>MU385713.1:914315-1293999 GCA_022497155.1 Whalleya microplaca | reverse complement strand
GTGGGGTGGGGAGTGTCCGGGTTCGGCCATGCGGGCGGCTGTGGGGGTGGGGGGGGTGGTGGTGGGGGGGGGGGGGGGGTGGGGGGGTGGGGGGGGGGGGCGGGGGGGGGGGGGTGGGGGGCGGGGGGGGGGGGGGGGGGGGGGGGGGGGGGGGGCAGCAGGCCAGTGGCCACGAACCATCCATGCTGCAAGCCCGCCCGCGCGGCCGCACGATTGGCCCGGAGAATTGTGCCTGAAAGCCTGCAGTTCGTGGCGCTACTTACTTATCTATCTTGAGCTGCTGGCCGGTCCGGTCGTGATACGTATGTATGTGTGTGCGGTTCGCGTAGGCCCACGTGTATGAATTATTACCTGCGGCTACGTCGCGGTTTTTGATATGTATATATCACGCAAGCATTTGCCGGTATTTGGTCTGTTTTCGTCCAATCAGTCGTACAGGCATGTTTTTTATAGACCTGTTATGCGGGAGACTTGCTTGATCGATCCTAGGTATGTGGTCCCGCAACGCCCCCTAAGCCCGCATCCTGCCAGCAAGCAATGGAAGCAGATCTCTTTTGAGAGGTCCGTCTATGCTGGTAATTGATTGATAGTACCTTGCTTGTGTCGCTGCTCTATGTAAGTAACTGGTCACCTTACACACCGTATGCCAAGTGTGACATTGGCGCCACATATCGTACCGTTTGGACGCCTCATAAGTTTAGATCTGAGTTCTCATCGCCTCCTTTGTCTGCAAACATCAAGGCTCATTTGATTCATATAACTCATAGCCAGTAATCATGCTAGAAGTATAAAACGTATATAGTCCCTTCTAAGAGAACCACAGCCCAACAATTGGCTGATGCTATAACTGGCCCATTCATAGAGTATATATAACCGCCCTCATCACTTCGTGAACCTCGTGCCTAGTTTGCCCGTAGTCAGGAACCCCCTATTCCCCATCTCGCCCCTCCAGCCTATGCCCAGGACACCGAAAACAATCCGCCCGTCCTCCATCTCGGCGATGGCGTCCCTTGCTACTTCTTCCACGATGAAGCAGCACTGCTCGACCTCGCCCGGTTGTAACTATGCGTGATCCGGAGTTAGCGAAGGCCCGTTCAAGATAGTCTCAGGAACCGTATGCCTGTCATGACTCCGGAGATATGACTTTGGCAACACCCCATAGACGCAGGGCAAATACAGCTCCCTGACCTAGACAAGTGTCACAGTGAAAAAAAAACAAAGGACGCGGAATACGCACCACCGGCTTGCTGCTCCCGCTGACCTCCCAATTGCAATCGCGATAGCGCAATCCAGCCTCAAGATCGAGGCCCACGCGCTCAAGCTGCATGACATCCTCACTGCAATTCTCCAGCTGAGCCTCCATGACCCACCTCCGCGGCCCCAATCCCTTTCCCCCCCTCCCATCCTCTCCCCCCTTTCCTCCCTTTAGCTCCCCATTCTTCCCCGCCCCTTTCCCCTCACCCTCCCCCTCCCCAAGCCCCCCCAACGCCCCGACCTTCGTCCTCACGATCAGCGACCCCTTACATATAAACTGGTACAGCTTGCGAAACGTGCGCGTGCGCCCCGACGTCTCCGTGGCCTCGTAGTAGCTGACGGTGACGGCAAGTACATGATTCCCCTCCTCCTTCAAATCGAAGTTCACGATCTTCTGCAGCGTGTCCCCGGGCTCCAGATCCCGCGCCTCCTCGCCCCCGGGCTCCAGGGGGAGGCGGAGCACGGCGCCGCCGGACCCGGGGGTTTTCATCTCGGCCTCGATGCGCACGTCGCGCGTGTACTTTTTCTTCGGCGGGAGGAGGGCGCTGGTGGTGGTGGTGCTGGTGGAGAGGCCCGGGGCGGTGGTGGAGGAGGAAAGGGGGACGCCATCGGGGGTGGGGGGTGGGAGGGGGACGTCGTGGTTCGCGCACAGCGTGCAGCTGAAGGTCTCGCCGACGTAGGCGGACCCGAAGGACGGCGGCAGTTGCAGGATCGGCGCGAGCAGGAACGGGTCCGGGTTCGAGTCGCTGTTGGTGCTGTAGGCGAGGGAGGCGGGGATGGGCGCGTCGGGTAGAGATCCGGAGGGAGAAACGGAAGAGAGAGGTGCGGGGAGGGGGTGTTGGACTACGAGGGAGGGTCTCGAGAGCCTGGAGGTATAGTATTGTCATTAGTTTATCTATCAATGAGGCGCTCGCGAGACGAGTGGGTGGTGGTGGTGGTGATGGCAGTAGTTATATATATACCGTAGGACTTTCAGAGACACGGAATGCGGTTCTTTGGGGTCAATCGAGGGATAGCGCTGGTGGCTCATGGCGAAAGGCGCATTGGAGGGCTGCGAGGAATTCCGCAACCCCTTTCGGCTACCTGACTGCGTCCTTGAGTTCGAGTACGAAGATTCACATGGTCGTGCGAGATACACGACTAGGAAGATTGTGAGACTCGAGGATCACGATAATCCACAGTTGACGTAGGTTGTTGCTCTTATCGATAACACAACAAGGTACGACCGTTATAGGTGGGGTCTTATACAGACTGAACGCTGCAATAAAACTAGCGGGACAACTGGGCACGAAATGCAAGCAAGCTAGGAAATCTCAACGTCTGAAAGCACCCTAGGTTAATACCTATTAGTCACTATTTATAAGCTCTTCCTACAATTGCAATAGCAACGACAATGACCACGACCATTCTGTCACTAGAGTCAAAGACTCGTAGATTCTTCCCCCGAAGCCATACTTTTTCCGGAATCGTACTTCATCAGACGACCAACACCAGCTCTCAAATAGCGTTACAGTCATAGCCTATCGGGATATAACCAGTCGTGTCCCAACTAATTAGCCTGGTCCTTTTTCAAAGTCCAGGAGGGGGAGGGACCTAGATATGCACGAGTTAGTTCCAATACACAGTAGTATTATTAGGAAGACAACGTACAGCGCCATATCCGGGAGGTGAGCCTGACGGCGGCGGAGGACCGCCAGGTGGAGGCGGCGGTGGAGCTTCGCTCGGCGGAGGAGGTGGCGGCGATGCTGAAGCGCCGGGCACGGGTGGTGTGGGCGTTCCTTGCTGTGCGGCTTGCGCAGCAGCGTAGTATTGCTGATAGTACTGCATGTACCTACATGTCCGTCAGTCAGCACAACATATACATTTGTCAGGGTGCGGATCGCTTACGCTGCGTAACCACCATAAGGAGCATAAGGATCTTGGCCACCATAGTACTGCGCATACTGTGCGGCATAGTCGTTGTTTGCGCCAGGGGGACTTCCTTGTCCAGGAGGCGCAGGGGAGGCGGAACTAGCGCCAGGAGCCGGTGAGTTGTTGTAGCCTCCATATCCACCGTAAGACCCCGAATGACTTCCTGATCTGTCGCCGCCGTATCTGTCGCCGCCGCCGCCGCCGCCGCCGTAAGATCTATCGCCATAACCACCACCACCACCGTGACCACCATAATGCTGGCGCGGTGGGCGAGCTTTGAATTCCTCGTATTGCTCCTTGACGTTGCCAATCAGGTCTTCGCATAGTTCCTTAGCCTTCTCGACCATCTTGGGGTCAGGTCCTCTGGAGACTGTTAGTGAACCGAACTGGCACATGTTTCCATGCGGTACTTACGCAACATGAAGATACATATCATCATCACTCTCGCGGTTCGTCGAGGCCTCGAGATATCCGGAGCCACGTCCTTTGATCTGGACACGACAGCCAGTCTCTTGCTGGATGTGCTTTACATACGAACCACCATGTCCGACAACTTGCGCCCGCAGGTTAAAACCACGGACCTCTTCGAGATTGATCGGAATCTTCGCTTCGGGCCATTTTCGCTATACAAGGTCAGCCAATCTACGCATCTTTAAGCCATTAGTCAACCAATTTTACCCGTCCAAATTCGTCACGCTCAACCTGCTCCTGGTCCCGGCGGCGGAAACGACGCTCATCAACAAGGTTCGGAAGTTCTTGCTTCATGAGCTCATCGATCTTCTGAATAGCCAGCTCGAGACCAGCCTTTGAGGTGCTAGTAACATGAAGGTATAGGGGAGGGTTCTACATCAGTGTTAGTCTGGTATATCCCACACCAAAGGATTGTACCTACCGAGGGCGTCGCCATGCTCTTGTCCGGATAATAATTGCCGCGAGTTGTGACATCTTTCAAAGTCAACCACAGTTCTGTACACTAAAATTTAACAAACTAGAAGGTGTATCGTACCAGCTCCGGTATCATCTTTAATCTAAATCAAGCAGCGGAGGTCAGCAGATGCCACAGAGGGGATTCGTGTGCGAGCTAGCACGCTTCAAGGTAAGCCAAACTATTCGCACACGAAAGATAATATATATATTGGAAGAGGACCACCAAGTCTGGGGTCAGGATGCTGAAATGGATCAGTAGGAATTGGCCAAGGGCATTATTTACCATCTTTTGTGTAGAACCTTTGGTGAGGAGATATCGGTTCCGCAGATCGTTGACTTCGATATCTTTGATGTAGTCGCCATCCGCAATGTACATTTCGCCATTGATATTTGCACGTTCACCCGAACCACCGGCATTGGAGGTTGGGGATTCGGAAGACGTTGCCTTGATCGGGGGCACATCGACATGTTGGATTCCTTTCTTGGCCTGTATTTGCGCATTAATTCTCGCAGCGGCGGCAGCTAGAATCAAGTTGTCAGTCCGGCGAGGCTACACGTATTTCATTCAGTAAGGGAATTAATTTACCTGCAGCCGCAGCCGCATCGACAGGGCTCTTTTTGCTGTCGAGCGGAGCGCCTTCAGCTTCTCGGCTTAGTGGACTGCGGTCGCGTCCATGGTCTGACTTTCTCGCCGGGGGTGAGCGCGATCTTCGATCAAATCGGGAGCGACGCGGCTCTGGCTCGGTCTGGTCGAATCGCGATCGCTTCGCGGTGCGTCGCTCGGTGTCGTCCATAATCAGTAACAGCGCATGTGTCCAGTTGAAAGCCCAGATGAGTTACAGCCTATAACGAAATGCGTATCTCTTCACAAAAGGCAGAAGATCTGCTGTCGCAAAATGAGAATGCAAGTAGGAATTTTATTTGCTGGAATTATTTCAGATGCAGGAATAAAATGTCCCGGGCCAGCATAAAAATGGAAGCTGTACGCAGCAGAATAATTATTCTAGGTCGATGCAGCCTCGAATTCCATTGGGGCAGGCTGTTCCCACAAATTGACGGGCTGTGCAATCAGGTGCTGACCGGATTCGGCGAAACCCCAAGCCGGTGCTGCTGTGGGGCCAGGACCTCAACTCTGGGGTTTTAAGGTGGGGCATGGGGCATGCACAAGCTCCGGTTTTCGCAACTGCCCTATCGTCAATCTTCAACAATTGAACTCGATTGCGATCCCAGTTTTTTTCTCCTTCAGTGGTGAGTCAAGGCGGAGATAGATATCGCCAATTGATCTCCCCTCTGACCTCTGCTAGGTTCTGAGGATCGCCAATTCCTGGTCAGAGACCTCCCAGATCCTCATAAGTCATAAGTGAGATAAAAAAGACCATGGCATCCCGCTCTTTTGTCCAATCCAATTGCTGGAGAGCTGTGAGTGCTAGTGTACGAGCAACCCCTCAGGTGTCGTCAAGATGGAGCTCCAGTAGCAGTTCTACTTCAGCCATCGCCTACAAGTCCCTTCGCCGCCGCCAGGCTCCTCTCCCTACCAGTGAGACGCCGTCGCCATGGTCCGCCCAGGCGGCCGTCTCCAATATCCTCTACGAAACTCCGACCCCGTCGATGGCGCCCCCGAAACGCCACATCCTCAACTGTCTAGTACAGAACGAGCCCGGTGTGTTGTCCCGGGTATCTGGTATCCTGGCAGCTCGCGGCTTCAACATTGACTCCTTGGTTGTGTGTAATACGGAGGTCGAGGACCTGTCCCGCATGACTATTGTCCTTACCGGCCAAGACGGTGTGGTCGAGCAGGCGCGGAGGCAATTGGAGGACCTCGTGCCCGTCTGGGCCGTCTTGGACTACACAAATGCCGCGCTGGTTCAAAGGGAATTACTTCTCGCCAAGATTAACATCCTTGGACCCGAATATTTCGAGGAGTTGCTGGCGCACCACCGCGAGATAACCGCCGAGTTCGACGGACAGGAACCCAGCGACAAATCGCTGGAAGGCGTCTCCGAGGACTTCCACCCGAGAAAAATGGTGGCGAGTCAAGCCCTGCGACTCAAGCACGAGCATCTGAAATCAATCACGTACTTTGCGCACCAATTTGGTGGGAAAGTCTTGGACATCAGCACGACCAGTTGCATTGTCGAGGTGTAAGTCGGGATACCGTTCTACGATAACACCGAGCGAATCTTGCTAACACCTTCACAGATCAGCCAAGCCAGATAGGATCGACTCGTTCTTAAAACTGATCGCACCTTTTGGTATCTTGGAATCCACCCGAAGTGGGCTCATGGCACTGCCGCGCTCTCCTCTCTATGGACCTGACGAGGAAGCTATTGTCAAGGATGCCGATGAGGTGGTGGATGCTAGCCAGTTGCCGCCTGGTTAGATTATGATTTGCAATTCAACCCTAGGCGTTGACGGATGGTCGATCGTAAAATGGCTGGCTTGGGCATTCTTCCTCTAGAATACAGGTTATATAGTGCAAACTACCTGGAATTGATCTAGAGCAGAGTTTGAAATCTCACAAAGTTTTCTCTTTTATTTTTTGCGTGAAGACGGAATACCGCCACTATTCTTAGAAATGCTTCAATGCTTCAATGCTGCCCCCGATATTAACACGGGATGATAGACCAGCTGTTTACTGCCTTCATTTACTGCCGAACCGATTTTCATCTCCATTGTTGTCTTTGATGCATAAGTTTAGAAAGCTAAAGGCTCCATATACATACCGATTCTTCAAGAAATCGGTCAGATGCGACTTTGCTCTATCTCCCCCTTATTCACAACGAAAGCCTGGAGAACCGCTACACACAAGTTAGCATGGAAACAAGCCGTATTGGAGGAGCCCAACATACCAAGTGCCGCCCAAAGACGATTCTCTGCCTCGGCGAAGACAAGTGATCGTGGAGAATAGAAGACCGCATCATCGACCTCTTCGGAATGCCGAGGTAGGCAATGCATGAACTTCCAGTTCTCCTTCGCGGCGCCGGTCCGGGCTAGTTCTTCCGTAACCTGGAAACCGCGGAAATCATCCAGCCGTTTCTTGGTCTCTTGCTCCTGGCCCATGGAAATCCAGGTATCGGTGACGATGATATCCGCGTTCTCAACTGCCTCAGTAGGCTTAGTAGTCTCGGTAAGCTTCCCCGGCTCGAACGGCGAGGCCTGTGATTTGATGAAACCGAGCATCTGTGCGGGGATCCTGTATCCGGCGGGCGTCGCGACCGACAGCTCTACTCCCAATCGCATGCATGCGATGGCGAAGTCGAACAGCACGTTATTTGCGTCTCCGACCCAGGCTATCTTCAGGGATTTAGGCGCAATTCTTCCCGGCTCACTCTTGGGGAATGCCTCGTGAATTGTGAGGAAATCAGCAATGATTTGAAGCGGATGGAAATCATTAGACAAGGCGTTGATGACGGGGACGCTGGAGTGTTCCGCCAAGCCCTCAATCTCGCTGTGGTCGCCGACGCGAGCCACGATGCAGGATGTCATGGAGGAGATGACCTGAGAGGTATCCCGTAATGACTCATTAACCTAGAGAATTGATCAGTCGCCTTCACTCAACAACGAAGGCCCTTGAGTATGCTTACGCCGAGTTGGATATCGTTCTTCCCAAGGAACATAGGATGGCCTCCCAGTATAGCCACCGCAGCTTCCGTCGAGACCCGAGTCCGGGTGCTCAGTTTGTTGAACAGCATGGCCACCGTCTGTCCAGCCAGCGGAGTGCCTAGCTCCTTAGGCATGCCATACTTACTCATAGCCCTCTTGACGGTCTTCTTGAGATCAGCGGCATTCAGAACTAGTTTGGTCAATTCTCGAGGTGTCAGGTCCGCGATTGACATGAGATGTCGGGGACTTTCTTTCGACACATATGCCCGTGCTGCATATCCCCTCGCCTGCGTACCGCAGAATGTGCGTTTGGCTAATCGAACAGCCGGCAAACGCATACTTGAAATCATCTTCAATTTCGAAGGGCGTAGAGAACCTCACTTTGAAGCTACTGTGATGGTTTACTTATTAACGATCCAATTCACTGGTATATAAGAGACAACCGGCTTGCGTGTAAGTGTGTTGCCATACAACGATAATGTAAGGTTCAAAGTTTGAAACTTTCATGTAGTTGAGACTACGACATTGTCAAGTTAAATAGGAAAGACTAAAAACCAATTCAACGAGGTGACTCACTCATAAACCGTCAGTGCAACTACGTATAGCTCAGGGAGTCCCGAATATTAATTAGTATATTTGGACATGGTGGGTAGTTGAAGAGTCATCGCTGTTAAATGTGTATGTGAGGAACATGAAGAGAGCTGAGTGAGACTGTGAGAATCCTTTGCAGCTGCTGCCAGCTGGTGGCAGTATATGCAGCACAAGGACCCAGGCAGTCCCGAATCTGGTGGGCGGTGAAGGGATTCACCTTTGCTGCAAGGGCAGGTGCACCATCAGGGCCGTGCAGCGGTTCCCCAGATTAGGCTAGGCGATAAGGGGAAAGGCGTGTCAATGTGGCAGTCTCCCCCTGGCTTTCCAGGCTTTTGCCAGCTCTGCCAGCTTCCAATTGCCAGCCAGCCCACTGAGCCCAGCTTGGCTACCTGGAGCCTGGCAGGCCTGGGCAGTGCTTCGCCCCAGCAGGCCCAGCCATCCATTCAGCCATTCAGTGATTCTCAGCTACTGGGGCGCTGATGACGACGGCATCCGGCATCCCACTTTCAACAACAGAACCACTTCCTGCCATTTCTTTCTCCCAATCTCATCATCTTGACCTTTATTTCTGCCATACTTCTTCCATACTTCTTCCGTACTTCTTCTCCATCACTACCATTTATCTTCAATACCACGGCAAATGCCAACTTTCCACATCCACTAGCTCTGACTATGCTAGTGGCTTCTTTCTCTTATTAGCCCACCACCACTTCTCTACCTCTTCTTTATTCATCAAACGACCACTCTCATTGTCGGTATGGCGGACGACGAGACTTCGCCGTTGCTCTCCGCAGCGGTGAAGGGCAAAGCAAATGCCCACAATCGATCTGGTTCCAGCGAGTCGACGCCGCTCCTTTCGAATGCTTCCAATACGCCTCACTACGATGGAGAACACGATGATCCCGACAGAGACACCGCTGCCTCGATTCGATCCCATCAAAGCGGCCGTTCCTCAACTCAGAAGGCGTCAGGAAAGACAGCGAGGAGATGGCCTTCGTATATTGCGATGGGCCTGCTTGCAGTAGCCATCGTAGTTATCATTGTTCTCGCCTTCATCATACCCGAGGCTGTACAGGAATATGCCCAGAAGGCCGCCGTCATCGAACCAACCAATCTCTCCCTCGAATCTATCACAACCGACGGTGTTCGCGCTCGCATACAAGCGAACTTCCACCTTGATGCTTCGAAGGTCGACAACGACCATGTAAGGAGAGTGGGAAGAGCTGCTACTTGGGTGGCGTATCAGCTTGGGACGGAAGAAACCAAGGTCAATGTGTATCTTCCCGACTACAACAACATATTGCTCGGGAGCGCCACTATCCCGCCTTTGGTGGTTAACTTGCGGGATGGCGACATGACGAAGTTCAATTTCGTTGCGGACATAACACCTGGTGACGTGGAAGGCATTCGGGTGATCGCAAACGAATGGTTGGAAGGCAGATTGGAGAAATTACGCCTCAACGGACAAACTGATCTCACTATCAAGTCCGGCCTCCTACCGCTCGGGACGCACCCTGTGTCCGAATCGCTCGTTTTTGAAGGTCAATCACTCTACCGTTCCTTTGCTGCCCTGTACTTCGGCCAGAAAGTTTTCTTCTAGATCATCTAATTAATATTTAATTATAAATGATTTGAACAAGCCATACTGATTTTTCAATAGCCAATAGCATTCCCGCGATCCCGAAATACAACCTCACCCGCTTCAACGTTGAGGATGGGCCGATGAATGGGTCAATGCTGGCTGATGTGTCGTTGTCCGCGTTCAACCAATATCCGGTCGAGCTTGATATTCCGGAACTCGCATTTGATATTTTTGTTCCCGGCTGCGCCATATCCGATCCCTTCATTACAGTAGCAGAAGCAGTGACAAGCGAGGTTCACGTGAAGCCTCGCTCTGACGTTGAAGCCGATGTCAAAGCAGTCATCCGCGAACTACCCAAATCCTTGACCCGCATCTGCCCCGACTCTACATCTTCGCCACTAGATATTTTGTTGAAGCAATTCATGCATGGAGATCCCGCTACAATATTTGTTCGTGGAAGTAGTCATCCCGACGGTGACACACCTAAGTGGATTGCGGACATATTATCGAGCGTCTTGGTTCCCGTCGCCTTTCCTGGACGAACATTGGACGGCCTCCTCAGGAACTTTTCGTTGACCGACGTTCACTTCTCTCTACCGGACCCTTTTGCCGATCCTGGTGATCCTGACGCCAGCCCCAAAGTATCTGGCAATATTTTGGTTACAGCCGCACTTCCCTCCGAGATGAACTTCGGTGTCAACGTGACAAACGTCCGCGCTACAGCAGATGTGCTTTATAAGTCACGCAAGATGGGAGAACTTAATCTGCAAAAATGGCAACACGCCAACTCAACCAAGGTTGAGCGCAAAGGGGATGAACAAGCAACTCTCAAGATCCAATCCCGAATCATTGAGGCGCCCTTAAACGTCACCGACAGTGATGTTTTCAGCGACGTTGTACAGAGTCTCCTATTCGGCGGCAAGCCCGTGCGCTTGCACGTAAACGCCTTGGTCGATATCATGGTGCAGACCACTCTAGGCAACCTCGTCATAAAAGAGGTTCCCGCGGAGGGCAAGATCCCAGTAAAACGTCCGTCTTCGTTAGTTTAATATTGTTAGTCGCGCGCTCTGATGGTGCACCCATTAAGACGACTTCTATTCTCGGCATACAACTACCTACGACACTTGCTAACTCGTCCTCAGCTCTTCCCAAGGGCTCGATTGGCAATATCGACCCAAAAGTCGGATCCATCACCGTTCTCGATACGACGTCAGACTCGATAACACTTCAGGCATTGGTCAATGTCACTAATCCCACACCTTACACAGCCCATGTACCCTTTGTCAATATTCTCGTTCTGAACAATGATTCTATCCTTGGAGATGCCACGGTGGAGAATCTAGATGTCGTCAAGGGCGAAAATTCTAACATTCTCGTTACTGCGAAGTGGAATCCCTCGATAGGTGGCCATCTCGGTCGACAGATTGGGCGCGACCTCATATCACAGTATATATCAGGCTGGAACACTAGCATCACCGTAAAAGCACATCGAGATAGCATTCCAGGTCAGCCCACTATCGGCGAAGGTCTATCGCACTTTAACATGACCTTCGCCGCCCCTAAACTGGATCTCCCTGGAAGGACTCCCGAGGAGAAATCGCGCTTCATCCGAGATGCTACATTCCACTTCCTATCGTCGACAGCCACCTTCACGCTCGTATCTCCCCTACAGCATAATACTTTGTATCTAGATTTCATTAACGCTACAGCATTATATAATCACACGGAGCCCGTAGGCCAGATTCTCTACGACCTGCCCTTTGCCGCACCCCCTGGGAAATCGCAGACGCCCAGGCTCCCCGTCACGTGGTCCATGGGCTCCGTCGGCTACGACGCCGTCAAGAAGGCCATCGGCGGCAGGCTCAAGCTAGACGCGTACGCCGAGGTCGACGTGCGGCTGGGGAACTGGCAGGAGTCGCTTTGGTACTGGGGCCAGGGCATCGGGGCCCGGATCCAGTTGTGATAAGATCTGATTGTGTTTGATTGTGTTATCAAATAGGGGTCGGCGTTTTTCTTGAGATAGAGAGACTGTGGGAAACGAACTTATGTGGGTGGACTAGGCGTCGTGGGGTTAGTTGGCTTTTTTGTGTAGATTCTTGCCTGGTTGAAAATGTAGGACATAGAGCACATCTTGAATATTGCAACATTTAGTGGTCCGTATTTGTTTCCTAGTGCGTGAGCGTGATGTTGTTTTAGGTAGCAGTGTCGACGAAACCGGGCAGTGGCTTCCGATCTGGTGGTATGAATGCCGTCCTAGCCTCCTCGCTATGCCACAGCTCAGGCGAATAATAGAGGAACGGCAGGTCTTCGTAGGCAAGATATGGCCACGCCTTCACATACTCCTTGAATGAGGAGTATCTCTTTCCTTTGGCCTCGGATAGTTCAGGAGCCGAGCACGTTGCGAGCACCTGATGGACCCAAAACGACTTCTCGGTATAGGAGTCCCGACCAGGCAAGGTCAACGCGAGGATGACAGCCGACCCCTGCGTGGACAGTCCTTCCTTGTAGATGGGGGCCGCAACCAGATGGACGTACAGGTAAAGAAGCAGGTGTGCATGATTAGTGATAACCGCAGTAACAGGCTCAGGAACCTCCTCAGCATCCTCCACAACCAACGCCGCAAACAGATCCAGGATCTCCCCCGGCGGCATCGCAGCAGCCTCCCGCACATGCAGAGCCGCCACCTCGAGCGCCTTAGCCCTAGCCCCCCTCACCGCGTCCGCACTCGGCGCCTGCAGCACATTCGGCAACGGCCTCAGATCCGGGACCTGGAAGCGCATGCGCGCGTGCACGCTCTCCCACGCCTCCTCACTGTAGTATCCCCGCCACGCGCGGGCATCGATAGCTACCAGCGTCCTGAAGCTCTGGAAATCTAGTTTCGAGATTGAGAGCTGGGATGATATCGCGGGCTGCGTTGAGAGTACAAGTAGGGCGGCGTGCACCAGCTGGATCCAGAAGTAGGCCTGCGTTTCGGAGTACGGCGGGATGGGCACACCCCGTGCTCGCGCGCGTACGGTTGAGGTCTGGAGGGAGAGGAGCGCGGGTTTTATGACGCTGCCGCGGCGCTTGCCTTGGGTTAGGGACTGCTGGATTACGTGGAAGGCGAAGCGGAGTAGTCGGTCGGGGTCTGGGGAACTGTCAGGGGGCGTCTGTGGGTGTCTAGTTGATGATGTGCCGGCGGCTGGAAGGGGGCGCAAGTCTGGTAGCCGCCAGTTGTCGCGGGCCGCAGGGTTGAACAGGTGATCTTTGCTGTAGTAGCTGGCCCAGAGCTTGGTGTCCATCAACGCCGGGGCGGAGAGAAGGACGTCTTTGAACTGGTCCTTTGATGGGAAAGCGGTCTGGCTGTTGTCTAGCTGGAAGTTGAGAGCGGCTAGGTAGAGTTGGAATAACCAGAATATCGTCAATGTTCTAAAATAGTTAGAATTGGGTTTCCCGTCGGTCGTTGACACTTACCGGTGCGCTGTATTCCGGAAACGCTCTGGTTTCGACTCCCTCAGCCTCGTGAGGTGCGAGATGAAGATGTCCGCTGCATCGAATATCCCGTCGCCTCGTGAAAGAGAGTCAAGAAGAATGATAAACCCAGCTTGCAAGTGACTGATATGATCCCACACTAGTAGATCACCCGTGATAAAGGAGTTCCAGAACTCGGTTGTATCTGCGATCTGAGCGGATTGTATCAAAGCTCTATGGTTGAGCTCCGAGTCACTCGGCTTATTCCGTAGAGACTCTTCTGCAGCAGGTTGAGAGACATTGTTCTTTGAGCTCTGGGCCTGACGGAGAGTCTGACGGACATCGTCGAGGACAGTGTGAAGCTGATCGCCTGTTCTACCGCTCAACCCAGGTTGTGTCATGATCCTCCAGGCGATATTGCCGCTATGCTTGGCGAGCTCCCTCTCAAATCGACCTCGCAAGTCAGATACAACCACTGCCCTCTCTGTTTCTGGGATCATGTCCTGCTTGTTCAACAAAACCCATAAATATTTTGCTCCCGCATATATCATCTGGTGGGTGTGCTCATGGAGCAGCTTAATCGAAAGATCCAGGCTCTCTTGATTAGCGCAGTCATGCACAAAGAAGACAATGCTCTCTTTGCTGATGTAGTGTCGCATCATAGGGGCAAGTTTATCGCAACCTAAGAGCAAAGTCATTCGTATCAACACAATGCTTGAGGGAGTTATGATGACGGACCACCAAAATCCCACATGTTAAACTTTGAGCCCTTAAAGCCCTTAGGGTAGGTAATTGTTTCTACGTTGAAGCCTATCGTAGGGATCGTTTGGACATCACGACCTAGTTTGAGCTGGTATAGTACTATAGCATGCGGGGTCAGCTTCTCCTTGCTTTTTCAATTGTTGGATTTGATCCTAGGTAGTCCAGTAAATGACAGGTGATTCGAAGACTCATGGGTATCCAAATACCAAAGATACCCTCAGCAGGAAATCGCTGCACCAGACATAGGTTGAAAGAGGTAATAAATGACTCTCAATTTCACTCACTGGTCGTTTTGCCCGAAGTATCAGCACCAAAGAGAAGTATCCTGTATTGTTTGTCTGATGTGAACCATCGACCGAAGGCTAGAGATTTATATTAGCACAGGCCAGTAAAGTCTAAGCAAGGAGGTATATGGTTGTCCTACACATTCTTGCAAGAGTTTCCATCGTGATGAAGATTCGACTTCAACTCAGAAATGTAACCTCCCACAAGAGCGCTTCACTACCCCTTGAACGAGAATCGGTTTAAACGTATAGCTGTTCAATTTGATATCAAGGTACCTAACTACATAAGGTTCCTAAAGCATATTATTTGGCAAGAGAAGGAAAATACACACCAACTCATATCGTCTCTAAACAGCTTCAGGGGGGCTAAATAACTTTAGTACGGTTTTAAGCCCCCTAGTACAAGACCCAATATCAACTATGAACTCGAATAGCAATGAATTATTCGTGAGAAGCACTTACTTAGCACTTCAGGATACAATATTACTAGCAGACAATATATTCCCGGCGCATGAAAACATTAGCATATTCTGTATATTCGTCAGTAATGGAACACATTATAATTGTAGGGATCCTCTTACAGCCCCACAGCTTGCTGAAGCCATGACTAAGCATAAATGACGTCGCTAAAGTCAAAGCTACAAAGCTGCGGTGCATGTCCACCCTTATTTACATAAAATTACTTTCCATAGTCAACAACTAACGCTTAAATCGCGAATAAAATCTTGTGCAACTGCCTGACCCTCGTCTCTCGTTACAATCTTCTTTCTTAACCAAGGTGTGTAAGACATCGTGGACATAAACTATGGCCAAGCTACCAAAGATAAAGCTCTACTCGCCGTACGGGCCCCGGCCGAAACGGTCGGCACAGTTCATCATGATCTGGATGGCCATCTTAGTTCTGGCTTTGGTTTTAACGTTCTACTTAACATCGAGACAACGCGAGGCGGCTACTACCGTTGTAGATGTATTGAAGGATGAGCATGAAGCCGTGGATAATGGCAAGGAAAAGGTGCCATGAAATGACGAGTCGCGATATTCTGGGAATTCCCGTGGATCGATGGTCCCCCCACGATCGCGTAACTATCTGCAAAGGATGAGGCAGGATTTCCTGGGGAACAACTCCACCGGATATACCCGAAATTCGCAATGGTTGTGGCAACGAATTACATCACTAGGAGAGTAATCGCTCTACATTCGCCTTGCTTTCCCTATGTCGTGATCTGACGGATTCATCCGAGCTGCTCGTCATTCTACTACTAGCAAGGGCGTTTGTGTCTCGCATCTGGCAGCGGGACTTGGAGTAGAGCATTATGGTAGTCGTAAGAATACGACGACCTTGCGCTGCTGTCAATACGCCATGAGCCAATTTAGGTATTGGAATATCTGTACGCGGTAGCGGGCTACGTACAATGGTCTATCTTTTGTCAGTTCTTCAACTCGGTCTCACAAAACTTGTTACAGGCCACATAATCAGAGTTCGTATCAACTCACGGAACCCTAAAGCAAAGTATTGGATTATGTGTGAAGACTTTCGTCTATATACGTGTTAGAGATTATATAGATTAATGGAAGTAGAGGACAGATGAGAGTCCCACTGATGCACGCTTTGGTGTATCTCAACTAGCTACTCTTCTGCTCCTGAAACGTGCTACCTCAACTTAACCCTCACACATAATATAATCAATGGGGCCAACACCTAAAACCTCACAAGGAGATTAAGTTCTATTAGGTTTGCCTCTATTGATTCACAGACCAGGTCCTAATAACACCAAAGCGCTACCATTAGAAACAATCCTACATTCCTTCTCTTAATGGCCATATGGAGTCCAAGCCTTCTGTGCTTCCAAGTCGCCATAATGCGCTGTTGGAGGTGGCCGTGGATCATGGGTGATGATGATATCTGTCTGCTTGCGGATATCAGGAGAGCTGATAATAAGACCTTGACTATCGCTCTTGGTGATTTGGTTGGGATCTTTCTCAATCTCCGGAGAAGGATGAATAAGCCACTCCGACTGTCTTCGATTCTTATTGTTCCACGACCATCTTGCGGCGCTGCCTGGCCCACTCGATCCCCATGGTGTCTTGAAGTAACTTGCTCCTCGCTTCCTCTTCTCAGCCGCGGATCGTATCAAAGGAGACATTGTCGGGATGCAGGCACATATGACGCCAAGGTTAGCCTCAGCCATACTCCATCGGATGATCTGCTCAGAGTGCAAGTAGTTGGTGTAGTGTCTGAAATTCTGGATTCGGAAGATCTGGATTACGGTGACAAAGAAGCCTAGGGCGAAAAGCCCAAGCAGGACGACCTTCTTCCGCTTCGGCAATTTCGACTTGATGAGAATGGGGAATGGCAGGAACATACTGAACTACTGGTCAGTCCAATTCCACACTTTTTGGATAGAAGCTCATTCACTTACACGTTGAAGTCGAAGATGATGGTGATGGACGACATGCTGACATAAAATGCAAATGCGTTCAAACACTTGCCATCAGTTATCGTAGGGTCCCATTGCTTAGCGACCTAGTCAAACTGTAAATCGTGCTATGAGGCAATACGGGATCCTATCTGGACATACTGGGTGGCATAGATTAAATTGTAAAATGAAGTAGATGATATGAAAGAGAGTGCAGGTGAGTGTTACGAGGCTCACACCGTATCTGCACATCCCTTGGGGAATGAATCGAAAATAGGATACCAGGAGGCTCAGCTTAAAACCATAGATGCTAAGTATGTACCTGTAATTTTTGGTTAGACATACGAGATCGTGTATTCAGCGAAGATTGTGCCCACAAAGGCCAGCCAGCATATTGTAACTAAGTGAAGGTCAGAAACAGTTGTACTAAAGATGAGGAACTTTGCGAATTTCATACCACACCGAACATAAAGCGATTTTCTTCTGGTATGTCATCAACGTATTGCATTGCCAGGCCCCATCTCGTTTCTATATATATTCAGTCAGAGCCAATGCTCAACATAGAGCCTCGGATGTTCAATGCTCACGTATGATCGTTACTACCGCATAACCGCAACACGTCATCTATAGAATGGTCAGTAGCTGTATGTTACTAGTAGTGCAACAGTTACTTACCCAAGCAGACAGAACGATCCAGTCGTCTAAGCGATGCGGAGGTTAGCTCTCCAGTTCAATATATTTGGTACCTCTTTGGGTTGACTACCTGCTCCCACGGATTTTACAAGACATCTTCGCACATAGAATCGAAGAACAACGGCGCTAAGTGATGCCGCTGTTAAGACAATCGCGAAGATTGTAAGTCCATGACCGCCGCGGGCCGAAGTCCCATCAGCGGTGTTGTATACCCATGCCATCTTCATACAAGAGCGTCGTCAGGCTTGGAGCTCAACGATTCGGAGCGCACGCCTTGAGCAAAGTGTATGGTCGTCGGATATAAGACTGAGTGACGATTCTCGGCCATAATCTTTGATTCGGAGCGGGAGGCCCCCATGAAATAGAGGATACCATGACAACCAAAGGATATATACCTTGCGATTCCGTCTCGGTCCCCTAGCGACGCAGCCTTCCTGTAGTACATAGTAAGCCGCCTTCAGCTGTTTCACAGACTAAATTTGACAGCAGATGTCACATCGGCTTTTGGGTAGGACAGGGGACGAGATCCTGTTAGATCCTCTTGACTTGCATCTCCAATCATATGATCGCGTGAAGCTGCATACGACTAAGGGGGGCACACAAATAGAGTTAAAGCAGAGCCGGCACTAGACTCTAGCCTGACATAAGTGTAGATATCGAAATGGACCCACCATCAATTGAATTCCATTGTCGAATAGAGATAGTCAGACCATCCATCACGACGCGGGCTCGAAGATCACCGTCGCACAGAGACTTGTTATAGCCCCAATGATGTAAAGCGCCACAATGCCGAACGGCCGAACCCGCAAGTCTCGGGACCGTGATAAACCCGCATCAGTCGCATGGCTCAAATAAATACACCTGATAATTATAAACCTCCTTAAAACAAAGGCACGGCTCTACACCTAAGAAGGGTCTCCCACCGGCGACCGATGAAATAATTGAGGAGGACGCAGAAGATCGTGAAGGTTGAACTAATTTCAATTAAGACTGATTCCTTGAGAGAGTATATTTGCTAAGTATTAGATAATACATACAAAGCTAACATCCTAGATTATGACAACTTGAAGGCGTTACTTGAAACAGACTCGCCGAACTACGCTTGAGGTACTAAGTACTCACAGTACGCTCCTCGTCGTCTGCACCAGGCACAAGCAATCTACCATCACAGACTATCACTAAGAGAAAAGCAGTCGTGAGCATCTTAAAGGTTAACAATGACCGCGACTAGGCTAGCAAGGACGAGACCATAGATAGAGGAAAAGAGCAACGAGGATCGGAATGGATGAGATCAGATGTTTTTCACTCTGATTAATGGTCAAAAAGACTTGGATAAAGTGTGAAATGTAGTCATGCTGTCTTGCTCCTTGGCCTATACTGGAAAGCCAGGACGTGTGCACGATGAACCATAGTTGAATGGGCAGTTGGTTAAGTAGCGGTCGCTTATCTAGATGATTCAATGTTGTATGTGTATGGGTACTTGCTAGTTTAGCGTTCGCGTTGTATTGTTATTATATGGAGATCGCTCCAAGGAACTATTGAATAGGATTCAAGCCTTAACAGACCGAGAAGCAACTGAGAGAGAGATCTTCCAGTCTAAACTCTATACCATTAAGTAAGACATTCCTTAGTATCCAAGAAAGTGGAGATGGGTATGGGATGTCTTCATGTGTAACTGTATTGACATACTCGATCTAAGTTGATGAGTTCCACCCAACCTCTCACCTCGTCAATTCATCGAGCAGGAGTTCTATCCCTCTACAAGCACGTTAATGCAGCATATTCTCATCATAATCCTCAGACGATAACTTTATGGCAATATAAACATTCAATTGATAGCTATCTGACCTGACTTACAGGTACGGTACAGCTGTTAGCCAGGGATACGTATCCAACGGACGGATGAGATGATTATGAGATATTATGAAGCGATATACTACCTTATGATTTCAGAAGGAGTGCCTATGAATCATTCAGTTGAATGTGTAGAAAATCTAGACCACATCTAAAAGATCCATGTTTTAGGTAGTGAGACCAGCCTGTCAGAATAGAGGCGCACACATTCAATGCAAGACACCAAATGTACGTTGAAAAGGAGGGTAGGGACAAAGGAGAAAAGAGGGACACAGTTCAAGTCTAAAACTCAGGGGAAGTAAATGACTTCAGCTCAAGTTAAGTCCCTCTTTAGTATTCGTGTTGTTAGTGCTGACCTGGTGTCTTACTCTATTTTAAACACCTTAAGTAGTATTCTAATACTCCATTGGTTGTAAATTTTGTTGGGCATCTAGACGAGCTACTTAACGGCTGAAGATGTGGTCAGTAAGATTCTGGGGGTCTCTCCAAGGGACTTTTGGCAATTTCTTACGAGACTACCTGAAACTTTACAAGGCTACTTCCACCCGCCACTCTTGTCGCGTGTCCTTGTCACTAAAGATAGCATTAACACAAGTTGTTGATGGCATTCCGCAGCATGTGAAATTGGAAATTGACTCGCATATAGGCGGCATGAATTCCGCATCATGGAAGCAACTAATCTTGGATATCAAATGCAGTCCCTCTGGGCCTGCATGAGCTAACGTTGGTTACATGTCAATCATTTGTTAACCTGCACTTCTTATTACATAACTCACCGTATGCTATGGAAAGATGATTCCATTCCGCATTTCATCGACCGAGTGTCCTGATAACGACTTATTGGTAACTAACAGATAACTTAGAGGCACGGCTTGTGATAGTATATTGAGGCTTCAGAGTAACAAGCACGTACAAGGACAGATGGCCTTTCTCTTCTAGCCCTACTGCCAAAGCCACTCAACAATTCTATTCGTGATATCTAGTAAAAGACTCCTTGTCCACCAAGGCCAGCGATAATCCGCATTGTATTCTCAGATACCAAGAAAACAAAGACAGGATCAGGAGAAAGAGGTCAATCCATTGTAAGCAAACAATGCCTTCAAGCGAATCTCGAGTCTTTCACCTCCCCATATAAACCCAGCAAAACACATCAGTCTGTTCCGACACATCCTCTCAGCATACACACCACACACACACTCACTCACTACACACATCAGCTCGGTAAGTTCCAACCAACCAAGCCCCTTGAACTCCCAGCTGTTGAAAGCCATGTACACCATCTACCAGCCTCTCCCCTTCTCGTTCCACAACCCCGTAGCCCTCGAGCACCACACACCCGCACCCATCCACATGTCTTCCGACCACCACCACCGTCCCACCCCCCGCCGCGTCCGCCCGCTAGACCCCCCGCGACGGACGACGCGCTTCACGGGCGACGGGCGCGTGCCGCTCCGCGAGCGTCTGCAGCGCATGCGCGACGCGGCGGCGGCCGCGCGTGGGGCGACAGAGCCCCCGCTGACGCCCCTGAGTCCCGTGTTCGCTCGGCCGGAGTGTCCCGGCGCGCCCGCGAAGGCTAAGCTAGGTAAGATCCTGGACCTGGAGTGGTTCTCGAGCGCCGGCATCTGCATCAACGACGACGTGGACCTCCTGCTCGACCACCGCGCGAATAAGCGCGAGACGGTCGTCCGCCGGAAGCTGTTTCTCGATCTCGTGAATGAGAGACGCCAGGCGGGTTCCGTGGAGCCGGGCCGTGCGTCGCCGCTGCGTAATAGTGTTAACGTGGAGGAGATGGAGAAGCTGGCTCATGGGCTGGATTCTCTGAGAGAGCAGGAGAAGGAAGGCTAGAAGTTCTCTTCGGAGAGCGGCCGTGAAGAGTAAGCGGCCCATCAATGAGCCGAGGTGTCCTAAGGGAATAGATCCAGGTGATCTAGAGGTCAAATATATTCGCTCGTTATAGGTAAGTTGGGGATGGCTTTGAAAGCCGTTCCCTAGTTTCTTTTGTAGAAGCTACATAGACATTAAACTTATAATAGTAATGTATAATGACGGGCACACATAGATTCCTTCTCAGCTTTTAACGTGATAAAAAAGTTCGTACGTGTATGTTAACTTGACAAGATGCTTGTGTAGTCTAGTATTAATATACTTTGCTACATGTTGACATGTCCCCGGATCACTCTTACCTACAGCATATGATACTCGATCAGATTGCAAAACTAATGGTTTATGGGAAGGGAAAGGGGATTATGCTATTCGATGTGGACACTGGTCTCCTGAATTTGGCCGTCAGTAACTAGACAAGGAGTTATACTCTTAATGCGCTGATTAGGGGTTTACATCACGTAGCGATATAGCAATAGGTAGCAGCAAACAGAACGGGACTAAGGAAATGGAGCATGACTTCATACTCCAAAATTCGAGAGAGATTCATGTGGGCTTCCACTTATTTCACGTGGCACGGAAGAAGAAGTCTTAGCCTTTTGTGTCAGCAATGATTAACTAATTGATCATGAGTATACAAGTAGGGGAGCAGCACCTTTTTGAATGCGATCCACCCCATCAAGCCAATCGTACTCCGGCTGCCCTTTGCTTCTTCGTCTGCTGAGCGGTGGCGGAGCTCATGCCGACGTTCTGGCTCGCGTCCAGCATGCTCTGAGACTCGCGTCGCTTCTCGTCCTCAATCTTCTTGAGCCGCTTATCGGTCTTGTTCTTGCCGGACTGCTTGCCGTGGAAGGCGTGGCTGAGGAACTTGAAGGCTTCCTTCTGGTCGAGCGAGCGTCCGAATTCGTCATGATACTTCAGCTCCACGTTGGGTTTGTAACCCCTGTTGAAAAGGTCAACCATCTGTCGCGACGTCTGCTGATCGCGCATGTTGTTCTGCTGGCGTGCGAACTCTTCCCTCTCCCTCACTGACATCCTGTCGAGCTTGCCGCTGGAACGATCCCTTTCACGCTGGTTACGAGCATCCTGCTCGATCTCGTCAATTCTCCGTTTCTTCTCGGCCACGAATGCTTGGTGCTGGCGTTGTTTGTCGTTCAAGTCACTAGACTGAGTATCCTTCAGAAGCTGGCGTTCTCGCAAAAGTTGCAGCGTCGCCCCAATACCAGTGCCTATCGTCTTTTCCTCGTCAACACCAATAGCAGTAGCCTCTGCTGGGACAGATGTTTCGCGTTTGACCGTATCGTGGTCGACATCATAACCATCCTTCATAGGCTCGTCTTCATCTGACTCATTCTCCATGGCTGTGACTGGTTCTTTAGGTAACTTTGGTTTACGGGGTTCTTCCTTTCTCAGCCCGGAAACGAACTCAGAGATCTCGTCGAGCACTAATCCGCCCTCCTGGTTGTCGCCCGTCTCGTTGGCTTCGGGCGTTTTCGCCTCTTCTCGCAATTGCCGTGCAATATCCTCCGGGCGCATCCTCTTGCGTTTCTTCAAAGCATCTTTTCTTTGTACGGCTAGTGTAGCTTGAAGGTCCTCATCATCAACGAAATTTGTGTCCTCAGTCTTGCGCTTTTTGCTGACAAAACCAGCGCCGGAGTCTATATCCATTGATTGATCCTGTGCCTCCAGTTGCACGGGGAAGATGTCATCGTCGTCCACTGGTCGCTGCCTCGTCGACTTTGATTTCTTCTTTTTGGGCTTCTTGACCTTGACTTCTGAAATATCCAAGTAATCTGAAGCTGGTTGATCCTCTTTCAAAAGGTCGAGATTGATTTGCAGTTGCCTACTCTGCGGTTGACCGTTTAGACCACCAGGCACCACGGTATTGCCGTATCCATCTAAGGTGAATCGCTTCGTCTTCTCCCCATCGATTTCTTCATCGTAATGGGCAAGGATGCGGCGCTCGCCAGTTTCGTCGATTTCATGCGGATCATATACGGGCTTCTTCTTTTTCAACTCGAGTTTCTTGGTAAGCTTTTCTCGTTCGCGAAGGTCGGAGTTCTCAAGCTCGTCCCCTTCCTCGTCGTCTCCTATGACGTTTGTGTCCTTGAGCGTCAATATCTGTTCAGCGCCCTCCTCGAACGATTCGATTTCACTGTAGAAAATTAAGGTTAGCGGTACATTCTTGAATGATGATGTTAAACCAGAAAGTTAAAGACTTGGGATACGTACTGTCCGACTTTCACGCCCGCGAGATCCTTTGACGTGTATGAAATAGCGGCGGCGGCTTCGGCTTCAGCTGCGGCTTGTTCCTCTTCCAATTTTCGAGCCTTCTCGATTCTCTTCTGTCGCTTCTTCTGGTTAATCAACCAAGACTTGGCATCAAGGTCTTTGCCATCATCGGCCTCGCCTAGTCCTTTGCCGGCTAGATTCTCGAAGCGTTTGGCATTGTCGCGAGCCCTTTTGATGGCGGCAGCCTTCTCGTCGCGTCGTCTTTTGGCTTCTTCGGACTCTTGGATTTTCTTGTAGTTATCGTAGGCAGCTGCTTCTCGGGTTTCGAGGGTGCTTGCAACCTCTTCGTCGTTGGGAGTTGATGCCTTCTTGAATGTAGGACCGCTTGCGCCCGGTACCGGCAAGGGTTTCATCCCCAGGGAGACCCGGAGACGGTTGGTCTCCTCAATAGCTGCGGCATCCATGTTCGGTTTATTGAGTATGGAGGAGGCGATACTGTTGATAGACTGTTAACAGTAATCAAAGATGAGGTTGGCAGAATGTTGGCGGTTGTACAGTTTAGGTGATTGATTTCTTTGGGGATGTTGTCGGCCGAGATTGGCGACCGGCACTAGGAAACCATGGCTGCCTGGGAGAAATGCGGTTGGTCTGTGCGCTGCTGAGTCAGCTGCAACAATCAACCTTTACCTCAAAAAAATTTTTGTTGTTAACTTTTTTTTCCTTCTTCCTTTCCTCATCACAAAACACGGATCGGTGCCCGGTCGTCCTCGTTCGTACGCGAAGTCAGAGTTGATGGCCGAGGCAGCTCGTATAACTTATGGAAGCCATCTCTATTTTCAAGGTGATTATCCTATCGACCGGTCCCAGATCAATTAGCATATCTAGGAAGCCTGTGCACGCCGTCAAAAGCTGAGCCGGGTGGAACAGATGTGTTAAGGTTGTCATATTCCAGTCCCTTTTTCCGAGGTCATTGACCTATGAGGTTGGGGAAAACCATGAGAATAATCTACATAATAGCATTCATGCGTGAATTAGATACTGATGGGACTGACCTTCGAGGCTTCGACAGCAGTAGCAATGGTTGGTCACTTCCACGGAACCATTCCACTGCCTGTCTGTTATGATATCTGGCCCGCGTGTCAAGCTCCCGAGGTTACTAGCGTTGGCTAATTCGCCTCCTCACGCCCAAAGGGCGTTGCGCTTTAATTAGGAAAAGTCCCTAGTAATTCGTCACACTAATAGATACATGACGTTATTAACGATCTGCTAATAAACTTATGTAGCTTTAGGTAGTTAAATATTTCCTGTAACTTTAATACGTTTCGGCTTGCTGATCTTTTAAGCAAAACGTTAATCGATGGCTATAGGGCATTTATACCTGCTGAGACTACTATAAATATAGTGGCTCTACCCACTAAGTCCCCTGTAAATACAGAAGGTATTACTTTCTGAAGTATCTTTTTTGTAATAATTGAATCCCAGATTATTGGCATACTGGGGCTATTTATAATATAGAAACTACCTCTATATATATACAATCTACACTCAAATTTAAGTAGCTTAAAAACCCCAGTTATTTTCCGAATTACTAGGGACTTTTCCTAATTAAAGCGCAACGCCCTTTGGGCGTGAGGAGGCGAATTAGCCAACGCTAGTACGTTAATACGTGACGTTAAATGCGTCGTCGCAACGTCCAACAAGGCTCCCAAGTTTCGTTGTATCATCGCCTTTGATCGCTGCTAATAGTATAAGTATTGTGTTGCCTAAAGAGCAAGAAGATACTGTGCCCACCATAAAGAGATATCTCGTAACCTGACCATGATCATTGGCGGTTTAATGTCGAGTCATTTTGACGTCTCTTCATTATCTCGCCCGTTCACAAAGAATGCCACAGAGGAAGCCCGCGTAGTCGACGCGATCTATTATTATTAGCCGAATCCCTTGAAGTTAGCTAGCGCATGCAAAGTTCAAGTTGATCCATGAACCAGGCTCAGAGGCTCAAGATACCCCACTTAGACTCTAGTGCCCTTACTCGCAGTATTCCCTATAAAATCTATTTCAGAATCACCTACGCGTGGGAGAAGTGCCCTCTCGCAGCCACTCAATAGTCAGTCAACGGCGATACTACCTAGTTAAGCCTTTGAGTAGCGACCGAAATGATATAATATATGTGTTACCTGAGAAGAGATATATTCAAAGTCAAATAAAAAACAGGGTGTATGGTTGAGATCTCCATCCCGCTAGAATGTGTCGGAGTCTGGCGGAGTTTGGCGGAGTAGAGCTATATGCATGGTACCATCCTCGGCATCCAGCCTGCCAAGTTCTCATGTGCCGAAATCATCAAATGCAATGATGCCTCCTTAGAAATATCACAAAACTTGAACAGGACAACACGTATAGTCGATGTGAAGTCATATGCATTGGCTACCTATGACTAGGTCCAAAGTAGGTCCGAATAGATACCAATCGCCTCAGTACTCCAGTTTCTGCCACCATAGGAAGCCTGACTATCGAAACTCATTCCTATTGTTGCTGTTGTTGAAAAGTTCAGACGCTTGAGCCTGAGCGAGGATGAAAATCACATGTAGCTACAGTAGGTGATCATGGACAACCAGGGCGTTGTAATTAAGTGGCCCTTTAGCTATTTGCTCTTACCAGGCAGCTGCCAGGCATCTTTCTTCAAGTCTTAAAAGGTCTATATTATTACTTACCTAGACTAATATCATGACTTATTAACCAGGTAGGTAGGTGAGAACATATGTTCCCCATATTTGGATGCGGGGAGTCTTCCTGCAAATTCAATATTCCCCTGAATCTACAACCCGCAAGGCAAGGTCCCCCGCACAAGTCCAGCCTCAACGTCCGCTATGGTCGAATCGCTTGACCAGTACTCCCGGGGCCTATTACCTGATCTGTATATGCCGTCTGCAAGTCACCTAGGTTTCCGGAGACGACCCTGGAGCGGGCCGATTTAAGATCACCAGTTAAGGCGAGTATGCCACTCTAGACACGGCTTTCTTGGAGACTAGGTCTGAGCACGACAAACGTCATGGCCTCCTGGACGGACCTCGCTTCTGCAGCATATACCAACGGCTCTGAGAAGGGCCCGCGGTTGGACCTAGCTATGCTTGATAGATAGAAATAAGGCCGGACTAGCCCTCAGATTCGGCCCTACCTGTGGCCTCAGTGTGGCTTGTGATCAGGTAATGCAGAAAGGGATAATGGCTTGTTGCGATGGCAGTGAATAGCTTCGTATATATAAGCGAAGTCGAAAGCCCTCAACCACATTAGTTTCGAGATCGACACACGAAATATCAGTTCACTCGTTCAACCCATCATGCACGGCTTCACTTTGCTCCTTCTGGGCAGCTCTGCCTTCCAGACAATTCTTGGTCGACCAAGCCCGACTAGTAGTCGGCGAGAAGGCAAACTGTTCAAGAGAGATGTCGACGATTTCGTAGCCACAGAGGAGCCCATTGCTTTGGAGTCACTCTTGGCCAACATCGGTCCAGATGGCGCCAACGCCCCAGGTGCCAGTGCTGGCGTCGTCGTTGCGTCTCCGTCGACCTCTGAACCAGACTGTAAGTGTCTTCGTCATAGATCTACCCTCCCGAACTATAGACTGACAGTTCAGATTTCTATACGTGGACTCGAGATGCCGCTCTCGTGTTCAAGACCATCGCCCAGAGATTCGCCGCCAGCTACGATGCTACTTTGCAGACTCAGATTCAAAACTACATCATTGCTCAAGCAAGTCTCCAGAACCTGGACAACCCATCTGGCACCCTATCCGACGGCACTGGCTTGGGAGAACCCAAGTTCAACGCTGACCTTTCCGCGTTCACGGACAGCTGGGGCCGCCCGCAACGAGACGGTCCTGCGCTTAGGGCCATTGCGTTGATGGAATATGCCGACTGGCTGCTGGCGAACGGGTACGAGTCGACTGTGACCGATGTCATCTGGCCCATCGTGAAGAACGATCTCGCTTACGTGGCGCAGTATTGGAACCAGTCCGGATTCGACCTGTGGGAGGAAGTTCAAGGAAGCTCGTTCTTCACAGTTGCCGCCCAGCATCGCTCGCTGGTCCAGGGAAGTGGTCTGGCCACGACTCTTGGCGAAAGTCCTGACGACTACGATGCCGTTGCGCCTCAGATTCTTTGCTTCCAGCAAACTTTCTGGTCGTCGGAGGGGTATGCCCTGGCCAACATCAACGGAAATAACGGCAGGTCTGGAAAGGACGCCAATGTCATCTTGGCCTCCATACACAGCTTCGATCCGGCCCTTGGCTGTGATGCGGCGACGTTCCAGCCGTGCAGTGACCGCGCCCTGTCTAGTCACAAGGTCATTGTAGATTCGTTCCGTGATATCTACACTCTCAACTCGGGAATCCCTGCCGGTACTGCTCCCGCAGTGGGACGATACCCTGAGGATACCTACTACAGTGGTAACCCGTAAGTGTCCTCATCTAAGAACTTAACATAACATCAGTAGAACCAAATCCACTGACCATCGGGATAGTTGGTACCTCAACACGCTCGCCGCAGCTGAACAGCTCTACGACGCCCTATACGTGTGGCAAACCGAAGGCGTGATCACCGTGACCGACGTCTCGCTGGCCTTCTTCCAAGACTTCTCCGCGGATGTCGCGGCCGGTGACTACGCCTCGGACTCGGAGACGTACACGGCGCTCTTCGACGCCATCACGGCCTACGCCGAGGGCTTCGTCGACGTCGTGTCCCAGTACACGCCCGACGGCGGCGCCCTGGCCGAGCAGTTCGGCCGCGAGGACGGCACGCCGCTGTCGGCGCGCGACCTGACCTGGTCGTACGCCTCGTTCCTGTCGGCCGTGGCGAGACGCGCCGGCGTCATCCCGGCTAGCTGGGCCGGCGCGGATTCTACTGCTACTGTGGTCCCGGATGTTTGCGCGGCGACGTCCGCCGCTGGCGCTTATGCGGCGCCGACGGTGACTTCGTTCCCGCCTAGCCAGACCCCGACTGCTGGTGCTGCTAGTGCTGCCACGACTTCTGCTTAGGATATGAAGTTTTAGGTAGATGAAGTGGAGTGTATATATAGTCCGTTAAGGGAAAATGAGGTCGTACGGGAAAATGTATTGCTTACCTGAAAGACTTATGCCAATGTATCTATGAATTACTCTTAACTTCCTCTGATAACCGCAACTAGTGATTAATTTGCAACCGTTCTGTGATATGAAGCTATCCGTTGAGCACCCAATACAGCATTCAAATAACTTTATTCAAATCAATTCTCGGCTTATCCAATAGCTAGCATCACATGATTCCCATGTATATTTCACCAGAAGCCCAGCTGGATTCATATCTCATGCAGTAAACACCATACCCGTAACCCAACGCCCTCCCTCCCTTTACCGTTTTGCACTCAACTCCTCCAACTTCCGCATCAACGTCTCAACCGCCCACTCAAACGTCGTCTCCATCTCAACATCGAGCCCGCGTCCAATCTGAACCTCGATCCCACTCTCCCCAACCACCCTCTCATCCACGCCCCCCTCGACATCACCCCCCTGAAACAACCACGCGTGCGCGTCCACGTAGTTCGGCCACACGATCTTATCCACGTACCCCGGGGGATCCTTCCAGAAGCCCTCGAGCGTGACGTAGCCGTCTCGCGCCTCGCGCCGCGCCGTCGCCTGCGACCGGCTCACGAGCAGGAACAGCTTGAGATCCAGCAGCGCCTGCACGGATGCCGTGGCTTGCGAGTACAGCAGGAAGCCGTCGAGGAGACACACGCGCAGGCCCGGGGTTATGAGGGCTGCGTGCCCGGGTTGCCCCGGCTGCGCCCAGGCTGTCACTTTGGCTTTCATGGCGGCGATTTTGGAGGCTGGGATTGGGCAGGGGCCGATGGAGTTTTGGTCCTCTTTGGAGTCTACGAAGGGCTGGGGGAGGGGGTTGGGTTAGCGATGTTTGAGGGAGAGGAGAAGGAAGAGGGGGGAGAATAGGTTCTAGGTAGGTAGTCCTTCAGCGGATGGATATTCTAGGTGCGCGGAGAAGTAACTAGGTCGATATACGCCTTGCGCAGCCGCAGCTAGAAACCGTAAACACGCAAGACTCACTGGAAAGGTGCCGTTAGCGCGGATGTACTCCAGCGCCCTCGCCATGTCGGGGATGTTAATGGACTCCGCGCAGTCCCAGTCCAGAAGACCATCTTTAACTGGGAGCCTGGAGGAATCAGCTTAGGAACTTGTCATTTGTCGAATCAACAATATGGTCGTATCTCACTCAGTCTCTGGCCTATAGAAATCGTCCTCGTGCAGGACGAACGTCTGGGGAAAGACATCACGCAGCAGCCGGGCAAGCGTGGTTTTGCCACTCGACGAGGCCCCGCTGATGCCCACGATGATCGCTTTCCGGTCCTCCATCTTTAGACCGCCCGGCAGAGACGTCCTGCTCGCTGAGTGGAAGTGGAGAGGAGCGAGGCTGCTTCTTTGATCGTATTGGCTTGCTGTCTGTGTAGGTAAGTGGTACGGTTGTGGTGATGGCGATTACCGAAGAGAGACAATAAAAATGGGACCCGCCCGAATACTGGCCGGTGTCCGGATTGACGAAACTTCGCCGATCTACGGTCTCGGGGGTTACTTAGCGCTTAACAACGTTATAGTCTACGAGATGATTTCTAGTTTAATGTCTTGAAAATTTCACAGAGTACTTTATGAGTGAGGCTACCGCATAGCATATCTTAACTCAACGTACAAATCCCTGAGGGTGAAGCTCTTAAGTGCCCGCGCTAGCCCCATCACGACATATCACATAAGCCAGAGTCGTGCGTTATGAATTTCCCAGGTTCCTAATAGCACCCATAAAGTAGGCTTATCCGTATTTTGAATTGAGCTTCTTCATAATCGCCATCGCTCCGCTTCGATAACCGCCACCAAATATGGCCCAGTGATTGAGGTGGTGATATCTACCAGATCATTAGCGAAATGACTATATCTACGTTAGATCTAGGGGTAGATAGCAAAACTTACAATTCATAAAGCGCGACCCGGTCCTCCCATTCCTCCTTCGGTTCAGCTTTAGGCACAAGGGTATCGTATTCCTTCCAGAAACTGCCGCCGAACCCTCCAAACATGCGCATGATGCCCAACTCGTATTCAGAGTGCCCGTAGACGGCAGACGGGTCGAATACCACCTCCTCAACACCGCCTTGTCCGGCAATTCGACCACGGCCGTGGTTCCCGCTCCAAAGATCTCCGTGGATGGCAACAGGGACAACGCCCTTGATGTGATCGTCTCCTATTAGTCGGGGAACAATAACACTTGCCGTCTTCTCTACCGCCTTGGAGAGCTCTGGGTCCGAGCCATTAGATCTGATTCCCTGCTGGAGAATCGTGCGCAGTCGGTTGTTAGCGTAGAAGTCTGCCCAGGAAGATTTCCACGAGTTATCCTGTGGCGAAGAGCCACAGCACGTAGTAACTGGAAAGCCAAACATAGGCTTATCAAAGCCTTCGGGAATGGGCGCCGGCGTCGTATGTAGTTTCGCCAACTTCTTCGCTAGGGACTGGCCTGAGCCGCCTGGAGCTGACGATCCCAGTTCTAGGAAGTCTGTGACCATATAGTATTTATTAAGATTCTCTTGAAATTGGCCATTGCCATAAGATTTGGGACATAGATTCGGCACTGCCGAGTGGATTGCATTGAGAGAAGCATGTTCACCTGCGCGAGGAGATCAGCCTAGCAAGCCCCGTCTGCCTGTGAAATATCATGCTAACCTTTGAACATCAGTTCAGAGTCTGCTCCCGTTCCGGTCTTGACGAAGTAATTCTTCTCCTTTCCGTCTACGAGTGAACTTAGCTTGAATGTCGATGCGAATCCGGAGCCGCCGTGAGATGCAATCTTGGTCACGCTAGGGTCCAATCCTAGCGCTTCCAAGATGGCCGGATCGACCTTCGGAGACATTGCGGCTGCGCGATTAGCGAGTAATGGTTGAGGTAGTTTAGTGATAGCGTGCGTGAGGCGGGCGACAGCTTGCATCCACTTATAGCTTGTACTGAGGTAAATGCTTGTTTATTAACGGATCGACGGATCGATATGTTGGTGGTTTGACAGTGACGTCACAATTTGGTAAGTTGTCACCGAGTTGATTGTATGAATTGCAAGAGTACACAACAATTAGGTCTATGAGACGAGAGACGAATTAGAAATTGAGGTATATTCTCCCGCAATGGTTTCCGTAACACACGTGAAGCCTTCGAAGGAATATCCAATGACGTTAGACTGGTGATTGTAGGCGCATCTGCGCACCACCTAGTATCTTATCGATAAGCATGTGCATGGCTCAGGTGGATCCCATAAACCGATTCTGTCCCGCCATATCCAGTCGAGCTTGAATCCCTGCCTGCTGTCTAACAAAACAAAGTCTATAATAACACCCAGAACTCCTTGCCTTCTATACGTCTATAGGACCTTTTACTTTTCGCAGATGCGCCAGAAAACAGTGAGTTCAACCAGTTTTGCTCGACGCAGTAGTTATGGCCAGAGAGTCGGAACTTAACCGCGGCGTCGATTGGGCAGCCGAGCATAACGGCACGAAATCGGACGCTATGCTCTCGGTCCTTGGTTTTTGGACCAGACCGAGGTGCTGCTTATACACCTTATTCGGGGTCTTTATTGTGAGCTTCTGCAGATGCTTGTCAGTAGGGGTCCTCTTGGACTCTATGCTGGAATTCGTGCCCACCTTGCTGTTGTGCGGAAATCCATTATAGCAATCCACACAGGGGCATATAGGTGGTGAATATCGGACAGGAGGCGGGTGCATTATGTGGGTTCGCCACCAGCTTTTAGTTTCCGAGTTTGTCATTATGTGCGTGTCTTGTATATGTGTTTCGTGATGTATTGTGATGAGAACTGTCACAATTGTAGAATGTAGCTGGGATAAAGAGTGAAATTTCAGGAAGATGTTTGAGGTTTCTGCAGACCTTATATAGTAGCGAACGAAGGACGAAGAGCTAGGTATTAGTCTCCCAGATCTAGATTCGACAATGGAGCCTGAAGCAAGGGAGGGCGCTAGACTTATATTTATTGATAAATCTGATATCCACGCCGGCTGCTTCCATACTCATTATGCAATCGCCACTTAGACCGCCTAGCCTCCTATAAGAATTTTGTGTGGTTGGCTGAATCAGGAAAACCCGAACGCCGACTTGAGCCCGAGTCACCTAAGCTTACGATTATTTTTCGATCATTGAGATAGAGCCTTACGAAGCTAACCTTTATCATAATAGGCCCAGATGGACTAGGCAGGCTAGACGAGGAATATACGGGAATACGCAGCTAAGAGTAACTTTGGGGCTCGCCAAGTCATGCATGCGTGCTTCTTCAGCTCAGATATATATTATTCGGCACGCGCATCCGGTTGCCGTCATCTACAAGGCGATACACATGGCCCCCCTGGACCCCAGATCACTTCTTTGGTGACACAAATCCTTTTGCATCAGAGACGTTGCACATCACCTCCATCAGCCATCGCAATCGCTGGACACGATCAATGCCGTATGTTACACGGACCGTCCCGCTTCGCCCCCACTTATATCCAGTGGGTTCCGTTGCGGCGGTGTCTGGGCAACCTAGCTGCATATAAACTGTCACCCGTCTTGCATGCTGCGCTGCGACTTCATCCGGTGTCGATGCTGCAGGCTAGCAGCGTTGCAGTAGATCAAGACATTCACCGAGTGTCAATAAGCTGTCATCTACTTGCTTATGTTACACGAGAATAGTATCTCCCAATATTTCCGCGGTATTGCATATTGCTGATGGACTCCTTGGTTTACTGCTGTCTGACTTGTCACGTCTTCTGGCCGATTACCTACCTACGTCATACATGCTATGAAGGTCTGGTATCACTTTTACTACTATCTGGCCCTGACTAGGTAGGTAGAGGATCAAAAAGCTCGTGGGTCTCTTGTAGAATATTACCTAGTCATCCTGTTGCTGTCAGCAAGCTTACTAGTCGTCATTGATGATCCAAGGTTATCAGTCATAATTCTTTAGTTCTGATATGATTTGTCAGGCAGGGAAGTAATTTGATGAAGGGAAAGTGCTAGGATTCTTTGTTAGGTTTTGTGTGTATAAAGGTTGTCCTTCAAACAACCTTATTGTTAGTTCTTCGTGTAACAGCTATGCTGTTTTGCTACCTCATACATTCATCTTGTGATAGCTAGCTAACAAGTCTTTTATCTGTAGAAACTTCGAGTTTAGTTATCAAAACTTCATGAAAACAGGCTCTTACATCAATCATATCTCATATTTGTAATTTAAACCAGATGCTACCTCCGCTTCGCACGTATTGATGATAGAAACTATATAAACTATCTCTCATGGCACTCGGTGCTATCTAAAAGATGCTGGCTTATTTTCGCACCTTGAGCATAAGTCAGAGCAGGCAAAATTGCCCAGAATGGTATCAAAGGTAGCTTATACATTGCTAAGTTTTCTAGTAATATCGAAATGCGAACTTTAAGTTCGAGGTTCCGCCAAAACGGAGTGTCGAGGGACATACGCCCTTCGAGCAGCAGGCAACTTGCGAGGTCGCCCTATCCTATAGCACAAAATCGAACCCGGGACCCTCATAGCATGATGGCAAGACTCAAGTGCCTTACCACTATACCATGGAAGTGGAAGGGGGCCTGTTGAATATACAGACCATATTGCTCCTCGTGAAGCATGGACCCGGTCGTAGTCATCGGGTACGTCCTATTGTGAGTTTCATCACACTTGTACCTTCGCTACTGCGCAGTACGTACCTACAGCTTTTATATCCTTTTACGAGCTATATAATGGCTAGAAAGTTCTTCCGACTGCGGTGTCTGATTATATAAAAATTGCATGTACAATGTACACTTATCTCGTGGGTGAATAAGCTAGTGCAGGGACAATGGCGATAGCTTCAAAAAGGGCCCAAGCGGGGATAGTAAGTACAAACTTCAAGATACCTTCTAACCTTGTAGAAAAAAGAGTCATAGCTCACTGAAAACCTGATAATGGGACAAACTTAGTTGTGACTATTCTTGACCGGTGCCCGTAGTGTCCTCCCAACAATGATTAGAGGCTGGAAGATAAGTTTGGCTACCAACAATTTTGCAACTTTGATCATTCACTTGTGACTACAAACGTTCGCTGCCTTCCTGAACAACTTTATTGTTTCCTCCCTTTTTATAATTGCACCTTACACTGTTTCCCACCACCTCCTAGCAAGCAAGCACTTGTTCAAGCAATTCAAACCTCCACGAACAATATCTTTCTCTGAGTCACACACCTTCTGACCACCTTTACAATCTTCATCACATCATCAACTGGATCAGGTATCGAAGGACACCTCATCGACAAACCTAGTCACCAGCTTTGATCGCATCCTCTCTGGGATCCACAGGTTTTCGCATCGCACTTCCATTTATCAAATATTCTTCGGATTCTCCAGGACTCGACAACCTCTGCCTTTGCAATCTCTGAATATCATCAGAACAACTGGATATCATCAGAGCATCTGGATATCATCGGAACAACTGGATTTCACCAGAACACCTGAATTTCATCCGAACAACTACCACTCTATCATCCCATCCGCATCAACACTACCAGTCAACTAACAACCACCACAACCACAACCACAACCACAACCACCACACCAACCTCCCCAAAAAAAGAAAAAACCAAACAACCAAATCACCAAAATGAGCATCAAAGACACAACACCACCCGAGCTATACAGCGACGACCCGGAGTTCTGCCGGTGTCCCTACCACTGCCCGGACCTCTACGAGCCAGTGGAGCAATCACCGCCCTGGGCGGCCCTGACCCCCGAGGAAGCCGCCCGGCGGCGGCGGGCGGGCGAATTCCTGACTTCGCAGCGGGGCCGCAACATGCCGCCCATCACGACCATCACCACGCCCCCACCACCGAAGCGCAAAGAGGACCTGGTGCTCCGCCCCTGGGCGCAAGCCATCGTCGACTGGTTCTTCGCGCTGGCGATCGTGCGGTTCCTGGGCTACCTGCGCGCGAAGCTCGGCTACCTGCGCGAGCGGATCCCCGTGTGGGCGTGGGACTTCGCGTGCGCGGTCGCGGACGCGAGAAGGTACGTCGAGCGCGAGGAGGCGTTCCTGGCGCGCGTCGCGATCTTCGCGCCCCTGTGGTGCTTCGTGTTCTACACGGTCGGCAACTGCATCGTGGAGGTGCTGATCGCGGATATCTTTATGGTGTGCCGCATGATCGCAGCGTAAATCGGCATCTTTCGTCGCGGTGTTGGCGACGAAATGAACGAACGGACGACGGACGGACGAATGGACGAATGCACGGACGGACGGACGATGAGGTTGATTTACTTACCGATATGAGATGAGAGATGCTGGATGGATGGCGCATTTTATGGATTCTCTTTGCTTTGGATTTGCGGAATATGGATGGCGTCTCATATACCCACTGGAATAGGCGCTCTTGGGACAGGAATGTCTGTTCTTTGATTAGGAGTCTGGATTTGGCTGGATTATATGGTGAACATATCTTGTCTGTAGCAGGTTGATGATTTGACAGTTTGACGGGTCAAAACGATCACGAGCAGATCAGGAGGGGAGAACATTATGAGTCAATGCTATTCCATTGGGCAAGGAAAATTTCTCAAATGCATGCAAATAGTGACAGGCGCCCAGCCCTCCCTTAAGTCTAATTCAGTCCCCCCTTAATCGCACATCCTAGGAATCCCACCCTGGAAAAGTTAGTACAGTTACAGTCGGCCAGTGTCCATACCATCCTTAGATACCCAAACTGAACTCCACGCCGACATCAATGTCCCGTGCTAAAAGGCACAAGTTAGTAAAAGTAGTTATTTAATTGTATTTATTCAATTCTAGTCGAATAGAGAGAAGGGGGAGAGGTGTGACATACCCATCTTCACAACCTTCGAGAGTTGCACCGACTTCTCCGCAGCACTCTGCAGGTCGTCAATCGAGAAAATCTTCATCCCTGAATCGTTGATCAGCTGGTGGGCCTGCTCCATGTTGGTTCCCTGCAGTCGAGCAATGATGGGGACCTTGAGGTTCAGGGCCTTGACGGTGTTGACCAGACCGTGGGCGATGGCGTCGCATCGCACGATACCACCGAAGATGTTGACGAAGATGGCCGACACCTTGGGGTCGCTGGTGATCAGCTCGAAGGCCTCCTTGATGGCGGCAGGGGTAGCACCACCACCGACGTCGAGGAAGTTAGCGGGCTGGCCGCCGTTCAGCTTGATGATGTCCATGGTAGCCATGGCAAGACCGGCACCGTTGACAAGGCAGCCGATATCACCGTCAAGCTTGATGAAGTTGAGGCCAGACTCGGCGGCACGGACCTCCTCAGGGTCTTCCTGGGTGGTGTCACGCCACGAGAAGACCTCCTTCTGGCGGTAGTCGGCATTGTCGTCGAAACCGAACTTGGCGTCCATGCACATCACCTTGTGGTCTGAGGTCTCGGACAGAGGGTTGATCTCGATCTGAGTAGCATCTTTCTCGAGGAAGATCTTGTACAGCTTCTGGATGGTGTCCTTGGCATCCTCGATGCACTGCTCGCTGAAGCCAAGCCCCGTTGCAATGTTTCGAGCAATCTGGTCAGTCACACCCTCATGGATGTTGATATACGTAGTAGTGATAGCCTCAGGGTTCTCCTTGGCGACACCCTCGATATCCATACCACCCTGAGAAGACGAGACGATGACGGGACCTTGGGAAGCGCGATCCATCAGGATAGCGAGGTAGAACTCCCGGCGAGCGAACTTGCGCTCGCAGATGTAGACGGAGTTACAGAGGCGGCCAGCCGCACCAGTCTGCTTGGTAATGAGCTTGTGGCCGATCATCTGCTCGGCGAACATTTTGGCCTCGGTGGGCGAGTAGATCACTCTGACACCTCCCTTGAGTCCATTGTCGAAGCTACCCTTTCCACGGCCACCGGCCAAAACCTGGGCCTTGATAACCATATCGTCGCCACCGATATCTTTTGCGACCTTCTCGGCCTCGGCAGCACTCTCGGCATTGTATCCAGTCGGGACGCCAATGCCATACTACGATAGCAGGTTAGGACAGATCTGGGGGTCTGAGGCTGTTTGAGAACTCGTACCTGTCGTAGGAGATCGGCTGAGCGATATTCGTGAATGCTCAGGTTTCTTATTTGTTGTTGGGCAAGACCCGGGAATCTAGCAGTAGGAACAAAGGTGGTCTGCGACGGATTGGCACATGTCAGTAAATTTGATGTATCACCCAAAGAACAATTCCTAGATAGGAAGCTCCCGTCATTCTATCAGTAGAACTAGTCCTAACTCACCTTGGTCGACCGCAGGGCGGAAGCCGCAGCACGGCTGCGAGCGAAGTTGAACATTATGGCTGGCGACTGAATTGGTGCGTCAACGGACGGTATAGGATGTAGGAGAATAGAGCACCCCTGATGGCTGACGGAGGGTATATCAATGAGGTGTTTCGTCCGATTATGATGCTATCGCCAAACGAGAAAAACAACTGGCCGGACCGATGGAGAGCTCTTTTCCAGCACTACGGCAAATCCCGGTCAATTACAGCGCTCCGCTAGCCGGTAAGCAAGCCCTGGCAGCGACGGTCCAGCGGCCTGGCATGTGCACAGTGGATTAAACTTCGTCCGTCATTCCGTCATCCGTACATCCATTGCACGTGGTGGCAGCTGATAAGGTACCTATCTATCACACGCAGCTTCCTCCTCTATGTGTGTTAAAATAGTGACAGTTATAAGTTATTTCATGAAAGGTACCTAGGTATTGTTATATGTATTGTTTGGTCTAATATATATCTATATGAATGAATTTGCTTCAGTCAATTTGCTTCAATTGAGCAAGTACTTCTTATGTTACAACTCCACGCAACACTGCAGATATGATAGATTAATTGAAGTATCGTGAAAACTGACATATGTACACATATACATAGTTTGACAAAGTTAATACAGTTTCCTAGTTCTCCTGTATAATATCACTATTTGTGATAAGTTTAATGCCGACTGGGCAATATAGCAATGGCTGCAACGCTCATGGTTCGGTGTCCCTGAGTCTAGATCTAGTTACCAAGGTTATGTTTAACGGTTACCGAATATGGACGGTATGGTAATCCAATCAGATACTCTGTGATTGTCCTCCTATACGTATAAGCTACTTGCCTGGGTATACATTGCATGATACATGCATCATTCAAGAACACCAACCCAGATAAGTAACCCGACTTGCCTTGTAACTTCCACATTCCCGAACACACTCAAAGGGCCATGTGTGAATGGAAACGAGACTAGCAATGGGCACTGTGCCACTATCTTATCGCTCGCTAGCTCATTGTAGATACCTTAGGTTCCATACCTTTTTACAGCTGTGCAGCAGCTGAGCTTCCAAGTCAACATTTCGAGAGCCTACATACAACTTAAACAAGCCTTCCAGCCAGTACACACTGACGATCAACTGGACACGATAAACACTATGATCCGGCAATAGTATCAACTACCCCTTTTTTTGCGCTCCAGCAAACCCAACAACAACAATTCCGAACTCTACCCTACCGCACGCCACCATGGCACCAACCAGCAAATCCAACGCAAAGGGCACGAACCCAGCGCCCGACTTCACCGCCACCATGAACCGCATCCAGCTCCAGCTCGAAGCGCGCCTGAACACAGCGCGGTCCTTCCTGCCCTCGCGCTCCTCTTTCCCTAATCCCAATTCTAACCCCAACGCCCCCGCCGGCGGCGCATTCACCTCCCTCACCACCACCACCTCCGACTCCCTTTCCAACAAACCTTCCCCGCAATCGCAATCGCAATCGCAATCCCTCGCCGCAGAAGAAGCAGAGTTCGCAGAAGACCGCGCCCTGGACCCGAACGCGGGGATCGGGATGGTACGCCCCCCGGCCGCGGCCGCGCAGAAGACGGCGCGCGAGCGCGACACGGCGACGTTGCGGGGACGCTTGCTGGGGAAGCGGGGGCGTGGCGGCGAGCAGAAATGGATGCGTAGGGAGGAGCAGGAGAGCAGCGATGAGGAGGCTGGGCGGAGCGGGCTGGGCAGGGCGAAGAAGCTGAAGAAGATGGGGGAGGGGGGTAAGCGGTCGCGGGAGGAGATGGAGGAGGCTGAGGGGGAGGGGGAGGGGGAGGAGAAGCTGGATGGTGGTGTGGTAGAAGTGCCCGAGTTACCTGTGGTAGAGAACGCCGAGGACGATACGCGCGATCGAGATAGGGCCGAAAGCAAGGCTGGGGAGCTCCCTGTTGATCAGGCCGGAGGCGATGAGTCGGGGCAGGTCGTTGCAGATGAGAGCTCGAAGAGGAAGAGGCGGAAGAAGAAGAAAAAGAAGTCCAAGGGGAGGATAACTGATAATTGATCTATTTACAACACAGCTCTCGCCATTGCATATTATGATTCCGCAAGTACTAAGTCGTAGTGTTATTGTTTCTTGTATAAAGGCGGAGAGGTCTATCACTTTGACATGGTAAAGATGCAACACACGAGAATAAAGTTTAATTGGGAGCGGCTTGCTCTGTTCCTGGTTGACGGAAGCAGCTGTTGCCTCGTTCCCGATGACCTAAGGATACACGATTAAGTCCTTCCGAGCGTAGTTACGCGTGAAGGGTTGGTTGTCCCCATTGTTGACTCCCCCAACGAATTACAATAGTCGTCCACTTCCCCTGGATCGACAACAGGTGTTGGTATTGTACATCTCTGGAGCCTTATACTTGAGACGCCCACCGGATCCGTCTTCAAAATACCATCTCCCTTTCAATTACCAGAATATTCGACCGTTAGTTCGAAGTGCATATTACAGCGGTTGAACCCTGACCCGCCCCTAAATGTTGTGTAATATTCAGTGTCCAGCGCTTTAACTTTTGGTATTTCTGACATAATGAAACATAGAGATATCCAAATAAAAATATAGCAGAAAGGAAAAATGGGTCAAGGAGAACACTGAAGAAAATTCGTGATATGCGTGTCTGATGTCGTGGAAACGTAGTCGTGGTCATTCGTCAAGTCCTAAAAGACTTGCATATATTTCAGGCATAAATCGCTCTGTATGAAATAACAAAGACCCTCCGTATTGGTATAATATGATGCCACAATACAATACTGATAAGATGTGAAATGCAGGGGGATATCCTAGGATCTAAGCGCAAGCTACTGTATCCGCTTGCGTTTTCGGTCTTCATCTCCCCTTGGATCGTCTTCGTCGTCTCGCTCCACCGTATCCGTTGGGTTCAGAATGTGAGCCATACTTCCTCTTCTCGTTGGTGGGGCAGACATGTCTTTGACTGCGAGGTTCCTATTCTCCCGGTTGGCCGAATTCCACGTCCAGTTATTCAAACTTTCCAGGCCATTGCCGATACCGCCATTTGAGAAGGGTGCAGGTGGAGTGGCAGGCCGCGACAATGAATAGACTGATGGAGGCTCACGACCCCGCTGATCCTCCACGGGGGCCCGATTAGGCGAAGACGGCCATTGCGATGAAGGTGGGCCGGAAGACAGGTACGGTGGTGGATTAGGCTGCCATCCATGGGCTCGGATATCAGCTGAAGTATGCCGTCTAGGTAAGCCACTTGGAGGCGGTTCAACAGTAGCTAACGGATGAGGTCCAGAAGGCGGCGGCGGCGCCTGAGTTCGCAGAGGAGAGGGTGATGACTGAGTCGTAGTTCCACTAATGGACCCGTACGGTCGGCGTGAGCTTATAGAGAGGTTAGAAGGCACTGGCGGTCGATAGAAGTTTGCTCCGCGAGCTTGGTGCACGCCTATCCTTCGTTGATCGTCCTGGGCTAGCTGTCTTGGTGATACTGGCGGGTTCTCAAGATTCGCAAACAGTTGACGGCTATTTGAAAAAGGTTGCTCATGAGGTTCATCAATTGAACGAAAGAAGTCAGTTTGACGTTGGATCTCTCCTTGTAAAGTAAGCACTGTGGTCATGTTAGAATAACAAAAGTTTCAATCTAATGCGATACGTAAATCTCACCATCTCTATGGATAGGATTATCAGGCGAAACAAGGCCGAGGACAGTTCTCGATAATTCCTGGTTAAATTGAAGCAAACGGTTCATGGTGTCGGCCATTGCTTGTTGTTTAATATGCATGTAATGCGCGTTCTCTTCACTGCGTTGCAACCTAGTGGTGACTTCGTATAAAGAATGCTCGATGCCCGCAAGTCTTGGGTCTGAGCCGTCATGTATTGGGGGCATTGGTTCTGCAGGAGTGCCTGGTTGTGACGGGGTGGGCTTTTGATTATTGTACTCTCGATGAACCAAGGCATGGCGCGAAGCTCGTCGCTTGATCTCGCGCAGTCCGACTAGGTCGCCTCTCTTGAAATTCCCATTGCCATGTTTGAATTCCCAAAGGGCCGTCTCTGGGGAGCCGGTGTGGAATACATCGCTTACTACAGAATTCCCTTAGTAACTGCGTGTTGGAGAAGAATTGCTGTCCACACGAACCTTTGTGGAAGCCGTACATATTAAGCTGCCTGACAAATGAGGAGATATTCGTATGCTTGAAATATTGGCTATTGTCCGATCAGCCCTGTTTCCAATACCTTGAGACGAAGCACATACGCGAGTACTTTGGAAAACTCGTGCGAAGGTGACATAACGAAGCTTTCGGCAGAATTGGACCAACTGATAAGGTGTTGTATGTTCGGATCCTCCAACATGCTAGAAAGGAATTAGTATCTGCACCTGGCCCGTCCTCGAAAGGCCCAAGATATTGCGTACTTGTAGAGCTTGTGGATAAACGCCGTCTGAACTATCTTCGGTTGGTGAACAGCAGCCGCTGCTGCTGCAGGCGCAGGCATAGTCGCCGAGTGAGATGCCGAATTGTGATCGGCTGAAAGCGTATTATTCTGGCGGTCGTTGAGGTCGCTACCGTCTCCCTCAGAACTCTTGGTAGCGCTCTGCGGGGCTGAGGAACTTGTAGGTGTCGTAATGTCCATTGGCTCTCCCGCCGGTGAAGGGGCCGACATTTTTATGGTTGGGGTGGACGTAGAAGTAGTAATGATCGGAACCGTACGTGCACCCATGCTACCGTCTGTATCGTTGCCGGGTGTATGTCGCAGCGCACTCTCACTCGCGGCATCCATCTGGTCTACGAAGCAGTACTAGAGTTAGCAGGATTAAAACGAGATGTCCTAGACAGGCGACAAAGGAGACGGGAGGTAGTATCCATGACTGGGGAATATATTCAGTTTCTAGAAAGTGCGAAACGACGAACCGCATTGCTTCCAATTTGTAATTGTCTTCTACTCAGGGGTTTCCTGACAGTTCTGAGCGACAGGCCTTTGTTCGCGGTTGATGTCTTCCTGCTCGTTCCCGAACATCTGACATGGGGTCCTTCGAGCAAATTGTCGTGGCAGTCAGCCTTGCAGATTGATCATAGCCCGCAGCTTTTGCTGGTGGGGGCTGAGCACGAAGTTAATGTAGGTCGCAACTTTTGATATTCTAGGCGCAAAGTTGCAAAGGGGATGGGGGTCGAAATATAGATATGGTAGAAGCTCGGCGATATTTGTGGACCATGAAAGAGGCATTCATCGATGTGCGAGCGCAAGGTGGATGTAAGTACTGTATGTGTACGTATGTACGTAGCTTGGTAGATATGTACGTATATGCAAATGGAAGGTAAGGAGTCCATTGGTGACCTCGGGAGCAGGGACTACCTATGTAAGAAAAGGTAAAGCCCAGGCCCGCCGGTGATGCCCCGGCCAGTGTGGCGCTCTGTGGCATACAAGTTTACCTATCAGACCAGGGATGGGCCAGGAGCTTGGAGCAAATAAGTGAGCTCAACGTGCGATTCCAAGCCGGCCAATGAGTGGTACGAAATGATGAAGTGAACAAACCCTCAAGTGCCCTGTCGAATCCTTGATTGGGTTATAGGAACCGAATTAACAGTGCCCGAACGAGCGTCTGAACTGCGAGCGAGATGAACGAATGTGGGATATAATGGGGGACGGCAATGTCTCGCCCCCAGAAGGGAGGTTCCGCTGGGAAAGGACCATATGTTGGTGCCGCGGTTCCGCAGTTGGGGGCTCTCTTGGCTCCTTCTGCAAATGTCTTGGCCCAGTTTGACCACGATCCTCTTGCTTCTTCGATCTGGAGCCTTGTTGTGGAGCAACAACTCGTGGTCCAAACTCAGATCATTCATCTACTGCCGCTGGGCAGGGTCCAACATGGGGAGCACAGACGCAAGTAGGCACATGTATGGCATACTTGGTTAGCTCGTAGAAAAGCAGTTGGAAAAACGTGCAGGACGTGAGACAATAGGCCGTAGAATAGAGCTTTCCCTATGGCTTCCAGACTTCTAGAACACGTTCGCGTCTCACTATCCCGATTGCAGGTGATCTTGAGGGCGTGGATGTGAGCGGGGACGGACGGGCAACGGGAATTGGGCGAAAGACGGTACGGAAGACAATCCACATTCATTCCATGATCCACATTCCGCCCACTTGTGACCCGTTTGTCACTGATGAGGGCCCTCATCAAGGAGGAAAATGAGATGAACAGAAACGCGAATAATGCCTGACTTGGAAATGCCAATAAGAAGAGACTTACCTTACTCGTAGCTGACTATCATCAAGGAGGAAAAAAAAAAACTGGCTTGCCCAATGCCAAACCGATGCCAATTACAAGACAGCCATATTTTAGTTGGAACTGAACTTGGTGGTTCTATCCTGGATGTATGTATGTATGTACTATGCAGAACTGAGGTTGACACACGCAGCAGGTGATGGTGATGGTAATGGTGATGGTAATGGTGATGGTAATGGTGATGGTGGGGGTCACGGACGCTTCGTAGAAGGGATGCCAAGACGCTTTTCTGTGCAAGTGGAAAAGTTTCAGGACTAACGTTAGTAGCTCTAGTGGGCTCAATTCATTTTACAGAGAGCGCTAGGTTAGGATATACACCCAGAGTCCCGCAGGAGAAAAAACAACTACCATGGACGGTTTAGATTGTACTCTGTATGTACCGACCTAAGCACCCAGCTATGAATAGACTAATGGGTACATACATAATTATGTGGCTTGTGCTATAGTATCACTTATGTAATTACTTACATGCCTACCTACTATGAATGGCAAGAGTGAGATGAGATCTTATTAATCTAGATCGAAGGTCAGACTGTAGTGTGTAGATAGGTAAGCAGTTACCATAGATATCTCACAGTTCCTACCAGCTATCATAACCATCTTCTCTACATACAATCTTTCAAGCTGCTGAAAAATCGGTCTAGGTATACTTGCTCAACAATCATGATAAATTTTTTCGAACTATCGCTTCTTCTGTTTGCTTCACATACATTTGCCTTCATTTAGGGATATGCAAGATATACCAGGTAGTTGGATATACTAATTCCTTACTCGCATACATGGCTTAGCGGATACGGCACAGGTCAGGCAACTCGAACATGATTTGCAGCCCCCGTAAGCACGCAAGTTGTTCCGTGACCAATCTTCAGCCACTTGTTGTCCACAGGCTGACAGACTATAAATGTATACTGATTCGTTTCATCACATAAATGAAGCTAATAATGGATCATAGCCAGATTCATCGCACGTTCGGAATTCCAATCCCAGTCCACCAAGCGCAGAATGAACCACGACTAGACGATAATGCATGGCATGATCTGAGTCCTATCATTATGCAATGTTCACTGCCGGAACAGGCTCTCCAAGCCTCTGGGTGAGTTTGAAGGTCCTGACATCCCCGGATGGGACTCTACTACTTCTTACCTACATTGTACACGGTACTACCTACTTGAACGTATTGCTTCAAGTTAGGAAATGGGATACTGGCGAGGATGGGTGACATCCAGTCCACCTTTCAGCTCCAACAAACCTAACCTAGAGGTGATCACCAATGACCCCAGCATATCACTTTTTCGACTACCCTTTTGGTTGCATTCTTTAGTATTCTGACCAGATTCGGCCAAAGCCAACCTATCTGAATTGGTGTCCTCGTTACATAGTAGGTACTCCAACACTGCGATATAAGTGGATGCTGCATCAAATGTGAATATGTATCTCAACTCATTTCATCTATAACCAACCAGAACCCCTCAGCCCCTATGTACCATATCTCCTGCACAAAACCCTGGCTACATCATATAGACCCCGAGATAGACAGCTACAGAGCATTTTAGCCACCGTCTTCAGATGTGGTCCGACTGCTTACATGTACACAATTAATCAAAGTCTCAGCTCCTTCAGCCTACTAACAAGGGGTATGTAGCCGGTTATCAATTTTCATTGGTAGCCTTTTCATATTCGTCCAGCTGTCTTACTCATATCAGGAGACTAGTTCATCAAGGATTCGTTGGTGCATCCAAGGTTTCCGGGCCAGCAGAAGGTTGGAGATCTGGATTTGGGATATACATATTATCTGCAAAATGCAATGAGCTTGAACATTATACGGTACAGCGCATCGAGTCCTGATCATCACGGCCCTTTTCCCATCAGCCTGGAATCCAAGGATTGTCAAACCATGGCTTATTCAAACGTAAACCCCACGTTTCATGAACATTTTTTCGGCAAGCCTGTAGCTAGGGTTGTACGGTCCCGGGCGACCCGTTGGTCGCGCTGTCGGCATCAAATACCAGGTACGATCGGTACCGTTGACCGGAATGCGTCGATCTAACAGTTAACACCCACTCGGAAGTTTTAGCACTTCCGCAGATCACGAACTGGTGAAGTTAGGGGAGTTTGGTACCGCCCGTCATACCTGTATCGCGCCACATAGCGATGGCGTAGTAGATGCTTCTTCTGCTTCCGCACTTACACAGATGTGAATGGCTCCAGGCCTGGGGATTCCTCACGCCATTGCAATCTCCACCTATCAACCCCCAACTTTCTCCGTCGACCCCAAGTAGGCGATGATCTGGAGTGTGAACGTGATACCATGCACAGCTCTTGGCTTCTGGCAGCTCGTTTGGGTATTTCGGCTAACTAGTTCTGTGGAAGCACGAGATAGTTAGTCGTCAACTATTTATAGCCCGCTCGTCAAAATCGGCTCTTAATCACTGCGTTCACTGATCGACTAAATTTCAACGTCTTAACATGCTAGATGTGTCGCTCGGCGCGGGACGAACTACCATATTTGCAACGAAGGGACAATTGTCACTCTGTATTAAGTAAATATATGCGATGTACTAGGTAGTTGATGCTGCCGAGAAGACTGCCGCAAACTGGTACGCAAGGGATTTTATTCCTGCTGCTGCAGAAAAACATGCAGCCTTGATCCGTTTCATTGTATCGACCAACCACGGCGAGACGGGACACTTCACGGGGATTCTTCACGTGCGTTGCCGTTGTCCTGCATAATCAATCTGCAAGTAGCTTGCAGGGAGAACAGGGAGACGGCCCCGAGAATAATCAAAGACGTGCCTGCGTTAGCATGCCGCGTCTCCTGTCAAACCTCTATGCAGTTGGTCAATAGCCTTTTACAATGACAGAGGGCTTGCCTATCCGCCTTCTGCCTGCATGAGAAGTTCGCCGCAGCACTGGCTGCTCTAATCTTAGTATCCTTAAACGAGCGGTTCCTACTTATAAGCAAGTTACGGCTTGGGAACTTCGCTTCCCGTCTGCGATGACTATAATTATCCGGTCAATACTACTTCTTCGGCATAGGTCTGCCTAATATGCGTTCTTCAGTCGTCCTACGTAAGGCAGGTAACACAAGAAGGATCGGCTAAAACAGGATTCAGGTTGATCTCTAAGCGCAGAAAGTCGCATTCATACGCCCCTGTCACGCTTGCGATTACCTACTGTCGCATTCCGGAGAATCTAGACGCAGGTACTCGATGTTTCAGTATATGACCAAAGAATCAACCTCGCATTACAGACTGCAGACATATCCATGGCCGCCACAGCTGCAAATGGAGCCATAGGGTGGAGGCACAACAACGCTTCGAACCCAAACTAAATAAGCCGCTGCGCCAAAGTTCTGTCAAGTCTGGTACGGAATCAGCCTTGCGCGAGGTCATCGATATCGCTATCGAGTAAGCTGTCGATGCGAAATGTCTGGGGAACATGGTCAGAGTAGCTTTCTTTGCCTCATATGGACGACTATACCATGTACACCGCGGGCCTCAGGGGCCAGTAACATACTCAATTATCAAGCTAGGCAAGCTACCGTGTTTCTTGCTGGCTTGCAAATAATATTGCAACAAACGCTGTCGCTGTCACATGATTAATCCCCCAAGAAAGACATATGCCCATCGCCACTCACGTTGACTCGACGTATTGGTCGAGGATCCAGGACCCAAAACCCATTCGTCTTCAACGTCGCATCCAGCCTCCAAGTTACCATTCTTCACAACACGAAGGGTATTATTCAGCACCCAGTTCAACGATACAGCGTTAAACTCACCACCTATTTACAATGGTTCGCGGCCCATAACCAAACTGACAGGTTTGCTAAAGGTTTCTCCGCGGCTTAAATTCGTTGGTACCACGCAAGTTTCCAGTGAACCCGTCCTTCAGCCATGCATATGCGGTTGGCAGAAGGATGGCGGCGAAGTCGCGAATGCAACCTGCATGCATGTCGTCGACCGCACATCCGTCATATTGGGCTTGCAGCATGACGTCTGCTCGTGAGACATAGCACCAGAGATATACAGCGCGTATCACAAATCTACTTCGAGAAGCTTACGAATCGTCTGAAACATCAAACGCGGTTAATCCTTCAATCCATCGCTGGTCAAGCCCGCCAAAGGTCTAGGTTACACGAATGCGGCGCAGGCTGGCTCTGGTTCGGTGAGGCCTTAAGCTGCTCGCCGAGGCCCTGCTGTGTTCGCCACTTGCAGTCAAATTAGGAGGCTTGGTGATGTTCTCAAGGGTAGTACTAACCCCAAGGATGACAATCTATCATCGTACAAGCCTTACCAAGGTTACATGACCCTCTGCGCTTATGTACGAGGCATTAACGATGTCAAGATAGAGTTGTAGACGGCTTGTCGTTCTCATAGTTCCGCCCCTACTCCTACGCCTCATGTTTGCTTTCTTTCCCGTCCCGTCGAACGGCTGCTTCCTTGCATGGGAATCCTCGGGAGGGATCGCACCCCGTATTCATGCTGCGGATCTCGATTATCGCGGTCCGTTCTTCCATCCCCAGAGTGGGGGCCCTTCGACCCCTGAATCACGGCGAGGCTATCTACACATCATGGCAGCTTGGCTTACGTTGCTGTCGGTGGTTCGGACAGTAAGGTTTCTAATATCGCTTTAGGCAAATGAGTATAAGGAAAGCACGGTAAACGTAGGTCGTTGTCGCCAATCGAATATCTACGAATGCCGGGGCTCTCTCTGGACTATGTTCCTTCTTGCTGCTGCCTGAGACCAACAGTATGATTCTAAATGCAGTTTCATCTTCACCTAACCACCTCACCGATTAGCGAGATGCTTCAAAGGAGCTAACATTTCGCCACATTACAGTAAACTTGCCAAGAACTCTTTATCATTAGACACCCCCTTAACCCTCTGATTCACCGCCAAGCCTGTCTATAAAGTCATGACCTGTCATATTGATTATTTGTGAACAAAGATTTCGTATAAAGGGTACATTTACAGGCATATGGCCGAAAAGACAGCCTACCAACATACTAGCCTTCTTGGATGAGAATACGTCTGCATCTAAGATCCGTAGCTCTACTCTATCATCAAACATCCGCGGTAGAAGTTGGTAACACAACCCCTTACTGACCCAGAACCGTTTATCTTCGGGGTACCTAGATGTCTATATGTACTGCATTGGGAATAGGTGAGGTACTAAGGCTCTCTCATTCGTGGTCGATAATTTCAGCTTATGCAGGCATGGCCATCGGTATCGCTCATATAGTTACACTACATCTTAACCTATATGTCTTGTGTACATTGGCAGCGGTTACTGATATCAAAACCAAGCATATTATGGTAATATCACCGGCCTTGAGCTTTATATGCAACATTGGTGCCTTGTCATAATCCAAGTCATAGGTACCAGGTTACCTTGGCGGGGACTAAAAAAGATTGAGAACTGAAACCCGTCGTTTACCTCTAGCAGAAGCGCTTTTTGCAACGGACCTTCGTATGTGACTTAGTAAGCATATCATTATCACTGTCCCAGATAGCCCATCGCTCTGGCTCGATACCTGCTTCTTGACGCCGTGAAAAAATACACGCGGGCAGTTATAGCACATGGTGTACGCCTTACGGATAAGTTCTGTAGGATTTCGGCTTGTTATACCGAAGAGTCCTAGACCTTAATTCAGGTCTCAGTGTGTCGTCGACCCAATATGGGTATAAGACCGGTCCAGTCGGAATGGAAAGTTTGCATTATGTTGAGTAGCGGTACTGATGATTCATCTGGTCGTTCTTTATTGGTGTGTAGTAGACGTGTACCTGCCTCGTCATCTTGATAACGCCCCTATTTATCAGACCCTTATAACAACCTTTGTCAAATCAAGACATTCCGATATTATAGTTAAGATTTATGTAAGGTTTCTGTTGGAATACATCTTGGTCCTCGGATAATAGTATATAAAGAGAGATAGAGAACTCATATATCATGAGCGTATTGTAACAAGATATTGATAATGAAGAATATTGCCATTGGATTTCTCGAGCAGTATATAACATAGCCCGGGGGGAAGAAAGAGGAAACGGAGGAGAAAACCACCCACAGGAGAAAAGTATTGCCGAACACTTTTAGGGGATAGAATACTCTCTCAAAACGCAGTCAAATGGTAATCAACTCTATGTGAGCTTTGAGTCTAGCTTAGCTGTGGAGATGTTGTGACAAGGGCTGTAATTCAGGGCTTGGAAATATATCAATTCAGCAATAATTCTCTAGGCCCTCTGAGGGTGCTTATGGTTCTAAGTTTCAATCTTAATCTGAGGTTCGGCGTCAGGTCTTTATAGACCTGCTGCCACAGTACGTATTCCTGGTACGTATCTAGTCTGTTGCCTACATAGCCGCCGTCTGATAATCATACCTTTTGTTAGGCAGTCATACATTCTAACAGTATCGAATAACATCCAATAGCACCCAATATATGTACTCTTGTAGCATTCCTGTATCTCGTATAGCTTCCAACAGGTCTTGGCTCCAATAGCCGTGTGACAGATGTTTATTTGAGTACATTTGGCCATATACAACAGTAAACTATACAATAACCTTCCAGTAATATATGGTCAATAACATATTGAAACAAGGGAAAACGTGGTCATGTCAGCTGAGGGTTATTACCAGAAACAATAATGTTGCATGGTATTTCAAACGACGACTGACAGCGAAATAATACAAATACCAGATATAAAGGCCCCTAAAGACGAAGCCACACTCAAGCTTGAATAAGACATGGTAACACGAGAAGTTACTATAGTAGTGAATAAGTCAACCATGCTTATGTAGTTCATCCGGGCTAATAAGACCAAACTATGCCATAGCTTGAGAATGTTAAACACACGAAGGTTATGTCACCTCCATAAGTCCAGGATAGATTATAATGTCTAATATTAATTATTTCATTTTGGGCGCGCAACTATCTGAAGAGAACTTTCTCTTTCTTTTTCCCATGGCCTCACATAGACGAAGATTTTACACTCGGCGTTCTTTGGTCGCCGCCCGACTATTAGGTTGATTAAAAGGAACCGCCCAGATTTTGCGAACCAGGTAGACGGGTAGTCTTAGTTACAGCATTCCAATTAAATCAAATAATTGCTTGATTCGATCTGAAGGAAAGTTGTTCCCCTCTCTTAGGTTTAGTTTAAAATATATTAGCTAAGTATTTAATTTAATTCCTTTAATACTCTTTAAACATTTTCGAGGTTATATAATTTTTCTTATATAAGCCACCCATTGCAACGGATTTTTAATATACTTTATTTATTAATTATTAATCACTTAATGCCCTATGTTATTAAGTCTTATTAAGTATTAACCACTGTTATATCCTTAAGTTTTTTTTAATACCTAGTTTTATTATTTTAAATTATTTTATAATAGGAAATTTTAATCTTTAAAGTATTTCAAAGCAATTACGTGTATTAATAATTAAACCAAATGGAAAACTTAATTATCTAAATGGAATGATTTCATTTTAAATATATGAGATTCTTTGACTTGATTTGATTTAATGGGAATGCTGCAGGTAGAGATCTTCGTAGCCGAGCATTAATGTTCACAATACGTAGCTCCTATAAATTCTGATAAGCTGGGAGAGCTTTATTGTCTAGGTAATTAGTATATAGGCCCTCGTGTCTCTAAACTATTCGTTACTTGTCTTTGTCTAGTTTATAGAGTAGCTTCGGTCAGATTTCTATCACGATTGTCCTCATTTGACACTTTGGGAGTTGCCGTTGGAATGGTAGTATCGACAGGTTATCATTACGATTCTGGTTACTTCCTGAAATGGTTAAACTATTACGAGCTACCCATAATGACAGTGTAGGTGTAGAAAGAGTTTCGATCACCCCCACAGCAGCAGCCCTCTCCCGTTGATGTTCTTAAGTCGAGAGCTTAGCCTTGTCACCCTTGTCTTGAAAAGGCTAAGTACGGCCCACTAGATAGTCGATAGCAACATAGAAATCTATGTAATGTATACATATTTATAGAAGCATTACTCATATTTTCTAAGAAAAGCACTAGTGGTGAAGCCTTTGACCCCATCTCCATCTTTATCCTACTAGGCTCTCTGCGGGTTAGGTCGTATATCACGGTGACTTTAGCCTTAGGTACGTGTAGTAATTTGATGGGTTTGACTGTCCAAGATTTTAATTCCATAGGATCCCGAGGATAATGCCGTTGTAAATATACAAGGACGCCTCTGGATTGGCTGTCGAGATGGTAGTCACGATAGAGATGCGAAGAAGATAGGTAATGGCGATTGTGTATATTTCTGTAATATCTTGTCCTTATGGGGGCAAATTCTGGAACTTATCGAGGGGTTGTATCCATACCATGGACACAATATCTAACATTCCTCATGCGGGAGACAGCGCTTTCGGGTTTATTTTGGGTAAATAGGCATTGAGGGAGGTCAAGGTCTAGGAACCATGATAATTTCCACATGAAAGGGGACTTACTCTGAGTATTAAAGTCATAGGATGAATTGTTGGTTATCGTGAAGTCTAAGTCTAAATGTGTCTAAAGCCCTTTGCGGATGCTGCTATAGGACGGCATGTGAGCCCCCCAACTTCACATATTTCAATACAGTCTGCGTGTGTGTGTGTGTGTGTGGTGCTGTCGGTCACTGCTTTATTTTGTGGGGAGAATGTTATGATCTTGATAGGAGTGTAAGCGGCTCGAGGTTTCTTGAAAAAGGGAATTGGGGATATTTGATTTTGCTCGTCTGATAATATTTACCATGAACTAGGTTGTAATCAGCGACGTATTTCAGAATGAAAAGCTCTTGGTAAAATGAATAGGCACGATAGAGTAGGTATCAAATATCTGGCACGATTATCTTCGTTACACAAGGACGCGTAATCCTGTAGCAACAGCATAAGAGCTTGAGGATCCTTCTAGAATTAGTCAACTTGTGGATCTTCTTGTGTGACTCTTCTACGATAGGGTTTTCTTAAGTTTGACTCACATTTAACCTCGCGCGTAGCTTATATCCGAGATTCTTGGAACTTGCGGATTGTCGGTAATATGGATACTGTAATAGCCTAAGCGATGCCAAAGTACATACTACATAAAAGATTAACCCGAATGCACTCAACTTCAAGCTGTGTGATATGTATTAGTATCAAAGGAGGGTTCGAGTTAACATAGTATGTTAAAACGATAGTGAGCTTAATAAGCTGGCGACGCAGCTTGGGAGGGAAGGTGTACTTATTAGCCTCTTGGCCACCCGACATCCTCCATGAACAAAGATCCAATGTGTAATGAAACTCAGCCTTAAAGATTATCTAAGATCGTAGATGGTCTCACCCGAGAAAGCCGTGTGTGAGGTCTAGACTTCAATGGCTTAGTGGTGGAACAGTGTACTGGGACCAAGGCGCATACATATGTATTTATTATAGGAGGGGCCCCATGTTATGTCTGAGTCCTCCCCAAAGCTACCCGGAAGCCAGGCAAGTGCCTTATTTGTCAACACAAGTGCATGCCATTTCTGCTCAACAAAAATATGGATTGATATTCAACTAGCGCTGTATAAGCATCGGGGACAAATAGTGCGCTAGGTGAAGCCGAATGCAGTGAGCACCCACCGGACCCCGAGAGGGAGTACGAAAGTACGCGGATTCGGATTCTTACCTAGGTAGTAGAATACGCAGACATAGATGCCCTTAACTGATTTAGAATGCTGGCCCAAAGGTGTGTTATGCGCATAATCTATCAATTGCGACCACTTGTGGTTATAGACACTAGAGCCTTCTGATAATCATGGCTAGTCACTAAGTTAGATATCAAGATCCTACCTTAACATGTCAAAATAATGTATACTTTGCAACAGAAGGGAGAAACCGTTCAATTATGTACAGTCAATAGTCTGCTGCCTCGTCACATACGCTATTGACGGGCAACAAAAAGAAAAATTAGGAAAATCCTGGACACAAAGAACAGTGGCTGATACTCAAAAGAGGCCATAAGTGTTTTGATAAAAATAATGTGTTTGAGACCACCAAAAACCCCCAAATCCAACAATATTGCACTAAGAGCTCAAAAGGAGTGACGTGTCATCAGCCGTAGGTCTGATAGGTAGGTTAGACAAGACACACGACTGCTAAATTGGCTTATGTGCATGTGCTTCAATTGAAATGAACAACGTTGGCAGAGTTATGACTCTTCTTGCTGCTTGAAGACGGATTGATAAGCTATAGGGTCAATAGAGTTTACACTAACGTCGATTTGGGAAGATAATTTGGGTCTATATTATATTTTATATTGATAATAAACTCAAAATTTAGTAAATGTGCCTTAAGTCTGTCTCCATTATTAGTAAACGTGCTCTAGAAAGATGAGAAAAATGTACCCGAAAACAGTAATCGAATATATATTCACGATGAAACAATAGCTCGCGGACATGTAGAGGCTCCGATCACCGACCCTGGCTCAGCCGCAATCATATCTCCAACGTATCGGGGGAAATGTTGAATGGATTTCTGTCAGCCAGCACACCTTGGTGACGTTAACTAACCATCGGCGTGGATATCCATGGCATCACCACTCCACTAGCCCCATACTACTTGACACATTCGATATCACGTCAACAGGCTCACAGGAAACCTCTCAGATCGTCAATTTGGGTACCCTATTGGCCATGTCGTCGATCGAACCCACCCGTCATAGCGTTATATTTGCCCCTTGGTATTATCTCAATCCCATAGTGGTTGCTGCTAAAACTTGGCTATGCGTTATGTATGATAGCACAATGTCGCTCGCTCATTGACCTTGACCGAGTCCGAGGCCGACGCGGCATGTGGCTGCTTATACTCCCGCTCCGCAATCCACTGTCTTTGATGTCTCAGATAATCGTATTTTTCTTTTGTTTTCATGGGTAAATAGTCTCAGTTCCCGCGTCGAGCTCTATGTACGCATGCGATTAAAAGAAACAATAATAAACATCCTAAGCAAATGACGCAGCCATTGCAGTTACCTTTCCAGTTCCTATTCAAACCTCTCGTGCCAGCCGGACGCTAAACGCGTCAAGCTTTCGTCCAAGCCAAAATGGATAATGATAAACTGACTCCAGCAGACACAGATATGCCTGGTGGATTCCCTGAAACGCCGTCACCTTTCTCCCATCATCAGGCCACCCTAAGTCGCGAGTTTCCACTTGCCACACGAGAAACTTCCACTTCAACCCAGCAGCGTGGAGAGATACGTAATGCCCACCCTGATGTCACAGAGGCCGATTCCAATGATGCCAATCAAATTTCTTCCTCTGGGCAGGCGTCGGGTCACGCTACCCTGGGTGGTGGGAGACAGAAGGATGTTATACAGCCTGCTTTAGACAAAACGTCGTCTGACGGATCCGACCTCACTGAAGTAGAACCTCGTTTCGAGCCTATCAGGTCGGAAGCAGAGCAGGAGGACTTAGAACACACGAAGAGCTCCGCAAGGACCGAAGACGACATACTTCGAGTGCTCTCTCGACGTCGGAGTGCCGCCTCGGGTGCTGAGTCGCAGGAAGAGCATCATGAGATTGATCGGCTGATGTCGCGCATGTTTGGTCAAGCCCGTCAGCAGCAGAGCGAGGAAGAACAGAACAGGCATGCTGGTGTCGTCTTCCGTAATCTCACAGTTAAGGGCGCTGGTCTCGGAGCTAGCTTGCAACCTACAGTTGGCGACATCTTCCTAGGCCTGCCGAGATTTCTGAAGAACCTAATAACGAAAGGGCCGAAGGCTGCTACAGGGAAGCCTCCAGTCAGGGAGTTGATCAGCAATTTTGACGGTTGCGTCCGGCCTGGTGAAATGCTTCTCGTCCTTGGACGACCGGGGTCTGGTTGCTCGACGTTTTTGAAGACATTTTGTAATCAACGTGCGGGTTTCGAGGACGTTCTGGGTAAGGTGACCTATGGTGACGCGGATGCGAAAGAGATGGCTAGGGATTTCAGGGGCGAGGTCATCTACAACCCTGAAGATGACTTACACTACGCTACATTAACTGTCAGGCGCACCTTGACGTTCGCACTTCAGACGCGCACGCCCGGGAAGGAGTCTCGAATGGAAGGCGAGAGCAGAAATGACTACGTCAGAGAATTCCTGAGAGTGGCAGCCAAATTGCTTTGGATCGAGCATACCATGGACACAAAAGTTGGAAATGAATACATCCGGGGAGTCTCAGGCGGAGAGCGCAAACGTGTCAGTATCGCCGAAGCTCTCATTACTCGAGCCAGCGTCCAGGGCTGGGATAACTCAAGTAAAGGGCTCGATGCATCGACCGCTGTCGAATACGTCCAGTCATTACGGGCCCTCACAAACATGGCTGAAGTTTCGACTGTCGTCTCCTTATACCAGGCTGGAGAGTCCTTATATAACCTTGTGGATAAAGTATTGTTAATCGATCAAGGTAAATGTCTATACTTTGGTCCATCTGATCGCGCCAAACAATATTTCCTCGACCTGGGGTTTGACTGTCCACACAGATGGACAACGGCTGACTTCCTCACGTCGGTTACCGACCCTCACGAGCGCAGCGTGAGGCCTGGCTGGGAGAACCGCATTCCTCGATCAGCCGAAGAGTTCGCTACTTTTTACAAGAAAAGCGATGCTTATCAGCGAAACCTTGCAGATATGAGCGATTTTGAAGCTCAGGTGGAAGAGAAGCGCAGGGTTCGTTCTGAAAACTTGCCGAAGAAAACCAAAAAGAACAATTATACTATTCCCTTCCACCAGCAGGTTATTGCTTTGACGAAACGTCAAGCCCTAGTTATGCTCGGCGACAAAGCTTCTCTAATCGGCAAATGGGGTGGAATAGTCTTCCAGGGGCTCATTGTGGGAAGTTTGTTCTACAACCTCCCGGATACAGCTGCAGGCGCCTTCACTCGAGGTGGTGTATTGTTCTTCATCCTGTTGTTCAATGCGTTGCTAGCTCTCGCTGAGCAGACTGCTGCCTTCGAATCCAAGCCCATCCTACTCAAACACAAGAACTTTTCCTTCTATCGGCCTGCTGCATATGCTCTTGCACAAACTGTTGTGGACGTTCCACTGATTCTTGTGCAAGTCGTCCTGTTTGACGTTATCATATACTGGATGGCAGGGCTGTCCGCGACACCCTCTCAGTTTTTCATCTCCATCCTCATTCTGTGGATGGTCACTATGACCACTTACGCGTTTTTCAGGGCACTCTCGGCAATCTTCAAGACCTTGGACGACGCCACTAAAGTGACGGGGGTTGCGATTCAGATCCTCATTGTATATACCGGTTATTTGATTCCTCCATCTCAGATGCGTCCCTGGTTCGGCTGGTTGAGATGGATTAATTGGATCCAATATGGGTTTGAGTCTCTCATGTCTAATGAGTTTTACAACCTTGAACTGGCCTGCGAACCCCCATTCCTTGTTCCAAGTACAGGTGCTTCGCCATATCAATCTTGCACATTGGCGGGTTCTGATACAGGATCAACTGTGGTATCCGGCGCTGCATACATCCGACAGTCTTTTAATTATTCACGTGGTCATCTTTGGCGAAACTTTGGCTTTCTGTGGGCTTTCTTCTTATTTTTCCTTGTTATCTCGATGATAGGTATGGAAAGGATGAAACCCAATGCTGGAGGCGCTGCAGTGACTGTGTTCAAACGTGGCCAGGTGCCAAAGAAGGTTCAGAAATCTATCGAGACCGGCGGCAGAAAGATGAACAACGCTGATGAAGAATCTGGTAATGCCAGTGAGAAAATCATCATTTCTTCTGGAGATGAATCCACAGCACAAGAAGATGAGAAAGTTTTGCAGAATGTGGCTAAGAACGAGACTGTGTTCACGTTCCAGAATGTTAACTATACCATTCCATTCCAGGCAGGTGAGAGGAAGCTTCTCCAAAACGTGCAAGGTTTTGTCAGACCTGGAAGATTGACTGCCCTGATGGGGGCTTCGGGAGCTGGAAAGACGACACTGTTGAATACTTTAGCTCAAAGGTGAGATCGTAACAAGATGCGCTAAACAAAGCTGTATACTGATGATTATTCACAGAATCAAATTCGGCGTGGTCTCAGGCGATTTCCTTGTCGATGGTCGACCTCTCCCCAAATCGTTCCAGAGAGCCACTGGGTTTGCTGAACAGCTAGATATTCACGAACCTACGGCAACAGTCAGAGAAGCCTTGCAGTTCTCGGCGCTCCTGCGCCAGCCCAAGGAGGTGTCCACGAAAGAGAAATATGCCTACTGCGAAACCATCATCGAGTTGCTTGAAATGCAAGACATAGCCGGAGCTACTATTGGCAGAGTGGGAGAAGGTCTCAATGCGGAACAACGAAAGAGGCTCACCATTGGTGTGGAACTTGCGTCTAAGCCAGAACTTCTAATGTTCTTGGATGAGCCCACGTCTGGCCTTGACTCTGGAGCTGCCTTCAACATCATCAGGTTCTTGCGCAAGTTGGCTGATGCGGGCCAGGCTATCCTCTGTACCATTCACCAGCCATCTGCAGTGCTATTCGAAAACTTTGACGAGCTAGTTCTGCTCAAATCTGGTGGTCGGGTGGTGTATGCTGGTGAGCTCGGCAAGGACAGCCAAAAGTTGATCAACTACTTCGAAAGTAACGGCGGTCCGAAGTGCCCCCCTCATGCAAACCCTGCTGAATGGATGCTGGATGCTATTGGCGCAGGTAATCCAGATTATAAAGGTCAAGACTGGGGAGACGTTTGGCTGCAGTCTCGGAACTTCCAGGAACAGTCCCAGGAAATGGCTCAGATGATCGACAAGCGCAGGAACACCGGCCACTCGGGGAGTGTTCAGGACGACCGTGAATATGCCATGCCTCTGTTTACTCAAACACTGGCAGTTGTCAAGCGCTCATTCACCGCCTATTGGAGATCGCCGAACTACGTCATGGGGAAGATGATACTGCATATATGTGAGTAGCATCCCAACTTACCTGTTATCAGTTCTCTTCCATATCAACAGTAAGAGTTAGATATTAGATATGCCAAGGAGTCGAAAGCTCCTAAGGCGCTTTTAGAACTCCTGACTGCGTCGAACTATTCAAGAAAAGCAAATACTGACTCCTGATGCTGTAGTTACTGGCCTGTTCAACTGCTTCACGTTTTACAAGCTGGGATACACAACTATCGACATGCAATCGCGTCTCTTTTCGATTTTCATGGTTCTCACCATCTCACCTCCATTAATCCAACAGTTGCAACCTGCCTTCCTCAATTCTCGGGACATCTTCCAGTCTCGTGAGAATAATGCAAAAATTTACTCCTGGTTCGCATGGACGACGGCTGCAGTGCTAGTCGAAATCCCCTACGCCATCGTTGCCGGCGCCATCTACTACAATTGCTGGTGGTGGGGAGTCATGGGTTACAAAATGATTGGTTTCCCGTCCGGTTTTACCTTTTTGTGTATCATGCTCTTCGAATTGTACTATGTCGGTTTAGGGCAAGCGATCGCTTCCTTCAGTCCGAACGAGCTGTTAGCGAGCTTGTTTGTTCCTCTCTTCTTTCTATTTGTCGTCTCCTTTTGCGGCGTCGTCGTACCGCCCGCGCAGCTCCCGTATTTCTGGCGCTCGTGGATGTACTGGCTCACGCCATTCCATTATTTATTAGAAGCATTCCTAGCCAACGCAATTCATGCGAAACCGGTACAGTGCAGCTCGGGCGAGTTTGCCCGCTTCACGGCTCCGCCGGGCCAGACCTGTGACACTTATGCTGAAGCATACATCGGCCAGGCCGGCGGTTATGTGCAGACTGCCGCAGACGGTCTCTGCGAGTTCTGCCAATATGCGACGGGCGATCAGTTCGGTCAGCAGTTCAGTGTCTACTACAGCAATATCTGGCGCGATTTCGGTATTGTTTGTGGCTTTATCGTGTTCAACTACTTTGTTGTATACGTTTGCACGTATTTGAGATTTAGGGGCAAAAACCCCTTCAGTGGTGTGTTGGAGAAGCTGAAGCAGAAGAGGACACAGAAGTGAACAACTTTCTTTATAACAAATGAAATTAGAGCGGTTGAGCGATCGATTTCAGGAAGGTTTCAGGTGAATAGAGTTCGGGCTGGCTAGCTAGCGGGGAAAACAAATAGACTTACTACTTCATATTTATTGTAATGGTGCAGCGGTGGACAAAGAGTTTTACAAAATTTCTATATATATAGACATACCAGGAATTCTTGCTTCTTAGAATCAGGTACATTTGACAATATATGATGAGAAGTTGTACCATTTTCTAAATTACATCCCAATCAGCCACAGTTAGACAGTATTGTGTACTTACTACCACTCCATCCGCGTTGGTTCCCATATTGGAATGAGCCCAGTTTTCTAACTCGTTACCTTACTGATACAGGATTCTGGGGCGATTGCCACAAGAGCTGTGCTGTCGATGGAACTGATATTGATAACACCAACAATGCAGTCGATGGCCGCGGTTGTGACTATACATCTTAGAGAGATTTCCAGACTCCAGTCTTGCTATTTGAAGGGCTGTCAGTGCTCTCGTTGTTGATTATATATGTTAGTTATATACTTCTTTTCTATAGAAGTTTTCGTCTCAATCAGAGTTCGCTAACTATCTATCGCTAGTTCCTACTCTTTTCCATAAGAACATGTAGAATATATCATACATGTTCCCCCCCAATTTCACTTTCAATTAATGTTTGTCAACCTCTTTGCAGGGTCCTGATTGATATTGGATTCAGTCTTTTACATCCATCAACTTAAAAATTCCAGTACTTCGATGTCAATCGACTCAGATATCTAGATACCTTATTCCTGGTTCACCAATATTGTCCTTTAACCACCACGATACACCTATTTTCGATGAGAATCTTATACTGAGCATCAAAGCTATGTCTACAGTCTACTATCGAAATATACCACCAACGCCAAGAACGAATTGAAGCTCACAACGAAGTACTATCAATAATAAGTCGAATGCATATCAGACTACAACTTCTGACTAATATATCATGTAATGTACCATGAATTAAAGTAATAATCAGAGCCTTACATGACTAAGATCAGTTTTTGTTGTAAGGTCGATAAGCTAAGGATCACAGCGGAGAATATCACGAACTGTTTTATTACCCAAGGATTTGCATAAACTAAGCTCCAGTCCTAATTACATGAATTAAAATACAGTGAGAAACTATGATTTTAGTCCACAACAAAGCTATCAGCGATGTTTGCAAAGCAAGTATAATGAAAGTAGAGGGAAAGGGGCATTTAAGGGGCATGGATATCGTCATCAGCCAATACACTCAAATCATCCTAAAAGAAATCCTTACATCATAATTCCCTTATAATGGGCGACAAGAATTGAATACTCTTCATCACAATTTATAGAACTCTTTGGGACCAACGTGTTGAATGCAAGTCCTTGCATGCGAGAATGATAATTCAAAAAGTTTTAGCATTCAGTGATATTACATGAGCACAGATAGATTGCATAGGACGTTGGGAATTGATGTTTATTTTCCTTTTACTTGATTTATGTATATTATTCTTAACGTTGGAACTTGAGACTCTTCTTGTGTGCTATCTCGTGCCCTTCCTTCTGCTCCTTCCCATCCGCTGCCGTTAACTTCAAACGCTCCTGTTCCCTTTTGAACCCTCTTGCGCCGTCCGACTGAACCTGCGACTCGGCTTCGATCTCCTTCTCTTCTAATCCCACCGGCACAACACTCTTCATGATATAGCTATCTTGGTAGTGTTTATCGCGAATCGAATTCGTGGATATTTGGCCTGCATTTAGGCTGGTCTGGCTGTCTCCGTGGCTACGTTGCGACATCTGGCTCTGTAACTCATACTGATCGTCACCTGACAGCCGACGATGCTGATGCGTAATGTGCACCTCCTGCGTGACAAAGATCCTGCCGAGCGAATGCGTGATGATCGGCCAGAAAGTTGGGATCGAGGCGCATATACTGGCTAAGTCGACCTCAACCGCGGCGAGGATGATACTTCGAGGCCCATACCAAGTTGGGTCTAACACAGGATACGTGCCTGCTTTGTGTTGTATAATGGTCTGAAGGTAAAATATACTAACAAGTGCGACACTATTTGCGATGTCAAGGTTAGTAAACATCGTGGAATCACTTCAGCTAGGACAGCAACTGTAGGTAAACGTACATGACACCGAGGAGTAGAAGGAGGCCAATACCTAGGCGCTGCTTCCATTCTGTAGTCCTAAAATATAATGGGATAGACATGGCGAGGATTGCAACATCAAGCACCATGTTTGATGCGGCATGTCCGGCAAAGGTTCCCGCTATCTCTTCGGGCACCTTCGAGCCAAATCCATAACAGTGTGCAGGTTTCGTCCAGTCGAAAAACCCAGAAATGGGAAAACATGGCGCTAAGGCGCAGAAGGAGAAGGCGATGCCCCAAAGCCCCGACAGTACTATGCCAATCCAGCAGAGAAGTCGTTCTCGACTTCCGCGGTCGAAGATGCGAAGATACTGTACTAGCAGACAGAGCTTCACGAGTGTTGTCGATATAGTATATGATGCCAAGGCGACGTAGAATTTCTAGAAAGCAAATTAGCAACGGGATTGTACTCATAGCTTGGCCTAGGATAATTCTGCTCGCCTTTTGGAACTTGATTATGTCTTCCATATCAATGCTTAAAATATGCTCTCCAAATCCATTCTGCACCGCTAGATTCAGAGTCAGCATGCCTATTGCAGCCTTTATAATAGGTAGTATATCATACATAGGCATATGAAAACTGAACCAACAGTGCCTGATATCTGTAGTGTTTACAGTCAGCTTGGTCATTATCGGGATGAGATGCAATTTTTGGGTAACCAACTCTGAAAAGTATCACAAGAAGGTCATCGTAACCTAAACAACGTAACTTTATACGCGTGTAGATTCTGAGTGACACACATATTGTCGAGATTAACTACGTTCATTCATCAGCGAACGACCGGCCATCTGTAAATTCGAATCCCGCTGCTCACCATAAACGTGATTACAAAGCCATAGACAGTACTTGGGTAGTTGAATATCGGTTTCGGCTCGTGTGAATTATCGTATGCTGTAAACAGTCGAGCAAGCCCCTCCTTGCTGCCCGCCGTCATGTTCGAATCGTCGGCGAAGAGTTTGAAGTTGAAATCCGAATCGACATAAGCACCTCCGTACACCCGAGCCCTTCACCGTCCAATTACCGACGCACGCAAGTTTGCGACCTGCGCGATAGTCGACTGTGAAGGTTGATACCGCCGTACTGATGCCTCGTGGCTTCGAGAAGTGTTGAAACACACCCTGTTCCATAGGGTGGTTCTCATATGATATATCAGAAAGCATCATCTCGGGATGGTCCATCAAAAACCACGTTCGTGCTCGGTTCGCTGCGAACCCCAAATGAACCCCGGCTGTTGGGTCCGTCCCATGTCGACAGGGGTATGTGTCCCGGCATCCTTGTTATACTCGAGAGATACCTATCAGATGAAGGGGAAACTAATAATTAAGACCCATTGTTTATAAGCGATGATTTGTCGTATGATATACTACTCATTGAACATACAAAGACAGCAAGTTCCTCTTAACATGGTCCACTATACGCATGCATGCCTCCTCAGTTGACAATGGAGAGTAAAAGTAGATGCTTAGAGAACCTGATGGCGAGAAAACATATCAGGATTGCTGAAAGGACAACGTTGTATCGGATTGTTGCAAGTTGACCTGCTTGATCAGATAGAGCATTCTGAGTACGACCGTTCCTAGGTAAGACTATACCGATTATATCGTATATACTATGACCCACAAGAGACTCTTTCTCGATTACAGTTAAGATGTTGACCTCGGGATAATTAGAATTGGGGCTTAGCCTAAGGGGTTGTCATTCAAAGCAAGATATTGTTTATGGATTACTTCGTACACGCATGTTGTTAACTTCTTGCCCATCTTCCTAGTAACGTATAGCTCTAATGTGATATGCCATATGACCACATAAAACTACACAATATGACCTGAAAGAATCATAGGTATCCTCAGATTCATAGCTTCCATGGCTGTCGTAAACACTGCTTCTTTATTCGATGTGTACGAAACCATATATCACAGGGAGGCTTCACCCATATTTGATGGGGAGAAGTCAATGAAAGCTATGTATGCATGATTCAAATTTAAGTATGACGCGAATCATCCCCGATAATACACTACTAAACACTGAATGCCACTGTATGCACGTATAACGATACTACTATATCGTCGAAATCCGAGATAAAGTTGGAACAAGTGAACAGTCTCTACTGAAAATAGTATCTAACGCCGTGAGTGGAGATGCTAATAACAGAGCTATACTAACCCTTGTCTAGTCAATCTCTATAAATCCCCTATTATATATGCTCCCCTGCAAAAGTTTAGCATGCGATGCCAAAATTGTGGCACCGCTCTCGTCGCACCATTCAAATGTTATCTAACATCTCGTTTAGAGCAGGCCGCATGCCGACTGGTGCAGACTTTTGGCAAATCACGAGGCAACGAATGCTTATTATCTGGTTCTGTCGTTGGGGCGTTCGTTGTGTGCCCTCTGGTTTTCCGCACCGCGCCGACCCTTCCGCGTTCTCCAACGTCATGTGGATATGCCGATCGAGACTCCATCCCACAAGTACGAAATTCGAACTTCATTCCAAGAACAGGAGAACAGTCCCATTATACATGAGCACGGGGCAATCACTGAAATTAATCACAATCTGTTTTAGAGATCCCAGTCAGGAACTTCCCGGCTGAGACGGCATCGGGGATTTTTGATTAAGCTTTAAGACTCCGTTGCTCGTACATATGAATGTAGATTTAAAATAGAAAAGCCGTGCTCGGGGATAGGGGCAAAAGGGAAGACGATTCGTTAAAGTGCTTACAGTCCGATTACACACATACCGCATTTCCAGCCTAATACTAGTGTGAGTGATGCACTCCGTGCTGGTGGAGACGAAGACCAGGCCAGGCGCGGACCAAGGCCGTCCTTTTACATCGAGGTAGGATCGTCTCGGTAGCGTTGATATATCCCACGACGTTTGCCTGGAAGATCTCCTGAGCAACGTCTCGTGGTTTTACTCTGACGAAATATTCCGACAATGTCAACTCAAGCAGCAAGGCGGCAGCGAGATTTCTCGATAGGTACTAGCAACGGCTACATCAACCAACTTGGCATCAGTAATGTCTGATTAATAAACAGTCTCGACCGAACCCTTCCGATATGGACGAGCCCAGTACCCTTATCCTGACGCAAGGGCTGCCCCTGAGTGGCACTAAGTCTATTTAGATTTTGTGCATTTAGCTATGTTGACTGCAACTCGAAGATAGTCATCAATCTATGTCAATAGAATCCTATGTGATATTCGTAGTCACCCAGTATCCTTATCCCGGGATCCTTCCATGCTAGCTACGCATTATATAGAAATCACCCCGACGCCATGAACGTTATAGATACAGCGTTGGTCTATCACTTGTCCGCCCCAAAATGAAGAGATACCACGGGGCCTGAGGCTCACCTACTGATAACCATCTCGCATGACCCCCTTTTCGATCCTAACATATACAGTGTCCAACAACTCTAATCCTCATCATCCATCGCATTAAGGCGCCGCTCACCGATCTCGCGGATCTTCTCACCCAAGATAGACCGCCCGTAGCGCTCGGCAACCTTGCCAGCAGCCTCGACCATGCGTCCGGTACGGTCGCGCATGAGCTCGACCAGCTCGAGCGCGCGCATGCCGCGGTCCTCGCCCTCGCGACACTCGATGGCCAGGTACTGGAGCAGGGTCTTGTCGATCTCGAGCTCGAGCCTGGCCAGGCCCGAGCGCTGCGAGTGGCTGCCGCTGGTCGACTCGACGAGGTCCTGCAGTTGCGCGGCCGCGATGCCCTTCAGGAGGTACTTCTGCTCGAGCTTGCGGGTCTCAGACTCGTCGTCCTCGGGCTCGGGCGTGCCGTCTTCCATGGCGTCCGGGTTCTTCTTGGGCTTCGGCGGTTCGGAGGTAAGCGGGATGGAGAAGTCGAATTCGGAGAGGAGTGGGCGTGGGAAGTAGGGGTATTGGTCGCCGCCTTTGAGGATGATGCAGTGGAACTTGTTGTCTGCCACCGCGATTGGGAAGTATGTCTCGGACTTCCGACCAGATGCCAGACGTGGGAGGAGCTTTGTGTCTAGAAGGGGTATCCAGGATGCTCTAGATGGTCGGCGCCAATGCAAGAGAGTCAAAAGCGTCCCTGTAGAATCGTATATGCATGGGTCCTGCTTTCAGTTAGTATTGTCTTGCGTAAAATGTTTCTCTTCGACTTACGCCATTGTCTGAGAAGAAAACACTCTTCAAAGTTGCGCCTTCTGGAAGCGCTACCGTGTCTTCATTCTGGCATATCTCATCCCTTTTGACATTCTCAATGGTGTAGAGAAGTTTAGTATAACCATCCGCACCAACAGGGCCATTTCCTATTGTCATAACATAATCTCTCCAGCTTGCACATGTAACCATTGGACTGCTCTTCGGTCGATATACTCGGTAAGGAATGCCAAAAAGAGTATAGACCCTAACATAATTCGCAGTAGTAGTGACGGTCACAAAGGACTCGCTGAGGGACATGGCAAGAACAGCTTCTCCCTTTGGTAATTGTGTCCTCCAATCGGTACGGTGCGTCCAAGTCTCATTGGGTCGGTAGAAGATGGTTGCTGGGGTGTCATCCTTTGGGGGAGAGGAGAAGAGGGCGCCGTTCTCCGTCAGGCAAGCTTTATCATAGAGGAAGGTATCAGTGAAATGGAAATCTCTGTGGAACTCATGGTCGTAGAATTCCACTGTGACCGTGTTGTGTCCATCTTGATCTACTGTCCATACAAACCCAATCAGGTTCAAACATAAATACTTTCGATTGCCTCTCCATGGCGTTGACCCTGGTTGGAAAGCTTCATGATATTCTGGTTCGATGTTGCGGCGCTTGCTAAGCGGCTCGCCAAAAACATCTAGGTCGTCATGCATGCGCTTGCCATTTCCGTTGACAACATAGCCTGCTCCATCATCGTCGACCACAAATTCGTCGTCATCCGGCAAAGGACCATCCATGAGAGAGTCATAGCTGGTATTGGAAAGCCTGCGTGGTCGAGTGATAATTGGATTGAAACCATTGGTCTCCGGCCTCCTGGTATTTGCTCCAACTTCCGAGAGAGGGTCATGGATGAAAGGTGCGGGTTGTGTTCCAAGCCTGAGTAGCGGCGCATACTGTTCTGGTACGAAGTCCGGGTGAATATAGACCTCTCCATCGGAATTTGTGAAAGACACCAGATTGTCAGTAGGATGCCACGCGATATCCATGACGTTCGCGTAGTCGAGCCTTGCAACGACGCTCTGAGTTTTGGTCTCCCAAACCAATATCTTCTTGTCCTTGCCGGCTGAAGCGAGCAAAGCTCCGTTTGGAGACCAGGCCAGAGCAGTAACATCCCCATTGTGGCCGTTTGAAAAAACTCGCTGCTTCTCCCAATCATTCTTTGAAACAACTTGTATATCTCTTGTTGGGGTTGGAACCGCAAAGGCACGTCCATCAGGATGCCATATCACTTTCGAGCTGACCTCGGATTCGGCGTCCAATGTGCCAATGACACCGTCTACTTTCTTTATTAATTCCGGCTCTTCAGATGTCAACGAGTACACGTATACAATTCCATCGGTGCAGGCTAAAGAGACTGTAGCTCCTTTGGTATCAAAGGCCAGATGTTTCGTAGGCTTGTTGTGCTCCTTGAGGTGGCGGATCTGGTTGTTGTCATCTGTTCGTACAATCTTGACGGACAATTCGTCACTAGCTACGGCGCACCACTTCGAATCTGGTGATAGAGCAACGTCGCGAATTGGTAGGGAACACCGCAGAAGGAATTTGTCAAAGGCGGCGTTTGGAATCGAGTATAGACTGACGGTTCCGTCTTCAGCGCCTACGACAAAAAACTCGTTCGAGGCGTCCACGCTGACATTCTGTTCTTGGCAATCGTCGATGTTGGTGGGCTCACCATCGAAGCCTGTCTTGTATAGCCGGATCGTGTTATTCGAGCCCACGCTCACCAATCTGGTCCCATTAGGCGTATAAGCGCAATGGGTTGAACCCTGGGTATGGGCTGGTCTCGCTCGAGGGCGTGGTGGTGCTGTTGATGCCATTCTGGTGTGCCTCTTCCACTTGAATCTGAGATCCTCAACAATCAAAGTCAAAGGGAGCTGTTTGTTGACTTCAGACTGTTAGCCCACATGTGAGATGCCGGAAGAGCTATGACTTCTTGTGGTGGGACGCGTCGCGCGTTATCAATTAACAGAGCGCGTTTGGTGTGGACAGGGGTTCTCCTCATTTATGTGGTCTAAGCTTCCTGTCTCCACCTTTCTCCAAATCTCCAAGTTCAGCGATAACATCCAATGGGATTTGGAGACACTTCGCTACCTAACGTTAGTCAGGATTTCAAGCGTAGTTGCGAAATTCTATCACCAATACAAGTAAAAGGAACTCGGTTGCCTACCAGGCAGCAACAATATAATGTATATGAATTCTTCCAGTGTAAACTTACGCTGATATAAGAACGAGTCTTGACCCTCGGTATCATCAAACCCAATCTTTACTCAAAGATTTACGGCTTTAGATCTACTTTGTCTGCTATATCATCGCCATGCTTAAGGGAACCACTGCAGAACATTTTTTCCAGACTGAGTACGACATCCAACATAGACGCTGGGGTTATGTTCTCTAACCCAATTAAAATAGTGCCGAACAGGCCAAAACCGAAAGACGTGCAGCGAAAGCTAGCAACAAAAATGGCGACCCTATTGGGCTCAAATCGAAGTTGCTAGCAGCTATACCAGATCCAACCTCTCCTTCATCAGTTTTTATTGCTACGTCCACAGGCTCAGTACGCAGAGTAAATGTTGATGTAAGTTACAGTGGTATGACTCAAATTCAGAAGACTAACTGGGTGACTTCAGACTGGGGACACTAAACAGTTATACCGAGGGCCATCGGCACCAGTAACTTGCGTTGCAGTTGGTGGTCCTGGGAATAATACAGTCTTTGCCGGATCCTGGGACAACAATGTCTGGTCATGGAACCTGACATCCAAAGCACCAGGTCGCAAGTTCAGCGGCCACACTGACTTCGTCAAGGCCGTAGTGTGCACAAAGATTGGTGGAAAGGACTTCTTAATTAGCGGAGGCGCAGACAAGAAGATTATGGTCTGGGATGTCGAGACCGGATCTCGGCTCCATGTGCTGCAAGATCAGGCTGTCTCTATGATGGCCATCCAGGACCTCGTCATTGATCCGGTGGAGTCGGGGCCGGATCATGTCACACTCGTCAGCGCAAGTAGCGATCCTCATATCCGTCGGTGGCGCATTCGACGCGACGGCTTTGAGCAGTTGCAAGAGACTTCACCTGATGAGCCAGGGGCAGTACGTCATGCGATATTGGAGCACGATACTACAGTCTATAAAGTGGTATTTGACAGCGAAGGCGACGAAGTCGATCTATGGACCTCCAGTGGCGATGGCACAGCCAAATGTCTGTCACGGATTAAGGGTTTTGCTGCTGATGATTCCATCCAGCATGGCGACCACGTGCGAGCTGTTGCTCTCACCGAGGAATGGGTGGTCACAGCTGGAAGAGATGAAGATATCAAAGTCTGGAATCGTTCGTCAGGGAAACTGTACTGCATTCTAGAAGGCCATTATGATGAGGTCACTGATCTGGTTACTCTTGATGGAGGTAAGCGAGTTGTCTCGGTATCCATTGATGGTACAGTGCGAACTTGGTTACTTCAAAAAGACACCCTCGACAAAGTGAATAAGGAAAAAGAAGACAAGGCGAACGGTGTCGAAAAGGAGACACTGGCGGAACCGGCGACAGGGAATATGACAGCAGAGGAAGAAGCTGAGCTTGCTGCGCTGATGGAAGACGATTAAGTTCCACTGCGATGGTTTCTTGCCTTCAGGTTCCCTTCCACCCTGAACGCCCAAGACGAGGATAATCCAACGCTGCCCCAAGACTACCTAATCACAAGTCATCACGCTCATCTAGACAAAATGTAGACTATTCCAAAGAAATATATATACAATGTTAACCAGTTCGGGGATCTACCTTGGCGGGAGTACCATCGGCGAAAAATACAAATCTGCTCAGGCGCAGTGAACAGGTGTAACATTGAGCAAAGCTACACACTCTCCTCATATCCCTTGTGAAGAGTCATACGGCTAACTATTAAAGTATGGAAACCTCCTTAAATTCGTGCCAAGCCTCGTCGACTCCTTCGACTAATGTATCCGTAATGTTCTTTCCCAACGCCTTGCTATACATAATCTACTACCAGCCAATTTCACAAATTTTCCCTCGATTAATGATTCGTATCTAAAATCCAGCTCGTCATATCTTCATCCAAAGTTATTGCCAATCAGATAACACCGTATCCCCCTCCTTCACTTGCGCGAACCCAATGCTCTCAGACCAAAGTTTCTTGCACTTAGCCTCATCTTTCGCTTCAGGGCCAACGTCGCTAATCTCAGAGCCGTCCATATAAACGCCATTGGGGTGCTCGCCTAACTTCTTAGTATCGAAACAGGCCTGAATGACATCGCTGGCCGACTTCGACGTGGTCCGCAGCGCGCCATTGGGCTGAAGGCACGTCATCACCGGAGTCATCACCGGCAGGACGATGTTGAAAATCATCTTGATGGCGAGGTTACCTCGCTGGCCGAGGTTGCTGTTCATTGCGCCGGGGTCGAGCCCGATCACGGATATTGAGCTCAACGCGGGATCTCTTGCAATGCGACTAGAAAGCTCGCGCCTATTTGTGGTTAGTATATAGGGTTATAAAGGACGGATGTCTAGCTTACATCATCATAACTTCGCAGAGCTTGGCCGCCCCGTACCTCCTAAAGCCCGCATCCGCATCTCCCGGATGTTCTTCGGCCGTGCTCCATCGTCCCCTTGCGAGCTTTTCCACGTCCATCGGCTGCTTAAATATCTCGTTATATTTCTCGCTTTCATACGCCTTTGCCAGGGGGCCCGACTTGTTCCGCTCGTCGGTTGTACTAGATGGTTCCTGTCAGTACCAACGTCCCCGCGATATCGTGTATGGGGACTATTACTCATGCGACCAGCTTCCGAGCACTATAATTCTCCCATGTTCCTTGTCCATACTCTGCAGTAGCAAGAGCGTTAAGAGAAAGTGTGACAGGTAGTTGCTCTGAAAGGCCATGTCGAACCCATCATCGGTCAAAGTGCTGGTGGTGTATTCTTGCCAGCCGGCGTTCAAGACGAGTGCCCGAATAGGGGGGATCGAGCCATTCGCAACCCGACTGTTGATATCTGCGGCGGCTTTGCGGACACTCGCTAGGCTGCACAAGTCCAAGGGAACCAGGTCGTATTTATGACCTGCGCCAGCTGCCTTCTGGAGAACCTTCTGAACAGCGGCGGCGCGCTGGACGTTGCGGACCGTGTACAGGCCATAGTGTGGTTTCGCCAACGACTCAGAGCCTAGGATATGGCTCACAATTGCCGAGCCTAGACCTCCATTTGCCCCTGTGACCAAGATTGTGCCTGTGGGAGCTGTCATTTTCAAGTGTAAGTCGTTATGAGGATTAGCTGTAGTCAATTGAATTGTTTAGAAGTAGTTTGGCAAAAGAGAAGGTCTAGTTCTACGATCTCATATTCTACCACTGCGTCGGTCAGGGTATTCATTGTTCTTATTTAGACGGACTTTACGGATATTTATACTTCAAATCGCCGCACGATACAGGTGGCTCTGTTGAAACCAACTATTTTGGCAATGAAGACTAATTCTGGGAAGTTTCCGAAGTTAGAGAGAGTGGGAAGTTCCATCGCTGTGAAATTATCTTGATAGGTTGAAAGTGGAAACATATAGGGCTGATTATTCATCCGAGCGATGCTAAATATGAGAAGTGTCCGAGGCTAACAGGTTAAGATGCCCCGTATTACATTATCATTCTAGAGGTGTTGAATCCTATGAAGCCTTTCTCCTCGGTGTGCATGTTTCAAGATGAGTTCGTAAGTAGCATATGAGTGAAAAATCTATAAAAAGTCGTAATACTTCACCGTGTAAATGAGAAGCACTGCTCTTAGCGCATGCAGAAATGGGTTCTCACCTCATTTCGCAAGAGATACCGGAGTGTCTCAGTGGATATATAACTACATCAATCTGAAATACGAAGCTTTAGGCATGCTGATCTGTACAGATCGCTGAGCCTCAGTTTAGCATTGGATCGCCTGCCTTGCATTCGTTTACCGGTATCAACCTAGCCTTGAAGGAAAAGTTGACGGTCAGTGTGAGTTAGGATGATATGATTTTTGGAAAATCGGAGTCAGCAGGATGATTGTTACCGCTCAAGACGTAGGATGGATGAGACTGCTAGGTATCACCTCAGATTTCACGACATTATTTGCGGAATGTCATGTGTACTATTACCCGTGAGCGTATGAGATACATCTCATCAGCCAATAGACAGCCGCTTGCATGTCTCTCTAGTGGCACAGAAGGCTGCATCCACTATGAGAGACTTGTCTTGCTACGCACGTGTAAGAGCAGCCATGTGGAAGCTGAGAAGCCTCGTAGCTCGATCCTTCTTCGTGCTACCTGCTCATATGTCATGATGACCAGATTATAAGAGAGTAGATTGGATATGTGAGCATGTGTCAAGAGATAGGGATGATATTTACAGATTATGTTCGACAGTGTGCATCACCTGGTACCAGCTGCGAATCACGCGCGCAGTGAACCGTAATAAATTTTGTGTTGATAAATATGATAAGTTACCTAGGTACATGTATATCATATTGTAAATTCATTGATACGTGCCTGTCATTCAAAAAGTGTTCGACTACTAATAATTGTTATGAATGGAGTGCCTACATCATCTCCGAATATCTCCACCCAGAACTAAGGTAAAGTGTACGTGTATTGTGCTCCTGTTCAAGCCCCTGCAATGATGAGTCGACCCGTCGGTCATCTGTTATTCAATAGTTAGATCTTATCTCCATCACTTCTTGATATATCTCGGAAATCAATCTCGCTTATCAACTCTGTGAGGGCATCTAATGATCGTTGCAGGGTTTCATGGATCTGCCGTCGCCCTTATTGCTTGGTCGTATCTTGTCGCTCATTCCGAGTTGGCTGGCGCAACTGTACAATATCAGAGATATGTCAGCAGTTGCCATACCCCGTCAAAGGAAAAGAGATGCCTGATAGAAACATATTAGTATTAATACGCGTGTACCCTCCAGGCCCATATCTTGGTAGTGGTCTTATGTGAAAGTTTAAATATTCACTATCTCTACTAGGGATGAGCTAAGAGATCCGAGAGCGAGTAAAATGAGCAATGCTTATGAGGATAAAACCTTGTCTGCAGTTGGGAATATTAGGGTCCTCACCTTCATATACATCCAGTCTCCCGTTCAGCCATTGGCGTAATGGCGCATGCATGTCTCTAGGGCTGCATCATTTAATATTTCAGACACGGGCTATATAATACTCGACGACGACCCTAATGCAGATCATGACTTGGGATAGGATGTCGGCACTCATCACTTTTATTTTTAGTAGCAAGTCATTGCTAGCAATGGCATCCGATGCTGATTGAGCATTGTAGCTCAATGAATGTTGGACGATGGTGGCCCTGTTTTTTCAGCTTGGCTGCGAAACCACAAAATTCCTCTTACTCCCAGAACCGTTTATTATAGTGTATGTAACTAACTCGTGACACCCTGCATGGGACTACGTGCAAAGATGATTAGCCGCAAGCATAGAAGGCAACACACCTGCAGGTAATAGAACTTTATGGACCCCTTCGCACATATATGCATTATATGGTCGAGCGTTGAGATGTGTCGAACTTCCTGTTCACGATTACTAACGCATATAAACACGTCAGCGAACAGATGACGCCGAATAGATAGGCCTAGTATGAGTGGTGAAGAGACTCGGTAAATCAAGAACAGCGAAATATTGGAAGAGAAATTTGACGTTCACTGGCAAATGATCACATTCTTGCTGAGCTACAGTGCCTCTCTTATGTACAAGTATAAGTAGACACTAGTTTACTTAAGTACTTAGTAGGTAGGGGACTCCCATCTCAAGCAATACGTACAGTAGGTGGTCTGGCATGTAGTACAGATTAATCCCACTAAAATAAGAAGCGCGGGTTAGAGCGGGGACGGCTCACAGATCTGCCCCATCCACCTATTCCCTAAGCAATACCACTTCATGAGATCGACATATCACCAGGGCACAACTGTGCCTATTTATAGAAAATCACATATATCTGTACTGTCACAGTGCAGTTACGTACGACAGTAGCGATGGGGGTTTTCGTGACTTGTTACTAATGGCTTATATCGTGAATCCGAGGGCGGGTTCTTGTTTGCTCCCCCGAGATAATCCCAATGAAATGGACGGCAACTCACTTTGTGTGTACAACAACTCTAATCTCTCATCTGAACGCCGGGCCAATGAGAAAAAATAGCACATGAACCTACGTGTCTAAGTCTTACTCGATCTGGATACCCAGTCTTTCCGCAATCCTTGAGCTTCGAGATGTCGGCAATCACAGAGTTCAGTTTGGTGCCTGTGTGCAGCAAGCCAAGCTGCTATAGGTTAACTCACTCCTGCTTAGATTGGATGCCTCTATATTGGAGTATTCAGGTAGGCCTCGTCTTCCTCTGATCTTGCAGTGTGTACATGTACGATCACCATGCCCAATGGCTTCGCGCCGTCAGACGCCAAATGGAGGTTGGTTCCCCTATAACCTATTTATCTTGCTAGACGATGATATACTTTACTAGCTGTGGCGTTACTTCGTAAGATGTTAATTGCGCTCCTACAGCCATGTCGTGTCCAGCATTGCCCATCATTGGCAAATCTCTCTTATAACCTTCCATGTTGCTATCCGCCCCACCAATTTTCGGACGACGTGGGAAGAAAAGAAAGGGAAAAAAAAAGCAAGCAAGCTGTTTGGCGAATGCTCAAATCGCGGTAGGTATGTTTCCGGACACTATTGCATGTACTGTTTGAAATCTGTGTGCTACTGGCCTTCTCGAGAGCTCTATGTGAAATGAGCTAGCATTCTTTGGTGACCTTCTCCTCCCACCTTTTTCAGCTTTACCGTGGTTGGGTTCCTTACATTGTTTCTTCTCCAGGATCTGGAGTCTTACCATACGAGCTTCGCTAAGCAGTTTGTTAACTTAATTACGTTGCTTGTCTTAGAGATCCAGGTGGTTCTTCACCAACGCCTCAACCGTCCTCGGTAATCTCCCGAGACTCCATGCTTCCAGGCACCTGCGTCCGTTTGTTGGATGGCAATGGTCAATTTATGTAGTTGTCAGTATGTTGGATCTCCATATAATTTTTTTTGTTAGGTATTGGCCACAGAACCACGGCTAACTGTACATGACCCAATCAGTTCTACACCGACTTAACAGTCTATCACCTATAGGATATTGCGATATCTCCGTCGTTAGCATGTCGTATGAACTTCATACATGAGACAAGCTAACGTAAGAAATTGTTGATCTTGGTGTCGTCTTCAACCTTGGAGACTCACAATCGGCATTAAGTCTCTCTCTTCTAAATATATTATCAACGACAATGACGAGCCCGTTTGAACATCACGGGAGCGTGGTCGCCTTTGAGGGCCCCGAAGATGCTATATCAACCCAGCTTCGACTATTGCCAACCTCTCCGAACATCTTGATAGTCCCATCACTGCAACAATTCATCAAGACAGACTACCAGCAATCCCCATTCGATGTTCGATCACATATTCTACGGATCCATAAGGCAGCCAGTGACAGAGGTGAATTTGCACGCGCATTCCTGCAGAGCTCTACTCCAAACAATAAGAGATTAGTCTTCATGAACGGAGGAACAGCACGCGCGCAGGTCGAATGTATATCTGGCATCAGCAAGTATCATACGGATGGGGACGTTGCGAAAGCTGAAAGTATCTTTAATGAGCTGGTTCAAGGCGGTGTTGCAGGCTTACAAAGTCAAAGTAACATAGGATTTGGATCTGAGTCCAGGCGGTCGGCAGTTACGAGGAAGGAAAATAACGAACGGGGCAGAGGTATTCCCAACGACCCGGTATCTAAGGCCATGAGAGCTGCAGATGCTCTCGATATCGAAACTGCCTCCCTACAGCCTAACAACGAACTAGATCTCACAGTCCCGACTCGGCCACGGAGTACGAGTGTGCCTATTTGTCGGATGGTTGATGAATGGGACGCTGCGCCTTTCTACGTCTTTGGGACTCGCGAGAGTTCGCAAACCCCCTCATTACAACAGGGTGAAATAAGCATCACTCACGACCTTGAAGTTCTCAATTCTTACAGTAATCATACTGACCGGAATTCCCGAATAGCCTCTTGGCGGTCTATGAATCCTGATGGGGCTCGAGCGGCCCTAACCAATGGCCCACCAAGCTCCCCAAGCTGCATTGGGGAGGAATATCCTAAATCACCATGGCCACCATCTAGTAACGATGTATTGACTCTACGCTCGACTGGAAACGAGTCGATACCAGCTACGCCGACAATCATAGGTGAAGCTGTGGTCCTTGATATCAGGACTTCTATTTCAACCACTTGCCATAAGAGAACAAAGTCAGTTGATCGCATTTATGCCAATGCCACCCGTAACCAAGACATCTCGCTCTGCCAGTATCCTCAGCCACCTCAAGCACAAGACAACAACAGTGATGAAAGCAGCACTCGGTCTTCGATACTAGGCCCTGATGAAAAGCCAAGGCCCCGGTCAAAGTTTTTCAGCGAAATCCCACGATCAGTTTTCAACAAGCCAAGCAAGGCCGCGCTCAGACGTGGTCCGCCGCCTCCACTCAACTTACGCACCTCAGTGCGACGGTCACCAATTTACGCCGATAAAGCCACGAACCCTAGATATCAATATGTACACCAAAGCACTGGTACCGAGTCCGTGTATGTGGATCGTGGTACTGATGCGGAGTATCGCCAAACATGTCTCAACACGGAGGATGGAACCGAATTTGATTCGAATGTCCATTCTGCAACAGTTCTGCCTATGGTTGAAGACCTAGTAATATACTTCAAAGGTGAAGAGCCAAGTTCACGTCTAGAAGCTACCATACAAGCCTTCCAAGAAGGCAAATATCCTGTATCTGAGCCTTCTCTTAAGAAGTTCCAAGGTAATAATGAGCGAATAAGCAATTCAAATGTGCGGGACCTGGAATCGACTACGACTAGGAATGGAACCTCGATGAGCGATAGAGACTCAGAAGAGGTGGATTCGATATATCAGCCTATGTCTGATGAGTATGACCCTTTTGCCGCACATGAGAACTGTCTCCAGCCGCCTTCCTGGCCACCTAGACAGAAGACTAGCAGGCGTAGCACTTCAATCCCTACGGCAGCACCGCCAACTCCTGCGCACACACCGCCGCCTACAGCAAAGAAGCCAGATAAGAGGTTTCATGAGTTCACAACAACTGGATTTTGGACGGCTGTTTCTATGCAGAATTCACTGCGATGCGTTCTCAATGTCTATTTTCCACCGGAAGATACAGGCTACCACCAATTCAATTTCCCACTGCTTCCTGAGCTCAGCAGCCTCTGGAAGCCCGTATTTCGAGAGACGCAACATGATAGCCCAAGAAAGCAGAGACGAAGAATTGACCTTATCCTCGCCATCGGGGCACAAAAAGGCGTAGACAGGGAGTTCCTCGGTGCCATCACTGGCTCCTTGGAAAAGCTCGGTACCAAACCGAATGGAATGACCAGAAGTGGAAGGCTTGATCTCAGGTAAGTAAATGGATGGTATACTATGAGTTGACATATCACTAACACTTTCCAGATATCTCATTGCAAATGCGATGCAGTCTTTTACTGCGCAACCATTGGCGAACCAGACCCAGGATAATCCCTTCTCTAACCCGTTACTGTTGGCAACATTGATCATACCACACCTAGAAACATACATGGCAGCTCACTCTGCAACGCGATTTCTGCTACTTGAGTATCCACCAGAGCACCTGACGACCGTTCTGGCACTGCAACGACTGGTTGGCCTTGATCTTCTGAAGGTTGCCGGTATCTTGGATTCCGAGGCTAATGAGCCTAAACCATACACCGGGTTTAAGGCCCAGCCATGGACTTCACCTATGTCCGCCCACTCAAACTTCAAACTGTCCACGATGGAAGAAAAGGCAAGAGCGACGCTATTGGCACCTAAAGGGCTCAAGTCAACCCCAACACCTTCATTCTCCAGGGCAAACTTCCTTCTCACTTCCTCAGCCACCGAGTCCGAGATCGCGAGTCTGATTTCGACTATTTGGAAGATTCTCGTCGACGTTTCGCCGTTCTATGTCCCCGAGGGAATAGCTCCTAAATCTCCGATGCTGATGGACCAGGAAACGAAACGAAACGCTGTGAACGGATCGCAACACAGGCCACTGGCGCAGACACCCCTCATTGACCCATCACAGCAATATGCCCCCTTAACAAGTGCGGCCATCATGATGGGCTTTCGAGAGCCGACGAGTCCCTCCAACTCCAACTATGTATCGAGCGGAACACGCACCGAGCTTAATTTCCCACTGCCTCCTTCCAGAATCCAAAATCTGGACGTACCTCGGTCAGAGACGCCGATGAGGTCGTCGAGGGCGTCCGTCGCAGGCTCCATCAGAAGCATCAGGACGACCCGAACAATGCAGAGCCAGAGGAACAAGCTGAGGACTCTCCTAGGAAAGGACGCAGACGTGGACAGGGCGACAATACGACTCGGCAGACCAGCATCGTCCGTGTTTTCCTACGATGACGACGAGTTTGCCGACGAGGAGCGCAAGTACATGCCTCTATTTGGCGGGTCCCCAAGCCCCAGGAAGGGGAACAGTCATAAGGCCTTGAAGTGGCTGGGTCTGTCGACATAGTTCCCGCTGGGGTCGTTATTCTTCACATTCGATATTTTGCGCTGATTTACACATTCTTATCCTTCGTTCTACAAGATTTACTATGTTTATATTCACTTCACAATGTTGATTCGCTCAGCTATGTCTTACTATACCAAGCATGGCCGGCACATCCTTAATGTAATGATACCATATTTCCTACCTACATGTTTTTACCGTCTTATTAAACACTAGACACATTGGGCGGTGCTTGACTCTAAATTGGACCTCTCTAGCTTCCCTTTGTGTTATAGCCACCTGTTGATTTAGGGCTGGACTTTTCCCCATCTGTTTCTGTTCGGTGTTCAAACTTTTTGTCATGTCTGGGACATTATGGGTACGATTTTAAAGGAAGTGGGATCATAAGCTCGTGAGGCTGCCTAACAGCCTCAGGTAGGCTTAATAGATGATGTCCCTAGGTATTAATGGGTAATGAGTACGGTACGCTCTATAATTCTATGATCTAGACGATAGTAGATAGTTACTATAACATAATACAGCGCATTGCTTTAACCATAGTTCCGCATTCGTGATTTATGTCTAGTTGTCCTACGTGTTTTGAGACATCGTCGTATAGAGTCAACATCGTGAATGCTTTTAAATCCCTTTTTAGCGTAGCTGTGTATCTAGACTGGTTTACTGTACCGCACAATTTGTACGCAATAATTTCCTATATAGCCAACTCCTTCTACCTCTGTAGCGAAATCACTATCTCGGGTCATCCTGTCGACATTCCATGCCACTTATCACGTATTCTCAGAACAACTATCTGCGTGTGAACCCACGAGATCCATGAGTCTCTCTATCCTAAAGAATCACCGGCCCGTAACCTTTTTAGATTCTTGAACTAGATCCGCAATCTGAGCGTAGTTCAGCAATACTAAATGCCAAACCGAACTTGCCGCTTTCGAAGTCTCAACTTTATCAAGGAAAACGAAAATAGAGAAGAGGGGGAAAATGGAAGATAAAAGTGTGTTTCTTCAACCCTAAGCGGAAACTCTATCATCGCTGGTTTCACCACTGGTTTAAAGCACTAGTGTAAGCAGCCGGTGAGGGTAGGCATTGGTGAGACGTGGACATCCAGGTTAAGTTATTGTGGCCATCGCCCTGGCTGCCTTCCACTCTGCCTATTAGTACAATAGGCTCCTTGCTAGAACTTCAGCACTAGAATATTCCACCGATTCAACACTACAGCTCTGGTTTGAATCCTTGACAAACCTGCCTCTCCGTATCGCGGGCTGGAGGCCTAATAGATAATGGCAGGTGTACTGCGAGTTCGAAGGGTCATGATGTCATCCAGATATCCCACAAGACACAATATACATCACATCACAGACACATAGAGCAACCATCAATCAGTCAATCAATCATGTCATTTCTAGATGAAAAGTTCTGTATCGATTAAGTACCCCAGAAAAAACGAGAAATGCCGTACATGGAAAAAAAAGGAGAAAAGGGAGAGAGGGAGCGCGAAGCATGCCGGCGAAGCCACGGTTCCGAACAATCATCATCATCACGACAATCAATATCCGGAACCTTAGCCTCTCCCCCTTAGTGATGATCATGCTATCAACACCTCTCTCTCCCTTGAATGCCCCAAAGTCACGGAAAATACAACAACGTAGTAAGTGACCACACACCTCCACCTCCATCGTTCCAAAACAAGAGAGATAGATGCCAGAGGTTTGTTTCCGGGGAGCGGAAAAAAGACACGAACACACACACACACACATACGCACAAACCGTGCAACGCAAATTTCTAATACAAACAAAATCATTGTGTTTCACCCCGGTGTCATTAAGTAGTCGCATTAATTTGGGTAGCTTCGTAACGAGGGGGAAGGGCCAACAGCAGCAGCAGAAGCAGCAGTAGCAGCCCCCCCCCCCCCTCGATTCTTTCATGAAAACCCGCTCTCACATGCCAAAATACGCTTCGTGCGTGCGTTGCTCTCGCGGAACGATTTGATTGACGGGCAGTAGTAAGTAGTAGTAGCCGGCGATTTAGGTCAGGGATCCAATGTGTGTGTGGGTGAAACTGATTAATCATCTATCCGCAATTTCATCATCAAAAGCGAAAAGTAAAAAACCACAAATCCACCATGTTCATGTGTCATCCTAACCATCTGCATGCCTGCCTGTACTTTGCCAGTCCGTTCCAGGAAATCAAAAGGATGCGAGGAAGTTGTCGTGCAGGGGTATCATAAGAGTCGCCGCCTTAACAGCAGCCACCGCTGGACGAGTTGGACACACTGTGTCCGGGGCCAACTTGGACACCGGGCTTGGTGTTGGTGGTGGCCTGCGAACCCATCCGCTCCTTGATCTGGCGGGCCATGGTCAAGAAGGCTTGCTCGACGTTGGAGGCGTTCTTGGCGGAAGTCTCGAGGAACGGAATGCCAAGACTGTCAGCGAATTCCTTGAAACCTAGTTAGCTATCTATATTTGATGGTGTAACCCGATGATAATCGCATGATAAGGCGGTGAGAACAAGGTGAACGCATGGATTCCGTACCTTCGCAACTGTGTACTCGACCACCTTCTTGTCCGACATATCGCTCTTGTTGCCGACAAGAAGCTTGTTCACACCTTCGGTGGCGTATCGGTCAATCTCCTGGAGCCACTGCTTGACGTTGTTGAAGCTGTCCATGTCGGTGACATCGTAGACAACGCAGATACCGTGAGCGCCTCGGTAGTACGACGAAGTGATAGTTCGGAATCGTTCTTGTCCGGCGGTATCCCACTAGATTTTTGGGTTAGCAAGGCGTGTCGGAGAAGGCGTTGGGCTGCCGGAATGATAGTCAGCCTTACAATCTGCAGCTTCACGGTCTTTCCATCAAGCTCGATGGTTCGGATTTTCTGTCCATAGTTAGCAAATTAGGCGGTGACATGTCCCCAGTATTACTATGACGTACGAAGTCGACACCAATCGTTGAGATGTAGGATTCAGTGTATGTGTCGTCGGCGAATCGCAGGAGAAGGCAAGACTTTCCAACACCGGAATCTCCGATGAGGAGCAACTTGAATAGGTAATCGTATCTGTCGCGAGGGTGAGTTACTAGAACGGGGGCAGAATCAAGGACCTGCTGCAGCTTCTTCTCATTCTCCGGCTTGAGGCCAGGAACGGTGGTGGTGCTGGGGCGGGAGGATGCCATGGCTGAGAAGATGTTGCGATGTTCTGGGTTTGGGCTGAGGCAGGGTGGGAGGATCGCGAAGATGGCATTTTGAAGGCCATCTCGCAGGCAGGCAGGCAGGCAGGCGAGGGGCAAGCAAACGAGGGGATATGGCGAGGAGTAGGTAGGCGAGGGGTAGGCGAGGGGTAAGACTCTGGAAATCAAAGGTCAGCCTCATTTACGATGATGTCGTCCGCCGAGTGACGGGGTACGGGGATATGGTGTTTGACATACTACTCGGGATTCATCTTGACGGGAGTGGATGCGCTGCCCCAACAAAGACAACAAGAGAGACTCGGATAGATCAGAGACTGATAAGCAGCAACACACAAGGTCGGGAGATGGCCGTAGGTTATGTGGATGGAGGAAGTGTAGGTTTGGGCGGTCAGGCTGGGAATTTCCGATGATAGGAAAAGACGGAGGTTGTTGGCGGTTGTTGATGGTGATGCAGAAAGAGAATTGAGACAGGTGCAGGCTCCTGCGTCAAGACTCCAGGGACGTCAACCCGTGCACAGATCAATTGCTGAAGTGCTGGCGTGCCAAGTTGCTAACGTAAGTCGGTCTAGCTCCCTGTTACCTACGGACTGTACGGAGTACATAGGCCTGAACATAAGCCTGAGGCGGTAGGTTCTATGGATCCCAATAGGCCCGAGACCTGGGAGTGGATCCCTCTCAAGCAGAGTTGAAAGCCGCTGAGCCACTTATATCAAATCACGGGGTCACAAGAAAGGGCCGTCAGGCGGCGTCAGGGGTTTGTTCAATGCTCAGTCATTGCGGTACGTACCTACTTCCATTGTGCTATTCCATCACTGCACACCGGAAGCACATGCTTTCCATTTGCTGCTCACACACAGGCACACTGCCCACACTGCCCACACTGCCACAGCTGGAAGCCACAGTGTATGGATCATATGTAAATACATCCATGGATATGAGGCAGCGCCGTCTGACACCTGGCGGTGCATGCTAGCAAGTGCCGAATCCACCACTCACAGAGCCTCCATGTCTCTCCCAGGTTGGTTAGCATCCAATACTGCCCCGTCTTTGTCTCTCGAAGTCTGTGAAAACAACCTACATATCATGATACAGATATGACATACCTATATATACATCTTCCTTATAAGGAGCACAAACCAAGAGTGACATCATTCATTAGTCACTTTTTATTGAGACTTTGACAGTTTCTATATTCATTTATTGCCATTGAAAAAACTTCCGGATTGCCTGGGGTTCTTCTGTAGATGTAAGTGGAGGCTCAGCTGATTCTCAGCTACAGAACATCAGATATCGAGGTAGCTTTGGCGGGCTCCGTGCCGAAAACCCCTGTCTCTTATAATCTACTTGCTACATATTTCTATGTACGGAATGTTCTGTATATGTACCCCAGGTTGCCCTCTCGGGACATGTCTGTGTCTAAACATATAAAATCATTGGTCGCAACTATAAAGTGGTAGAAGACCCTTCCCTATGAAGTCGATGGACGACGGTTCAAAAAGCAACCACGCAAAGCACGTATGTGAATCACATGATAATCTCTTAAGCTTGACTCTCGCTTTATAGCATATTCGATGTTAACTGCATCTCAACCAATCCTTCACTCCGGATTACAGGGGAGAGAGGTGCCATGCCTCTAATTTTTAGTGGAACCCCGCGTTCCCAGGTCCCCGGGCCATATCTTTCGCTATGCTCCGCCAAAATTTGAACTTTTAGAATCGAAGCTTCACTTACATCATCACATCTGCACCGGTGTCCCGTCGGCCATTCCATGAAACCCTCCGCTCGCAACAAAAGCTAGAGCAGCTTCTGTGCCCACCTCCAAGGCTTCCCGAGCGAATTCATGAGGCTTTCCAACCACCCGCTGCTGCTGCCATCGAGGCTCTAGGCACATATGTCCGTCCCAACTAGCGTTGTCCGAACGCAGTCCACCACCTTGAGCTCGAGAGCCGCCCTTCGCCGGCTCCCGTCCGTCGCAACAGCAAGTCCGATCTCTCACGCTGCCGCCCCGATATCCTCAACGGCGGCAAAACCTCCTACTACTGTACATCTATCACCTCAACCCGAACTGACGTCGGTATGGTTCAATTCCTCTTTTCCTCGATTCGAACTCGTCGGCAACAAGCGGCCCGGGCCAGATGACGAACGGAAAGTCAAGCTTGGGAAAAGTAAGCTTCCCTCATATCAAGACATGTCGTATTGTATGTACTAATGATGTACCTAGCTTTACGCATACTCCAAGAACGACTCCCTTCTCTGTTACAGTCCCCATTACCGCAGGAGATTCTGTCGCCGAACATTTCCCTCCACCTATTTCCTTCGACACATCCATACCTCCCTACGGTATCCGGAAGGGTGGGGTACATAGCAGCACTATGGACATCTCCGGTAGCATGGAACCGGGTACCGATCATCGGCAATGTAAAACTAGAAATTCTGTCCGAGCGCATGATCAACGAGCCGCTGTACTTCTCGCCCAAACGGCCCGAAGCCTACAACGAGCAGCTGGTGGTAAAATGGAGAACGGCCTCTAATAAGTCGAAGAGCGAGAACTTGAGTTTGACTGAACAGGGAGAGCAAAAACTGGACGACTACCTCCGGGGTACGCAAAGACCTGGGGAGAAGAAGGCGTTTACTGGATTATTCATTTTCGAATTCGACAAGGAAGGTCGAGTCGTCAGCCACACGATCGAACACGTCGACGAGCACGGGGAATGGGAGAAGGGCATGGGGGCTAGATTTGTGAGCCTCACCGACTGGCTCCTCGGCGGCATCAAGGGGCGATCGGAAGATGGCGGCGGCGGCGCTCTTCCGATATTCGAAGACACAAACAGGGTGACGAGGAAAATGCGATAGTCGCAAAAAGGCTGATATCCAGGCGTTTGGAGAGAGGGAGAGATATTGCATTTTGTCTTGCATCGGCCATGAGTATTATTGTATTATAGAGATGTCCGTTCTGATAATCATCATCAGTCACCACTCAACCTCGAGAGTAGACAGTGTATATAAGGCCCTGTATGAAATGTCCAAAGTACTCAAGACAAGCCGTTCGACCGTCACCTCCGACTTGACGCCGCGTTCCCAGCTGTAGAGGGGATCGGCTGCGCCATGTAGTGTTCCAGCTCAGACTCCCTGACCAGCACAAACTGCAACTTCACCAACGACGACGTCACAATCGAGCCCCTATACCAATCCCTCCAGATCTTCTGCACAACATTGACCTCCTCCTCCTGGCCCTTCCCCCCTCCCTCCCGCTTAACCCTGACCTCGCACTCCGCGCCCCTATTCCCCCACTCCTCTTCCTCCACGCCCTCCGCGCTGCCCACCAACGGCGCCTCCCCGCCCATCAAGCGATGCGTCATCTCATCGCGGTCCGTGACCGTAACCAACACCCTCCCATCCGCCGGCACGAAGCGGTCGACGACGTGGAACAGCGCGCCGAAGATCTGCTGCGACCCCGCCTCCCCGTACCGGAGCGCGGAAAACGCGACGGCGACGCGCCGCACCCGCCGCGCCTCCTCCTTCCCGAGAAAATACGCCATCGGGCTGTTGAACCCGTAGCTGTCGTACGGCTCCAGCTCGCCCCGCAGGTAGACGGCGTCGAGCGCGTAGTTGAACCAGGCGCGCGGGCGCGACCACGTCCCCGCCGCCCCCTTGCCCGCGGGCGGGGGTAGGAGGTCCGTCTGCGCGAGCACCAGCGGCACCTTCCACGCGAACGCGGGCTCGTAGTGCGCGAGCGCCAGGCGGCGGGTCTCGGCGCTCACGTGCAGGAGCACGGGGACGGGGACGACATCCGCGTCCAGCAGCTCGCCGCCCCCCTCGGGGGGGATCTCCGAGACCGGGGACGAGGGGGAGGGGGAGGGCGTGCTGTGGCAGGCTATGGCGACGATGCGCGGCGCCAGCAGGTACTCCCAGATCTTGAGGCGCAGCTCGGCGGGCAGGTCCGGGAAGCGCGGGAAGGTCTCCGGGCTGCTACCGCCGCCGCCGCCGAGGGCGAGGCGCGCCGCCGCGGAGGTGCTGAGACCGTCGCTGAAGAGGCGGAAGGTTAGCCAGAAGCGTGGGCGCTGTTGCTGCTGGGGGACGTCGGTGGTGGTGGACATGGTGGGGGGGCGTGCTTTTGTGTGCTGGGTGCGTGAGTGTGTGGGTGAGATAGCTGAGGTGAGAGAGAGAGAGAGAGGGAGGAGGGAGGTCGGAGGCCGATGACGGAGGGTTTAGATGGAGCTCCGAGGGCTCAATGAGGTCGAAAATCCCGGCTTTTGAGCTTGTACAAAGTTGAAAACCGCCTAGTTTGAGTCGCGGATGTTAAGTAGTGCAATTCATTGTGATTTTGGGCAGTTTGATATGTACATGTGTGGTTTACAGATGAGATGAAGTTGGGAGTGTGGAGTTCCGTGGCGGAGTTTAGCCCCGGATCTTGAGAGGAGAATTTGTACACTCCGCTCTCTTAGTCGCTTCCGTTTGATACCTACTTCTTACTTCATAATTGCCTCGTACGTTTGTGCTTTCTTTGGAAGCTAACTTTCTATCTCAGTTCATTCTATGGGCCATATAAAACGGCTTTTCTAATTGATAGTTTAATTTGAATATACAAGAATAAATTCGTGGGACCGAAGTACTTCAAGATGGATCATAGTCGTGTGATGCTTACAATGATGAATCTCACTTATCTCTTACTATACCGCATACACAATTTACTTGTTAGATAACAAGACTAGGTATGTTTAATTATTCAAGAGTATAAGACCTATGCAATTTTAATCTAGAGGGTATCTTCAATGCAAATAACGCTGACAATCACAGGTCTAAATTCATATGCGCCGCTCATTTATCGTGACGGTTCCCAAGCTGCCCTTTCCCCCATTTCATAATCGCCATCTTTTTCTACCTGACCTTTTTCTCTAAATAAAGAAAGCAGGTAGCTTCCATGTGTCAAGTGATGAGCTGCATCGGGTTCCGATGCAGCCGTATTTGAGTCATCGACTATGGTCACGTTGCCTAAACAGGCTGACGCGATTATGCACTAGCCGATATGTTAGAACGATGATATTCGAGCATATTCTCTGAGTGGGATGGACTTACTATGACCATGAACGGTGTTAGTGCGACGAATGCCCAAGTAATTCCGTTCTATTCGACTGTCAGCTTATACAAGTTCATGATGGTTATTGAATGAGAGTTTACCCTTGCACCGTCAGTGATCTGGGCCTTAATATCTTCGGGTAGATTTTGTATAGCCGCATAGTCGTTTTGGAAGGGCGAATCCCGTGAGATGCCCGACGTATTGTTGAATACAGTAGACATAATGGTGAGGGCGATGGTGCCCCCGAGTGTCATAGCGACACCCATGACAGAGACTACTGTCGCAATATAGTCGGGAAAGAATCCGATGGCATGGAGACTCGCTGATAATAGTCAATGAGTGGCAATCTTCAAGTATGAAAGTTTAGTACTCACTCGGCATGAATCGCAACCCAGTTCCAACGCCGGTAAGAGCCATCATACCGAAGATGGTAGGGGTGTGTTCAAAATAGAGGGCCCAGGCCATCAAACCAACGCCGACAGCTTCAACTACAGACCCGAGGAGGAGAGGTGCAAAGGTTTGGCGTAGCCAAGAGTTACATAAAACCATTGAAAGGTAAACGCCAACTGCAAGTTGTTAACTTTACTCATTAGAAAAGGGATTGTTTGAACTCACCTCCTAAGCCTGGAGTGTAAAACAGCAGTTGGACACCAGCTTTATCAGATGGATAACCCTATGAACAGCGTTAGTCATATACGCTATGGGGTTCTCAGCAGAAAGCCGCACCTTGACTATAGTGAAGTAGATGTCGACAAAGTAAAGAACCTATCGAGTTTAGTAAGGAGTGTGACGCTAGATTTAAATGATCACATACACTATACATTGCCATCCCCGTCGCAAAGGTGACATAAGTCAGAAGACTAACATTGCGGTTCTGAAGCAGCTCCCAGGGCAGCATTGGCTTTTGGAGGCGCAGCTTTTGAGATAAAGCATGACCAGGAGTCATCAGGTATTCGTAATAAAGCCAACCAACCGCAATCAATGTGCCAATGATGAGAGAAACGAGTACGGCCGGGTGATCCCAGTCATACGTAGCTCCAGCCCAAGTGAAAGCCAAGATTAGGAGTCCAAAGCCGAATAAGAACAACAGTTGTCCGCCAATATCAATGGTGGTAAGGCGTATGGCGAATTGTTCGCGTCGGCCAGTCTGGTCTTCGTCTAATTCAGGGATTGGCTGAGGTCCCAGGAGATCGTTTCGGAGGAAGAAAAAGACGATCAAGACGCCAACGAAGGCAATAGGAAGATTGATACCAAAACACCATCTCCAGTTGGCTGCGGTGAGGTAGCCACCAATAACTGGACCAAGACCATAGCAGATACCTCCCGTCAACGCAAATAGTGACCAGTTTTTCGCATTCTCCTTCAGAGACACCTTATCCGCCAGGATCACACGGACGATGGTGTTTAGCCCGGCACATCCCACACCCTGCAGAGCTCGACCAAAGAGGAATAGTCCAAATGCATTCGTGGGGGCTCCAGTGCATATAGCACTACCGATCAACATAATCAAGGAGCAAATCTGTAGAGACCAGTGTCTTCCAAATATGTCGGCTATCTGACCCCAGAAAGGAATAAATGCTGCCGAGGTCAAGTTGAAGGACGATATGATCCAGTTGAGCTGGGCAATTTCGCCTGTATTGTTATCAGTGAGATTAATCAGTCATACTTCCCTACGAGCGAGTGCTTACCAAAGTCCGCGGCAATCCATGGCAAAGCACTAGCAACACTAATCGCCCAGGTTAGTCCCATCATCATCGAAGTCGTTGAATTTTCCATACATGGTAACATCGAGAGCTTGAAGAGCATAGGGTAGAGTTAGGCATAAGGTGAGCTTCCAGCGATATTTCGAAGCAGCTTGTTCCGCTTCGCACTGAGGACAAGATCCCAATCCAAGAAGACGGTCTGTTGGATCCGCATTCGTTCCATCTGGTGAGCTCGCTCTGTAATGTTTGCAAGGCGTTTCTGGCTTTCCCTCTTCTTCTGGATTCTTTAGCAAGCCCAAGGCTCGCATCGTATACGTGATAAGCATGGTGAAGGGCGAAGTATCGTTAGGTGTTGGAAAGGATGAGGACAGTCATGTAACTTCTATTATGAACGACTTGACAAAACTGAATAAGGAAATAATATGAGAAGTATTTGACTTTTATATTGAGTAGCACTATTCCTAACACATCTCGATACGTTGAAACTAACATTATATAGTCCCATCTTTGAGACTGGTACATATATGCCCACGTTAGAATGCTTGGCTATGCAGTAAAAGACCATATGCATTGCCTCCTGAGGAAGCATTGCCCTGTATTATTACAATATAAACTCCACTGCTACCATACTGCATTACCTGAAATAAGGCGAGTGCGAATGCGACAAGGCTGTTGGAAATGTCGATCAGAATAGGAGTTATACACCCGGCAGTGGTAAGCGAAAACAAGGAAGATGAAAATAGCAGCTGTATTGGACTTTGTAGGGCTGGTTAGGCAAGGATAAAAGCTCGAGCCTCACCTTAAGTCCCTTAGCAGCCACTGAGATTACAGCAAAGAGCTAGCTAGGCGCACGGTTGGGGCTGTTAGTTGCCTGAGATTCCCACCAAGCCATGTGGCTTCGCACTCCTCGCACTCGCTTAACATGCTCTTTTCGGTAAGGCCGACGGCAAAGCAGAATGCGACAGAGAACCTTGAATGGAGCATTTCGAATGGATGTAGTTAAGCATTAGATTCCATATACCACCTATTCTATTACTTCATCATATTGAGTTTCTTCATATATATTCAGAAAGAACTCGCCCTTAATGCAATAAATTTGACACATGTCACATACTTGGCTAGTGTTGACATATGTCTACATTGCCCCTGATTAAACGTTTCTAAACCTTGAAAGTTCAAGCAGGAGTTCATACACCGTCGACATCGATAGACTTAGTCGGCAAACTTTCTATCAAAACGGTACGGCTTTAGCACGAGATATCATATCTTCTTGTCCATTCGGATATTCTGATATTCCCATGCTGTCAGATGCGGCCTGGGCTTGCCCACTTAAGACAACAAACGCAACACATTGGCTTCTACCCAGCTGCCCAGATAGACAGCTTGGAATACTTCACGATTATCTAAGTGTTCTCCTGATCCAATGACAAGGAGGGATTCGTCGCTCCACTACTTACATTCAACTTCAGCCTCGACTACGATAGAAGTGGTAACAAGGTAGATGTTCGGAGATGTCGTGGAGTTGACTATCAACACCGAACCAATGGACCAACGGGGTTCATGGAAATCACGATCATGTCATCGCCCCACAATCCCACAACCCCGCGATAGCGTTCGGTTTACAGTCCCATTTGGCCACGGACTGATCTCTCCTTCACTCCTTGCTACATTCTGTATCGTTGCCTCTTTCGGTTACACCTGGTTCCTTTCGCCTGTACGTGAATCATATTGAAAGATCAGAACTAGACTAGTGTCTAAGCGAACCTCGTTTGGATCCAACACCAAGATTAGGGGGGTATTGTTAAGTTACAAGTATCTACGGTCCTTTTGTCCGAGAGGACAACTCGAGATCGAATACTAGCATGAACATCAGTGTTCTTGTGTCATACCCCTCGGAGGATTACTTATCTCCTAGTGTCTAGCTGAAAATCGAAGCGTACCCAGGTACTATAGGTAACGAAGCCCTATTGCGGATTCGTTTCTCATTAGCCCTTCCCCGCCTGCCCCCCAGCCTAGCAGCCTAGTCGATATTATTATGCACAGACTGTTCGTCTTTCTTCGAGGCCTAGGTTAGACAATTCCACATTGCCGGGGCTTGCCAAGTCTTGTGACGTTCCCATTGTTCCCCATTTCGACTTCTTAACCAACGTCACGGATCCCTTTGTCATTCTCTCCTGCGACGCACCAATGGTAATACGCTTACACAGTTGCAAGCGTGTTATATGTAGGCCAAGAACGACCTTGTCATTTAGGGATGCAGGACACACAGGACCACACCTCATGCACTCCACTTTTCTCCTCTGGGACATCATCTGGCTCACACTGGTCACATTCTTGCAATATTATTAATATAGTCAGTCCTCTCTGTTGGACGCAATTGCTGTCAGTTGCTCAATCAAACGAAGACATGAGTCTTCAGCTGTGATCTGAACCACCGTTGATAGAAAGAAAAGCGCACACATTCTCTACCGCACTTCAGACCTGGGCTCCGCTGTCTATCATTAAGTGGAATTGCTTCAACTGCCTACCTATATTGTAAGGAGTGCGAGTGCGCCTTTTCTCCGATCACCCAACCAGCGACCATCCACTTGTCCGAAGGCTGCGCGGTCAACCCCACGACCTAGCCTAGAGACCTAGACTTCTCGTTTCGTCTTTACTGCGAGACAGCCTACCCCGTGGGGTTGGTAATCGCCAGTACCCATTGTGACGAGCCTGGTGGGTCATCAAACTACCTATCTATCGGTCCAACATGTCTGATTTCGTGGCTTGGCCATCCGCGGGACCGTGGTCTTGAACCAGTGTAGCCCCTCATGACATCCTGGAGGACCGAAATACTAACGTAAATTCAGAAATAGTAGCCTAGGCCCCATAGTCGCTTACAGTATCTTTCATCATCGAGGTTCTTTGGATTGATGCGCTTCTGTTCCATGATCACGCTGCCGTGAGCTCAAACTGTGCAGGTGATTCGCTAGATTGTGCCTCCTAGCTCTAAAGGTATGTGGTACTATCTTTCATTGCTTGAAAGTTTTATCCAGGAAGTCTCGGGATATTGCCAAGGCACTGCCTCCGAATATATATCATCGGTCCTGCGGATGAGCCATGAATCCATTTCACTTCACGATGGCCAATCATTTTCTTCGTTCGCGACATCGCGCGAAGCATGGTTACCCCCAATTGGCAGCTTCCCCAGTCCCGCATGTGATTATGGACTGTACTTGGACAGGTTTGGGATTGTTTGCCACGGATCCACCTCAGTCCCTCAACTTTGGTCCCTTTCCTCATAGGTGACATGGGGCAACTTACATTTGCTATATATCTTTGATCTGTAATTAACTGGCGTCGTCTCACATACTTATACCACCTAATCGTTTCTTGTTCGCTTGGGTACAACTCTAGTGGGATGCCACCCTACTATCTTCAGGACTGCCACTACTTTTACCGCACAGCTCTGCGCGGCTTGAATATCTGCACTTGCGTCTCGCCCTTATATGCTTAATTGTTCTGGAGTAAACTAACAGAGAATGCCTACTCAAGTTCGAATATTTGCCATGCCGAAGTCTCTTGGTGAGACTCTCGCTGCTGGCTCACCAATCCCGGCACCTCGCTCTCATTCAGAAATCACAAACGGAAGACCAAAGAGCCCTGAGCTTGGAGATCCGCCCAAAATGATGTCAACGATACAAGAAAAGCCCAAGGAAGGAGGTATCACCTTTGCTGGTCAGGATAGTTTGCCTAAGCTTCCTATCCCGGAACTAGAACAAACTTGCAAGAAGTACCTTGCGGCCTTGAAGCCACTTCAAGGACCTAGGGAACATGCAGAGACAATAGCTGCGGTCCAGGATTTTAAAAGACAAGAAGGACCAGAGCTTCAAAGGAGGTTACAGGAATATGCCATTGGAAAGACAAGCTACATAGAACAATTCTGTAAGTTGAACATCCTAGGTGGCTAGTCCTGTTTATAGCTAACGAATAGGGTATGATTCTTATTTAAACTACGATAATCCCGTGGTTCTAAATTTGAACCCATTCTTCCTACTCGAGGACGACCCCACGCCCGCGAGAAACAACCAGGTCACTCGCGCAGCATCTCTTGTCGTATCAGCATTAGAATTCGTGCGGGCCGTTCGCCGGGAAGAATTAACTCCAGATGCGGTCAAGGGGAAACCCTTAGATATGTATCAATATTCCAGGCTCTTTGGTACGGCACGGGTACCGACAGAAAATGGTTGCCAAATTGAACAGGACCCAGAATCCAAACACCTTGTTGTCTTATGTCATGGGCAGTTTTATTGGTTTGACGTACTCGATGACAATTCAGATCTCATAATGAGCGAGAAGGATATCTCTCAAAACCTCCAAACAATCATCGACGATGCTACTCAAACCCCCATTCAGGAAGCCGCTAAGGGGGCTCTCGGTATTCTCAGCACAGAGAACCGAAAGACTTGGTCAGGACTGAGAGATGTTCTAACGAAAGTAGAAGCATCTAATAATGCAGACTGTCTCGGTATTGTGGATTCTGCGTTATTTGTGCTCTGCTTAGACTACACCCAACCGTCTACAGCTGCTGCATTATGTCAAAACATGTTATGCGGTACAAACGAAGTTGTGAAGGGAGTGCAAATGGGCACATGCATAAATCGGTGGTATGATAAACTACAGATTATTGTATGCAAAAATGGAAGCGCCGGTATCAATTTTGAGCATACTGGTGTGGATGGCCACACCGTGCTTCGATTTGCTAGCGACATCTATACAGACACCATCTTGCGCTTTGCGAGAACCATTAACGGCCAAGCCCCTAGCCTTTGGAAGACGACGAGTCCGGATCCCTCGAAACGTTCCCCTGAGAGCTTTGGCGATGTCAATACGACTCCTCATAAACTCGAGTGGGATATGCTACCGGAACTCAACATCGCGGTACGGTTTGCTGAAACTAGACTCGCCGATCTAATCAGTCAGAACGAGTTTGAATGCCTAGATTTTGGTGGTTACGGTAAGAATTTCATCACTTCTATGGGATTTTCGCCCGATGCGTTCGTGCAGATGGCCTTCCAAGCTGCTTACTACGGCTTATACGGCCGCATTGAGTGTACCTACGAGCCAGCCATGACGAAAACCTTCCTCCACGGAAGAACCGAAGCCATTCGAACGGTATCAGAGGAGTCAATCGATTTTGTCCAAACCTTCTGGGCGGACCATCCAGCCGATGCAAAGGTAGAGGCTCTGAAAAAGGCATGTCAGCAACATGTCAACAGAACCAAGGAGTGCTTGCAAGCACAAGGATGTGATCGACATCTATACGCCCTGTTCTGCGTGTGGCAGAGATACCTAGACGAGGAAACTTATCGCTCTTCCAGCAGTATGGGCTACTCCAGCCCTCTGGAGAACGGCTCGGAACGCGGCTCCGTCGTCGGCAGTCCCGGCAAGGACTCGGTCTTCTCGATGGACGAGGAAAACGGGTTGAGGATGCGCCAGCGCGGCGACAGCACGACCTCGCAGCGGTCGCGGGACCTGCACCCGATGCCTAACATCTTCGCGGACGCCGGGTGGGACAAGCTGAACAACACGATCCTGTCGACGTCGAACTGCGGCAACCCGGCGCTGCGGCAGTTCGGCTTCGGCCCCACGTCGGCCGACGGCTTCGGCATCGGCTACATCATCAAGGACGACGGTATTAATATTTGCGCGAGTAGCAAGCACCGCCAGACCAAGCGCTTCATCGACACCCTCGAGGGTTACCTGCTCGAGATCCGCCGGATCCTGCGCATTACGACACGCAAGAGTACTACGTCGAAGCAGACGCGCGCGCGCGAGATCGATTCTACGACCCGCCCCAAGGCTGCTAACCGCCTCAAGTCCCGTGGTCGCATGATCACGGGCGCTGAGACGATTCGTGCCCAGGCTAGGTCGTCCACGGGCACGAGGTCGCCGACGGAGGAGAGTCTAATGATGAGCGAGGATGACGAGTTAGGCGGATGTAAGTGTGCCCCTTTCCATATAAAGTTAGTTAGTGTGATGTACTAACGAAACGCGATGCACAGACGGCTTCTTCGACGCCGGAATGCTGCTCCAGGCCCTCAAGGCTAGGGGCGAAGTACTCGACCAGGGAGAGGTCAAGGCGTCGGAGAGAGCGGCTGCCAATGCGAGGAGGAGGGAGGTCGGGAAGAAATTGCGGCTGGTTGAGTACTGATTACGTAGGTACGTGGGTGCATGTGTAAGGGGCTGGCATTTTGGTTATGAGTTTATTGGATATGATATCATGAGCGTTAGCGGAGTGTGTACGAGTTGTTGATTACGCATGTACATGAGAGCATCGAGTGTATTGAAGATATGATTGATGTGCTTAGCGGGTTATTGTACAAAAAATTTAAACCTGCGCTTGAATGTATTGTATTCACGTTATGTGGCTGGGAGTTCTTGGAAACTACTGGGTTTCTTAGTTCTTACATTTATCTTGCTCTAGAGGTGGCTGTGATTGGATATCTTGTTCATCGCCAGCCTAATAACCAGCGTCTGTTTAAGTTAGCTTTCGGGTCGAGTTGAGTCGAAGTCGTGGGTAAGGTGTAAGCCGACTACCCAGACCATTGCGTATCGCAGTCGACCAAGCGGAGGATCTGTCGATCTTAGGATCCCATTTAGTCTCCTTGGTATATAGACCGTTGAGCCTAGTGCTGAGCATGCAGTCGTGGCTTATCAACCTTAAACCACTGATAGTCATCACACAGACCTGCAACGTCGACCAACATCTGGATGAAGCATGGTATCCATTGATGTTACCTGCGTTGAATGAGTATTAGCCGAAGTTTATACAACCCTAACCCAGCCTTACTCTTTATTCCTACGTGTACAACGGAGTGTAGGTTTTGGAGATGACATGTATTATTATCCTATGCAACCGATCCTCCTCCTGCCCGTGCTATAAAAACCCCATGCAATGCTAACTACGTAAGATTCATTATGAACACTCATAACCATGAGACGATGTTTACTTAACTTATAAACACATAATCACCCCCTCTTATTACCTAGGTACACCATTTACCCTCCCCTATCTTCCCATTCATTCAACATGGATAAATCTCAGGTTGAGCAATCAACCCAACTCGTGGAACTGCCCATGGTGATTCGAATTATAGTCGCGCTCGCCCACGACGTTGCCACCCGCTTCATGGACCGTCAGCGGTATATTAGGCGATTGCTGCTGGACAGTTTGGAAGTTAGCAGCCTGCCACTGGGAGTGCGTGGTCGACGCCGGGCTGGACGGCTGCAAACTCTGCCTTCCGTTCCCGTCCGTGACGACGGAGACGGGGCTAGTGGAAGCGTTCCGGTCCGGGAGCTGCGCCGGCGTTACATCGGTGAACCCGCCGGGCTTGGTCCCGTCGGCGTAGAAGCCGACTCCCGCCGCAGGGGGGTAGGCCGGCGGCGCCTGCCCGAATTGGTGACTCAAGTGGGGATTGTAGGTACCGGGCGGTTGGGCCGGACCGTTGTGACCACCGGGGCCTTGTTGCATCTGCTGGCCCGCTGCGGCTGCGGCTGCGGCGGCTGCCTGCTTCTTCTTCTGGTTGTGGCGAACCAGGAAGAATATGCCGAGACCGATTAGGGCGAGGGCGACGACGCCGCCGACTACGCCACCTACGATCGCGCCGATATTTGTCGATGATTTTGATCCTGAAGATCCGGAGGATCCTGTTGTGCTGCCTCCTCTGCTACCTGCCGTGGTGGCAGTCGAAGAGTCGGCATCTGTTGAGGTTGCGTCATCATAACCACTTCCGAGGGTCCTGCCAGTTCCTACTGAGTTCCCTATAGATGTTGCGCCTGACAATGTGACGACAACCGGCGTGAAGCTTCTCCCATCACGTTCGCCGCTGTAAGTCGTGTAAAGCTGTTGAGGCGTCGAGTCTGTGAGTGTGTCACAGTAATAGTCCACGATTCCACTGAAGAAGGTGACTGTACCGCAGTACGGGGCGAGGATATTTGTGCTTTTGTGATATGAGCATTATGAAAGATACCATGGACGCGGTGGAACTTTACCATTTGACGGTGAAAGTGTCTTGGACACAACCGTTATTACACGCGCTTCTCGAATAGAAGTCTATATAGTCGACACAGTCGACTCGAATACCGCACTCGTCGTCATCGCAGCAGGCAACTGCGCCAACGGATGAAGTTGTCACGAGAGCACACGTTACGCTGGCGCCATTGCAGCTATATGCGGCGCCTATAGCCATATTAACAGGGGACTCATACTAAGCGGATGTTAAGACTCATTATACCTGCCCGACCATCAACGAACCCGCAAGTATTATCGGGTCCTATGAGGACCGTCTGTCCGTTTTGCCTCTTTGCTAGCTCGCGAACATCCGGGGCCTTTGTTATCTCGGGCTGCTGAGTAGTTGGGCTCAGCTCGAAGGCACTCGTTGGCTTCGGGAGCTTTCCATCGAAAGCCAGCGCCTGAACGGCCGTAATGAATGTTGCGGCAGCAAACAGATTCGGCATGATAGTATATCAGGAGAGGGACCCAGGGGGAAACCCGAAATAGAGACCAAGCTCTCTTCTACCGAGTATAAGTTGAGATACTGCTCAGCTTACAAATACCGGAGACCGTGATAGTCGCGTGCAGAAACGAGAAAAGAGAAATCCAAACTACGTTTGGATACAGGGGCATCCACATGCTCTTATGAAAATCGTTGTATGTCTCTCATTCAAAACGGTTGGCGCCCGAGGGTCCCTCTACGATACTAAGGCGGCATAAACAAGCGCAAGGCGGCCTCTCATGGCTCCAGACAAGCGGCTTTGCTGTTCCGCTCAGCCCTAGGCCATACCCTTTCTGCATCGATCTAATATAGAGGAGATCAAATACCAAGCATAGCGGGGCGCCGAACCAATCGTGGTGTATTTATGTCTGTGGTGGCTTGCAGGAGCTGAAGAGCTTAAGGGGACCTCGGTGGCCGCGCCAAGGGACTATCGAATATAGTTTACGCGCGAGACTCTCGGATTTACTAGGGTTCATGGCGGAACGGCTTGAGGAAGCGGGACAACCATGCCTACATATAAAATACACGCGCTTTGGAGGCTAAAGACATACGGACAAAATGAAGCTGGCTGTGGCCTACATTATGGAAGGGACTCTAATAGTCTACCATCACCTCTATCGTGTAGGTGTTCATATAAGAAGCAAGAGTCACGTCTCAAATAAAGATGATATAATATTCTACCATCCGGTATCACCGTTGTCGGCTACAGCCAAAGGCAGCTCTGACAAAACTCATGTAAATATTTTCAGCTCTAGACCTGGCTATCGGTAGTGACAATGTAAGAACGGCGAAAAGACATCCCATTCGAGACTAATAATGAGGAACGGCTTTGGTCAAGTACCTAGCTTGGTCCGTTGGCAAGACACGGACCAATAATAAGCAGATTCAGGATACCCCGAGTATGCATGCTTAAATGATCCACAGATTAGACATCGGAGCAGCAGATGAGAAATGAGACCTAGTTGTCGCCTTGTGGAGTTAAGTCTAAGCAACTCAAACGCCTCGTTAGTTAGTCACAAGCCACCAACCTTAGATGAGTATTACAAACATTTGTACCTACATATATAGTATCAAAAATTATTGTATATAGAAATATAAAAACCGCGTCTTACCTAGAGCACTCCTCATCACGGGAGGATCTTCGCATACCTAATCCATATAGGCGGGTGTCTAAGGTATCTGCCTCCAATGAAGACATTATAAAATCAGGTGGATGAACACGGGCGATATTCCGCGGTGGAGATTGAATTTCTGCCACTGAAAGCGACTAACACTGAACAGCACCAACGTAGCCTACTGATATGGAACGAAGAGGCTCTACTCGCAGTAGAGGCTACCTAAATGAGGCACTATTAAGCGAAGCTTCGGGGGAGCACCAGGTAAGGGAACCCACTAATTAGCCTCATAATTAGGTACTACATAGTGCTGCGACTGCCCAATACGACCCCTGAGAATACAGTCCCCCAGTCCCCAAGGCCCTATGCGCGCCCCACCTGACGGATTACTAACTCTTTTTAGACGACAACCTTTTCTGCTTACAAAGTATACAGTCCACACGTACCTGAACCAGCTCAACTCACACCCTGAACAGCTATCCGCCGAGCCCGCCAAAGTTGGTGACACCGCTCTCACTGCCGGTCAGCTGATATCGCAAGTAACGTGCTTGGTTGGTGAACAAAGTGAGGAATGCAGCCTCGGCATTCATGACAGATCTGTCACGCATCCTGCCGCACTTCCCAATCGGCCAATATGCGAGCCTGCTGCCCACCATCGAGCGCCAACAGCTGACCACGAGCGACCTTCTCACACTCGATGTCGTTGATATAGGCAAGCGTACTCAGCTGCCATTGCTGGACATCAAGTCGCTCTGCAATGCCGTGCTCGAGGCCCTGCATGTCGACCTGGGCGTCTCGGACAAGCAGCCGCCATCGGCGCCGCGACAACAGCCCAGTCTCTTAAAGCAGACAGGCACAGAGCTCATCGCCAGGGAATGCCGTACCATTAGCACCCTGGACCCGTCACTTGACCGCGCCCTCGGCGGCGGCGTCCCCGCGGGCTACATCACCGAGATCACGGGTGAGAGCGGCGCCGGCAAGACGCAGTTCCTCCTGACGCTGCTCCTCTCCGCCCAGCTCCCACCACCCCATGGTCTAGGGCGGCCCGCGCTGTACATCTCGACAGAGGCGCCGCTGTCCACAAAGAGGTTATCACAGATCCTCACACATCACCCCTTCTTCCAGGATCTAGACGCCTCCGCCAAACCCTCGCTCGACCAGATCATCAGCACCGTGACGCCGGACCTGGAGTCGCAGGACCACATCCTCAACTACCAGGTACCCGTGGAGGTGTCACGGCGGAACATCGGGCTCATAGTCCTCGACTCCGTAGCCGCGAACTACCGCGTCGAGTTCGAGCGCGGCACCGGCAGCAGCAGCGGCCTTAATATGGCCGCGCGCAGCACCGAGCTCGTGCGTCTCGGCGCGCTCCTGCACGAGCTAGCGCGGACACACGACCTCGCCGTCGTAGTAGCGAACCAAGTAGCGGATCGCTTCGCCCCCGCCCCCGCCCCGACTCCATCCCTCTACACACACACACCAGCGCTCTCCACCCCACGGCCCACCAGCACGATGGCGCCCCCACCGCCCACGCAAGAAAGCCCCCTCGCCTCCCGAAGCCGCGGGGCCCCGCTGCCGCCCCCGCCGTCCTTCGACGCGGAGCCGACCAGCAGCACGGCGTCCCTGATCGTGCGCAGCAGCATGCCGGAGCCGGCGCCGGCGCCCGAGGACGCGCCCGCCCCCGCGGCCCTCCTGCTCGACCACCAGCAGCGGTGGTTCACGGGCTGGGGCGACGACCCGTTCGCGTCCGCGGACGCGGCGCTGAAGACGCCGAGTCTGGGGCTCGTGTGGGCGACGCAGATCGCGGCGCGCGTGGCGCTCGTGCGGAGGCCTGTGTTCGCCGTGCGCGAGGAGGTGTTGCTCGAGGATGAGGAGACGGGGGGCGGTGGGAGTGGGAGCGTGATGGTGAGGTCGTGGCGCAGGTGGATGAAGGTCGTTTTTGCGCCGCTGGTGCCCGGGACGGGACGTGGGTTGGAGGGCGCGGTGGAGTTCGAGGTTACGATGGGTGGGCTGAGGGGTGTGGAGAAGAAGAGCAAGGGAAAGGGGAAACAGAAAGGGAAGGAGAAAGGAAAAGGGGAGGCGGAGGAGGAGTGATGTGGATGATACAGATCAAAGTCTATGCATAGTATATATGTATGACTTGGAGTCTTTGTACACGATGAATGTACATACTGGCCTGCCTCGTGATAATTCGGATTAAAAACAGAAAAAGTTCTCATCACTGACTGATATTTACAAGTTATAGAAGAATGTCATGAACTCAGTCTAACGCAATCATAGGTTTCTATTAGGAGACGTTCTATACAAATCCCACTTGACAAATCTATGCGAATTTCAGACTCAAAGCTAGTTTATTATCACAGACTCGTCCTATGCTATGCTATGCTATGCTATATTCTGCCATACCAAGCTTTTCCGTACCATTTACAATGCCAACAAATAGAAAAAGACGTATACACCACCCAATGCTGATTGATCGATTGATAGATAGTCATACCTCCCTACCTTCTCTACCGCGGATGCGGGAACTCATCCTCCAACTGCAGTCTTACACCGACGTTCATGCTAATCAGTTCCTGCACCAGCAACTTCGCCGCATACGGCATGGTCATCTTGGCGACCTCGCGACTGCTCTTGCACGTCCCGCAGTAGCCCTTGTACCCGAAGAGCCCGCACCGTTGGCAGATATCGATATCGACGCCGTCGGAGCTAGTCATCAGGCGCTCTAGAAGCAACTGCGAGGCGCCGTAGGCGATCAGGCAGTCTCGCTCCATCTCCCCTAGCCGCAGGCCACCATCTCGCGAGCGGCCCTCGGTGGGCTGGCGGGTGAGGATGGCGCGGGGCCCGCGCGAGCGCGAGTGCATCTTGTCCTGGACCATGTGCTTCAGGCGCTGGTAGTAGATGGGCCCGTTGAAGATGTAGGCCTGCAGCGGCTCGCCCGTGATGCCCGACGTGAAGTAGTCCTTGCCCTCCCAGGAGAAGCCGGCCTTGACGAGCTCGGCGCTCATGTCCTCGAGCGGGTGCGAGCGGAAGGCGTCCCCGTAGCCGTATTCCTTGTGCCCCTGGACGACGGCCGCTTTGCCCGTCAGACATTCGAGGAGCTTGCCGACTGTCATACGGGACGGGAAACCGTGGGGGTTCATGATGATGTCGGGTACGAGACCTGTATCCGAGAATGGCATGTCCTCCTGGTCCACGATAATGCCAACGACACCCTTCTGGCCATGGCGTGAAGAGAACTTGTCGCCTAGTTCGGGTCTCCTGGTCTGTCTGGTCTGGACCTTGATAAGCTGAGTTTCTTTCTCCGTCTGGGTAATCATGACTTTGTCGATATATGCTGGGTCTGCAAGTCTGTACGACAACGGTGTCTCGCGGTAGTCTTCGCTTCTTCGTTCCAACCCAACCGTCGGGCTTATATCCACCGGGCTCTCCTTCTTGATAAGAACGTCACCATTCTTAACTGCATATCCTACATCGGCTAACCCGTCTGCAGAAAGAGCGTTATTCTTGGCCTGCGAGGGGTCCTTGTCTCCAACCCTTTCGCGGCTACCATTGGCGTATTTCTGAAGCTCTGCAGTGTACTTACGGAACACTTGACATCGTCCAAACCCACGGTCACAGGATGCTTTATTAAGGACAAGCGCATCTTCGATATCATAGCCGGAATATGACATGACGACGACGGTGGCGTTCTGCCCTGCGGGTAACTTGTCGTAGTGAATGAGCTCAATAGTCTTGGTGATGACCATTGGTCGTTGAGGATATACTAGTGTATATAGAAGAGTGTCGATGCGGTTAAATTGGTTGTAAGCAATAGCTCCGATTGCTTGCTTACCCATAGCACATTGGTATGTGTTTCTGGGAGACTGGTTGTGATGCGGGAAGGGAATTAAGCCAGCGACAGCTCCAAGTAATGTAAAAGGCTCAATCTCGACATGTGTATGGGCTTTCGTGATATCCTTTTCATAGAGAGCAACCAAAGCGTCGTTTTCCTCGTTAACATCTAGGTATTCGACGATGCCCTGTTTGAGAAAGTCGTCGAATGTAACCTTGCCGGCTTGCAATAGTCTTAAATGGCTCTCCTTGATCTTCGCTTGGCCGTTCTTCACGATGATATACGGCCGACAAATGCGGCCCTCATCAGTTGCAATATGAACAGCTGACAACTGTGTGTTGACATTAATACTGACAAATGGAGAGATCCAACCTCGACGCCTCATAGTGCGGAATTTTATCGCGAACCGCTTGGGGAACCGAGTCAGCGCGAAAGGCGTACCATTTATGTAGACGATGTAGGTGCCTTTTCTGTGCATCTCAGCACCAGAAAAGCACCGGAGAGGTTCAACTCCAGAGTCCAACGTAAACGCCCACCTTTTGACCGGGTCCTCTTCTACATTGGTAGTGATATGCGTCATCAAAGCTAGGTTCTTTACTAGACCACATGCTTCACCTTCGGGGGTATCAGAAGGGCACAGCATACCCCATTGTGATGGTTGGAGGGCACGAGGACCACTGACTTTCCGTGTCTTCTCAAACTGACTGCTTATCCGAGTCATCATTCCAAGTGCGCTGATATAACTGAGCCGGCTGAGGACGTGCGTAACGCCAGCTCTGTCCATCTTGAATCGCTTGACACTCCAATTGCCAGTCTGAATCGCCCGGTTCATACCTTCAGTAATATGCTTCCCCTGCGCACCAACTTGTAGTAGAGGGTCTACTGCGATAGCCCGGTGTTGCTTCTTCAGATTGTTTTCGAGGCTGAATTTGAGGTCGACCAGGAATTTCTTGAACAGATCTTCAAAAAGTAAAGAGAGGAGCTGCCCTGCTAGCTCTAATCTCTTGTTGCCCACGAAGTCGCGGTCATCAACAAGTTTGTGGTTGTAATGAGCCATGAGTACTCGACGGACCATTAGAGCGACATATATAGCCTTCGGGTAGAAATCTAGACCTTCAACCGGTATATGTGCGATGATGATATTCGCTAGGGCATCAAGACCTTCCTCAATGGTGCTACGTCGTGCCTGGGGCGGTCCTCCTGGCGGCTTTCCCCTGCCACCCATCTTCACTCGGGAGCCGATGTAGTCCAAGGCCTGCTGCTGGGTAAAAACGCCGACTTTGGTAGCCTCCTCGAAGTTGACCACGAAGTCGTCTTGAAATCTTCCGTCAGAACCAGCCACCAACTGCATGATCTCGAAATCTGAGAGACCTCCGAGGGCTTTGAGGACGACAACAATCGGTATGGCCTCGACTAGAACGTTGTGCTGGAGTGTTATACGGTCTTTCTTCAGGGTGACATATGTCTTGGACTTTCTCTCATGAGTAGAACTTGTTACGGAAGCCGAGATAATGCTGTTCTTGTCGTCTGCCTCGACGATGACTCGGTTCTTGCTCAGTTGCTCTTGGACAAGGATGACCTTCTCTGTGCCGTTGATGATGAAGTATCCACCTGGGTCAAGAGGGCATTCGTTCATGAGCTCCATCTTGGCATTGTTCGCACCGTAAAGCCGGCATTTGTTACTTCGTAACATAACCGGCATGCGGGCTAGCTCGACATTGCGCCGAATGATCCTCTGCCGCTCTCGAGTGTATGCGACATCAACAAGGATCTTGGCAGAGTAAGTCATGTCCCGTAAGCGACATTCCATAGGGGTGATATCATTATCAACCCTATACTCGTTGAAATCAACGCGATCCGGGGGTGCCACCCTGATATCCGTGAATTCTATCCAAAAGCTGCTGTCGACATCGCTTCTAACGGTGCGATTGGCTTTAACGATCTCCTTGATCTCATGGTCAACGAAGAAGTTGTATGAGTCAATGTGCCTATAAGAAATTTATCAGCAACACGAAATATCAAACCATAGCCATCTCCTAATAGCTATATGGAATAGACATACTGCTTCACCAAACCTGCTCACATATTCGAATCAGTATACTGAATGTAGCCGAGGGATCGTCATATAGACTACATACCTTTCACCTTCAAGAATGCTGGAAGCAACTGGTTCTTGTCCTCGACAGTAGTAATAGGGTCCGTCAGCTTCTTTCCATTGTAGAAGGGCTCTAGAAGAGCCTCAAACCCGTCATCGATGAAAGGCATCTTGGCTGCATATCATTTTCATGCAAGTTGAAGTGTATGGATTGGGAGAGGACTCAAAAAGATTCAGCCTCGTTCATCCGAGCTTCGAAGCTTGCAGCGGCAAACGACGTCCCCCACCAAAGAAAAAAAGCACCCCACTTGCTACCTAGCAGGACTAGGTGAGCTTGCGAACACTTCTAATTAGGTAATCAGCTTGAGCACTTTATCAGAGTCATCCATCCAATCAAGCTTTGTGCGCAAGGTCCCGTCCACGTTGATCGAAAATCGCTCTAACATTTTTCCTTTACTAGTATTCCCTGCGAGCTGATTGGACGGACTAATAACGGTATACCTCCTGCAACCTACCGGAGAAATTTTGCTGCTCTCCTGAAACTGCCATGAGAGCATCGGTCACCCACAAGGCTCGGGCTATCTAGACCATCAGAGATCGCGCTAGCCCATCCTACTACGATTTTTGCACTATCTGAAGCTACTGTATTAGTGCCATTTAGGTGCCTAACCTAGGATGCTTGGTCATGATGATGAGACAACGATATATTAAACATGTAAGCTCTAATGCTTCTCGTCATATCTCTTACCGACTTGCCATCCCTATCGTCTGTAGTCTTTTTAGAGTTACAAAGAGTGTCTATACCATTTTTTTCTTTCAAGCGCTATACCATTCAGGATCGCCAAGAACGCATGTCTAGACCTGCAATACAAATCGATGTAAGGAATCCATCCCAGTGGGTAGGTGGTTGGCCAACCTCACCCATCTAACCCAGACGATTTGTGCCCCTCCTTACCCCTCCATCTCGTGTGGGAAAAAAAAAGTTGCTACCCCTCGTCTCTCTAACACTGCAGGCGGGCTGCAGCGAATCTGCAGGAGGCGCGCTTTGCGCTGGCAGATCGATTCCCTGCATTGGTCGTAAAGTTGCCTCATCGCTCCCCCATAGGAATTGCAGGAGCCTGGGTAGATGATTTACATATCCACCGTGAGAGGTGGTAAGAAGGTTTGCGATGCAGCCATTTCGTCATATCCCAAGGGTGGTCTGACACAGAAGGATACACAGAGAGGGGTTTGGCTCGTTGGGAAAGCGTGGGGAAGCCAGGCTGGGTTAGAACGGCCAGTTCTACTTACAAGCATACCCGTCTGCCCGTACCAAACCCGCAAGCGCAAGCGTAGGTACTGTAGGTACTGGGCTGGCGAGTTTCAACCTGATCGTCAACGGCCTGCCTGATATGCCATCGGTAGTAATCTTGTCGTCTCACCCGATTCAGTTCCAGACCTCGATCTATCGTGAAGATCGATGTACGTTTCCAGTCTAGAACCCTAGGTCTCCGGGTCTCGTGTCCCTCGTGAAGGACCCAGCAAGTCCAACGTCCAATCAGCACTATTGCACGTTGGAAGTGAGTCAATGTATATACCTACCCATTGACATCGATACTGTTAACTCGCTTGAGTTGCGAGATATGCGGCCACGACCGAACGTCGTAATCCAGAGTTGTCCGGGGAAAGAAATTGGGTCGTTTACTGGCGCCGGCTGGCTAGTGACGTGCAGGGCATTGGAGTCTCCGTGTCTGGGCAAAAAGTCGGTGAACCAAGCAAGGGTAGGTAGAGTTGGTAAGTAGTAATTTAGGACTTGCCCCTTTGCGATAAGGTGATATCGTATCCTGTCGCTTCAAGGTACTTGAATGTCGCCACTTGAATAGTCATTTTAAAGACCAACCACGATGGACGTAATTATAGGATTAAGTGATCGTAGGGCTATATGTGAACTGTAGAGCAGTAGAAAGTGCCTATAGTTTCTTGAACATATGACGCACTTTTTGTCATTGAGCTGAGCTTAGAAACTATGAATCAACGAGGTCGAGGGAACAACATGGAGCGCCAACCTAATTAGTAAGGTGAACCCAGATCGCATCTGAAACAATTGTATAAGATAAGATGTAACGAATGTCGATACTCCTCTTTGAAGGGCCCATCAACGAATTCAGAGCCGCACTAAGTTAGAGTTCAGTTTGAGTTCAGGGCAACGTTTACTAGACTTAGGTTGAAAGTTCGAGCGGGAAAGACCCTGTGCCTGACTTATTTGATAGCTCTGAACTTAGGTATGCTGAGCTACTTTAGAATATGCATTGGAGGAGACGGCTAGGAAGCTAGGTGCGAATATGAAGACGGCCCGACAAGATGTTAGGAGATATCGCGTGGTTTATGTTGTCTTGAACGATGGGAGGTCGTGCTCCATCCATCGTAGATCGATAGCAATCTCGGGATGGGCACCGATGGCCATGGCTTGGAACTCCACATGCCCAGATGGCCCTGTACATTTGTGGCGCCATCACGACCGTGTTAAATCCACACGTTGCTGCGGATGTCGAAGTTTGTTTCAACATTGACCATACGGCGTTTGATAGTCTAGATTGTCACCTCTGTAGCTTTTTCCGAGATGGTGTCCCTGCCTCCCGTCTACCGGGTAAATGCGCCAACTCCGGAACAACACAGAGCCTTCAGACGAGAGAGAGGCCAAGAGCTAGACGCTGTGCAGGTCGATGCTTTGAGGTGTGATTGCTGAAGAGTCATCCCCGCGTCAGGTAATCCGAACATGGGTAAGGTACCTACCTACTTGTCCAGCTAGCTGGGAGTCCAACAATGTACTTTGTATAATTCCAATTTTTACCGCCGTACTCCTGCATGCATACATACGGCGGTGGAGTTGGTTGAACCGGGAGACAGGGCAAAGAACTGTGCAACAATAGAGATGTATGTAGGTACACACATGCGGTACATACATACATATGTACATACATATGTACATACATACCTACCTATAGCTCTTGGTACTGCACATTGGCATTGGGCAGACAGGCAGATGAAAGAGAGGTAGACAATAGAATAGACAGAAGCACAAAGAACGCACTATCGCATAGGTTGTTGATATGTTGAGTCAATTTGACAACTGGAGATGCAGACTTACTTGGCTATCTATCTATGTACGTACATACATACATATTCGTCACCTCTTATTACCGTTTCGCAATGGGAAATGGTTCTTGATGGGATTGTTTGCAGTTCGGATGCTCCCCGCACTAATTAAAAAGCTAAAGGTGAACAGTCCGCATATCGGCCACGGCTCAGAGATGGCGTTTGAGGCCAGACACCAGAATCAGGGCTGTGTGGTGTCGCTGCTGCTTTGGTGACTTGTCGCTCACCGCTTCCTTCTTGGAAACGGGGACCATCTCTAGTTCGAGCAACTCATCCCAGCTGCTAACAGCACTGGGGTAACAAGGTGGGGTTCGTCAGTGTCTAAACCGTCTGAACCGTCAAAACAACAGTCACATTTTGGGAGCAGGATTCGTCTACTACATAGTACATACATACGTACATATGTGGATGCGGTTGCTATTATGCGTATGTATTCCATAACAATATTAGCATTGTCCAGTTGCTAGCAGCCTAGGTAGTTCAACAAAAAAAAAAAAAAAAAAGCTACATATTGAATTGATTGATACATACAAGGCCATGTGTACTGGTCTGCTTCGTCCACGGCCCTGTAGCTGACTTACACCAGTCATCAATGTCATTGGATTCCCAAGCTTCTGGATAGAGTTCGAAACCCCTTGGGGAAGAGACCCCAACCAGACCATGTCAGACCCTGAAGACCGATGTATCTGTCTACTGTACCTATCCCAATCCATCGTTGTCAGCCACACGCGCACGCACACACACACATGGACACGCAAAACACCACAGATAATGAATGACTGGAAGAAGCGATTGATCCACTACCTAGTCGTATACACTTCTCAATCCGTCCTAGGGATCTAACGGTCTGCTGTGCGTATGTAGTTAATATTAATACATGCGCTCTTCATATAATACGTCTGCATCCGTTTGTTTATATTACTGTATAGCTTTGAGCGGGTTAGAAACGGTTCAATTTAAACCAATTCAGTTCTGATGAGTGTTGCTCGGATTACCTATGTTAGTCGCCTTAGGAATGTATGTACTTTGTATTAGTTGAGACTATGGACTTATTTGTCAGTCACTCCAAAGGGAACATGGCGGCTGTTAAGCGTAGCACACCGTAACGTTAGGCCTCATTAAGTCGGACAGGGACAGGGGATGGGAATGGGAGAGGGGGCTTGACTCCAAGTCGCACCCACTTACCACCACTTACCACCGTATGTATGTACGTGCGGTACATGAGATTCGTTACTTATGTATACAGCAAAGACGGTCGCTTATACCGTACTTATATGGAAGGGAGATGCCATGTACGTACTGTACGACTGTATGTACATACATACATACAATATGTAGGTATGTCCCGTCAACAGGAGGTAAACCTACCTAAGTGCTCTTATTTAGCGTAACGTGTGTTGCCAGCACTGGGAAGCTCGACAGGGGGGGCTTTATTAGTCGCTTGCGAATTCTAAACCTCCCTGGGCCTCGTCCACTTTGCAGCCATTGAAACATCGATCCTCTCTTCTCTTCGCACAACTCCACACTCTTTTGATTTTGCGATTTGCAAACTTCCTCCCCTCGTGCTGTGCTGCCCTGGGCAGCATTCTGCGTTCTGTGCTATAGTTGTTCTCATCAGATGTGAGTAATTGGCCTCCCTCTCTCTGCCTGCGTTCTGGTTGTCAACAGCCGAGAGACCCCCAAAGAAGCCCCCCATCTAAGACATCGTCGACTTGCCATATATTCGCGTGCTCGAGTGCCGAACGAGGGAGAGGTCTAGCGGCAACACAACAGATGCACAGCGCATCCTGCTGCTTGTCTCCTGAGACTCCTCCTACATTGCACCGGTCGACCGAATGTTCACCTTGGCCTTCGGCGATTTCTATTGTCTTTCCCAATGGTGTGCATCGCAAGCTGACGATTTCCCCATCTACACCTGTAGTTTATAGAAAACCGGCGACTGTACGAAGGCTTCGGCGTTGTAATAACAAGAATTAAAAAATGGATGAATATCGTTTTCGCACCCAGCAGTCTCCAAGAAACGAGGCCCCGATGAATTCTCTTGTTTCACCACAGCGAAACGGCAGGCCTATGCCTCAGCCAGTCTCGCAGGATCCTCGAACCACCTTGCCTCGCCGATTCACTACGGACTCGGGGCGTGTACCAACATTGTCAACCATATCTACCCAGCGATTGCCAGAGCCCCAAGATTATGCTCCTGCGGTGAGTCTCCTAATCCCCCGAAGGCTGGGTTAGATACGAGCTGGGATGGGCGGTTAGCCTCGCTGGAACTGCCCTGAGCAATGTCTCAACCCTCCTTATTGGATGTCTTGCCGTTGTGTAACTCACGACTGATAGTACCCACCCCAGAATCAGTATAAAGTGCAACTAGTAAGACCCCTCCTCCTGTCAAGCTTCCCGCTTATCTGGCATTCGCTATCTCGAGTACGGCTGAGCACATATCTCTGCACACGTGCCCAATGCTTGACTTGCGCTTGCAGTCACCAGCCAAAATAGAGTAGGTGCTAACGATCGTAGCAGTTGGAGAAGAAGAAACTCGAGTATGAAAAGCTTCGAGAGCAGAAGCGGCGCTTTGAGGCCGAAATGCACAAGTTGGACCAGCAGCAACGAAGGGAGGAGTTTGATATTGCCAAGATGCAGGAGGACATAGGTAGAGGCAATGGGCTAAACATGACAGGACACCAGTCCGAGCCCACTACGCCGCCCGAGTATCGTGAGACGAGCTCAGGGTTTCCATCGATATTTTCTCGGCCCAATCGGTACTCGACGTCGAGTCTTGTCTCTCCGCCTGGGCTTTTCAACCGGCCGGGAAGATCTGGCTCGCAGCTCACCTCACCTCAATCGGGTACTCACCCTTCTCGTTTCTATGATGAGCACCTGCCCTCCCGGTCTGTACCCGGATCTCGAAGAAATAGCGACGAGGACGAGAAGGAGGAGGCTCTCCGCCAGGATCCGACCAGCCATCGATCCACGAATGCGTAAGTTGAACGACTTCCTTCCAGTGACGTGCACCGATTCGTGTTTGCCTCGTTGCTCTTTCCCATTATATGCCCAGCCCCTACAGCTTCGTTTATTCGCTGCACTGAGTTCAAAGCTCCGTGCACAAGCCAATAGAACAAGCTCAAGTTCTGTGGCAGTTAAGAGGTTGTTGCCTTTAGTGATATGGGGTAATTCACGAGATATTGTCTTTATACTTTCGTCCGTTCCCTTTTATCGGTTATGGGTTGATTGGTCAATACTCGCAAACTCACATTATAACATTGCACACTGTCCCTACTGACTTCCATTCCTTCCTGTGGCCTCGTGGCGCAAACACCTCCACATATATCATTGTTCTCTACGGAGCCATCTCTCGTCTGATATACATCAACATATATCAACATACATCAGTCCTTCCTGAGAAGTATATACTGTCTCTCCCGCAGTATTTCTCAGTTACATCTCACATCTTGCCAACTAGCAACTTCTGTCATTTTCCCTTCCTTCCACCTGATATCCTCGAGGCAGATCCTATTTTGAGTCTGCTTCCGACTTGATCTCTTATTGGAAGCTTTATTATCGTCCGGAATTCCATTTCCAGCATTCTTTACTAACCTGGGTCTCTAGTCTCAACCGGTACTCTATGCCTGTTACCCGTCGCGGTAATATGTATGACAACATAGACCAAACCAATACTACAGGTTTCCTCTTCAGAGACGACGACCCATCAATGGATTCCAACAACTTTGCCCTTAATGATGGAGGCGAAGACGGCTTCCCTCAACTCTATACCCAAAAGGGCAATCCTAACGTGGTGAGTGGTTCTATTCCTCAGATTACATTTTGCAGCCGTGCACAGTGGTGCGCTGCGGCAACGTCCAGCTTCATTGTACCATATACACCCTATATTCACCCGAGCCCATCCTATTGTTTGTGACTTAGCAATCGCACACTGCTTCGAGTTTATTAAAATTTGAGCAATTGCCAAACCCGATAGGCTTGATTTCACCGCCAAATTCTGCCATCGAAACAATCCATAAATCGAGCGTGCACACTGACATCTATACCTACCTTCATCCACCACCCTCATACCTACCCTCCCTCCCCACTTCTTCTTCACTTCTTCCCTTCCACTTCATAAATCCTCCCCTTCTCTTCCCTCAAGCCCGCTTCTGGTCTCTAGAAAATCTGTAGCTTTCGATTTTCAAGCAACTAATTTTCTGTACTCACAGTTGTCTGCTTCCTCCATCACGGTTGACCTGGCCTCGCAACTTGCAGCTGGTGAAGCTCCCCCTTCCAACGGCTGGGGCAATATTTCCCGTCATCGACAGCAGCAGAGCTTGTCTACCCTCAACTCATCCCAGATGAATAACACCGACAGCATGGCCACTAGTCAGGCCGGTTCCTCGGCTGATGCCAGCACTATCGGAACTCGCCCTTTCCGCCACTCGCTCGACCTGAACCGGTACGGAGAAGCAAATGGCGATGTACCTACCTCCACTACCATCTCACCCTCTTCTACTCAGGTCTTGTCAACTCCTCCCAAGTTGCAGACCTCGTTCTCTGCGAACGATATTCCGACTGCCAAGAATTCTAGCGCTACCATGACCCCCTCATCCAACGCCAACGCTCATGCTCAACAGCACTTTCACAACCACAATGCTAGTATTGGTCGAATCCCCCCCGGTGCTGTCAAACGTCACAGCCGTGAGCTTTCTACCGATAGTCACACTGCCGTCACGCAGGCCGGAGCAGCTTTCCCTTCGATTCAGTCGCAACTGCAAGCGAATGCACCTGCATTTGGCCCAATCGCTTCCAGCCAGGCCGCTGTTCAGTCGCCTGCCTCTGCTGGTGCTCCTTCTGTAGGCTCGCCTTCTTCCCATGGATCGTATGGATCCTACTATGGTGGCTACAATCAATCCAGCCCTAACGGAAACGGCTATAACATGAATCTACTAGCCATGGGCATGCAGAACATGAACATGAATGGCTACCCCCCTCAGGGCTACCCGGGATATAACACTGTGAACCCTGTTTACCAGTCCAATGCTCAACAGCGCGATTCTCAGCAGCGTGTGATCCAGCAGCGACGGGCGCAGGATAACGAAGGTTAGTATTATGAATCTCACTAGTTTATCTGATTCAAATTCATGGCTAACTTTTGCAGTAATGAGCCGCTACGCAAACTTGCCTTTGGAGAAAGTAGGAGGTACTATCTACGATCTCTGCAAGGATCAGCATGGCTGTCGATATTTGCAGAAGCAGTTGGAGAACCGGAACCCCGAGCAGGTGCATATGATCTGGATGGAGACGAACCAACACGTTGTCGAGCTTATGACAGATCCTTTTGGCAATTACTTGTGCCAGAAGCTCTTGGAGTACTGCGATGACGACGAGCGAACTGTTCTGATTCAGAATGCTGCACAGGATATGGTCCGTATTGCGCTCAATCAGCACGGCACTCGAGCATTGCAAAAGATGATCGAGTTCGTCTCGACTTCTACACACATCAAGATCATCATTGAGGCCCTGCGATACCGTGTCGTAGAGCTTATCCAGGATTTGAACGGCAATCATGTGATCCAGAAATGTCTGAATAAGCTCTCTGCCACAAATGCAGAGTTCATTTTCAATGCCGTTGGTAACCACTGTGTTGAGGTCGGCACCCACCGCCACGGTTGCTGTGTCCTTCAAAGATGCATCGACCACGCTACCGGACAGCAGAAGATGTGGTTGATCACCAAAATCACTGAGAATGCCGGACGTCTTGTTCAGGATCCATTTGGCAACTATGTGGTTCAATATATCATCGACCTCAACGAGTCCGCCTTCACTGAGCCTCTGATACAGCAATTCCGAGGAAAAGTCTGTCAACTCTCCCGCCACAAGTTTAGCTCCAACGTCATGGAGAAGAGTCTTCGCTGTGGCAATGAGGAGTCTAAGGACTTGATGGTCAGCGAGCTCCTCGTGCCGGGCGAGATGGAACGCCTCCTTCGCGACTCGTTTGGTAACTATGTAGTCCAAACTGCTTTGGAGCATTGTACCTACCATATGAAACTTCAGCTTGTTGAGGCTGTTCGACCAATCCTTCCCAATATCAGAACCACTCCATACGGTCGCCGCCTACAGGCAAAGATTCAACAACATGACTCCCGCAGTGGCAACACAAGTGGACAGACGACTCCTGCTGATCCCACCCAGGGTCAGATCCCGATGCGCCCTCCTCACAGCCGTGCCATGTCAAACCAGTCCATCTTGTCGCCCGGTGGCTATGCCCCCAACGGCCTCAACGGTTCCCGGCCCCAAATGGCCTATCCGTCCAGCGGCACTCTATCTGTGCCGAACCCTACTGCTAATGCTCCTCCGCAACCACCGCGACTCACCCAGTACCCTAACTACCCCGGAGTTGGTGTCAATCCCGGAGCAGGCGAAGGTGACTTCTTTTAAACGTTTCCCTTGCTAACGGCGGTCATGACACTTGTAATGGTACGATATACGAACTCGGACGACAAACATCTCGGGCGGCCCTCTATCGTCAATTATACGGTTCCCCTGGCCTTTCACAAAGCATGAATGAAACGTTTCGCACGAAGTTGATGATAACTTGATATTATTTCTTAGCATTATTATCCATTCTTCTACAACGAATGCCACACGGAATCATTTGCATCGTCGAGCAACACCACTAGCACCCATCGATCCCCGGGTTGCGCTGTACATTACTCCTCGATGATGCACGACACCCCTATCTCCATGGATTTCATTGTGAAATTGAACTGCCGCCTTCGTTGCTTGACCACAACGGCTTTCAACTTTCACATACTCTTCCTCGGCTTGTGCCTGTGTACTTGGATTCTCACACCTCGGCATAGATTTTCCTTTTGTTTCTTCGGTTTCTCATGGATTTCTTTTCGGACTGCGCTTCAGTTGGACTGCGATGATTTCTCACGATATTCACCGTCAGCCCACTTTGCTGCATCACATCGTCAACGGCACATCTCGCGTACGGAAGCTTTAGCACAAAGTCTAATATATATAGGCCATGTGCTCTTGCAACCATGTTGCCTCATCCAGTGCCTCACAACATTCAACTTCAGACTTGTCTTTCCAGAGGCTGTTACTGGCCTTTACGGACATGATGATGGTGACTGGCGCTAGGACAACACGACGCATAACCGGCATTTCTCGTACTGCGTTAGGCTAAAGTCGATTCTTCCAGTGCATCTATCTTCGATGGCTGTACACCTGCCTTAGCATACACTATCACGACTCATCTAGAGCAAGATGCTATCAAGCCTAGCCCACCTTCTCACGACTGTTGTGGAATGGGAGGATGGCAGAAAGCGGGCTATACAGGCAGAGGTGCATGCATACATCCACAAAGATAAATTATGCTTCGGGGCGGACACGCACATGCACAACAACGTTGCATTTTTTTTTCTTTGGGAGAGGGAGAAGAGACTTAACGTGTGCCTAGACGATCTTCACGTGTGCTTTACATAACCCCCAGACATATCAGGAATCTTCTTTTTCTTCTGCGATGTCTTTACATAATGGATCCGACGACAGATGATCTGGCAAATTCGGCGAGATGATGATGGAGGGGGCGGGGGACGCGATGATGATGATGATGGATGGATGGAAGTGCCCCCCGGGTTTTTTTTCTCGCAAGAGAAAATTATGACCTCCTTCGCCTACACTTTGCAGATAGCCTAATAAAGGCCCTCATGAATTACTTCCCGGTGTCCCTCGCATGCTATGTGATGATGATGATGGTGTTGCTGTTGCTGCTGTAGAGTTCTCCTGCTTCTTTGGTACTTGTGCTGTACTGTTGGTCGCTACATCCAGTTGCCCTCGTAAGAACCCTTTGTCCCCTGAACCTGACTGTGTCTCGTCATGAGGTGCTGCTCAACATCCAGGTATATGCATAATAATCCATACCCCTTGGAGCAAGGTATCCATCCTCCCCTACCCACACCTACCACAGAACTAAGGCATTGTAGACTCCGAGTGGCAGGAGGACGAACGAGGTCTAAAGACTAAGGAGTCGGATCGAGAGAAGGTTTTCTACTGTCTATCTATCACTCACTTAGTTTCGATAGGTACTGCCTCGGTATCGAACACGCATATTGTTACTTACACTTACTTCCACAGGTTTCATTCGACCTACGTAGAATACCAGAACCACTATCTAGGCCTCCTTTCTATATCTATATCGCTTTCTTTCTTTCTTCTTCCTTCTTTCCTTTCTACCTCCTTGCTTATATATATATATATATCAACCGCCTCGCTAACATATTCCCATTACTTAAAACCTACTCATCACCCCCATCAACCCCACGCTCGCTCGATTGATTCGGAAGGTATCTATTTAACCCATTCTACAGGCGCTTCAGATCCAGGTCCAGGTCCAGAGGAGAGAGATAGACAAGTGATACCCGCATCAGATCGACCCGCTATATATAGCCATCGGCCAACACCGGCCTTTCCCACTTGGTTGTATACACGCCCGCCGACCCCAAGATCAAGATGAAGCAGCAGTGCCCGGCTCGATACCAGTGGAGGGCAACAGACTGGCTATACCGAAAATATGCATTTAGTATATGTATCCGTGGTCAACGATGTGATAACGGTGATGTCAGATGCTAGGAAACACATACGAGCATCAGCGCGTAGGTATGTAGATATCGGATGTGATATCGAGCTCGAGATTAAGACACTCGACATACTGCTATAGCACTTGTGGGCCGGGGCCTAGCCTGAGATGATACGGACATGAATGAGGTGACCTATCTATACGAGATCGTGTGGGATACTTTTTTCTTGCAATACATGCCGCCTCTGCCTGTCGTGGGGCAAATACGGGGATTACCTAGGTCGATAGCATACTACGGTACCGAGGTGTAATGCTTGCAGGATGGTGTGGTGTACGCATCTAGCGACATAGGCGATCCGTCCGATATAGGAAACACTTCAGTAGTCACGTTAGGCTCTCTTACGGGTACAATAGCACATTGGCAATATGTAGGAAAATCACAAATCATATCATAAAGAATTTCGTCTCAGGAAAACTTTGGTTCCTTTCTCAACTACGTAGAGTAACTCCGGGCAGAATTCATGAGCCAGACGCATGCCCTATTGACCCCGCGAAGCAAGACCTCACACCATGCCATAACGACGACCAAGTCGCTACTAGTCCCCCGACCACTACCACTACCACTACCTCGGAAACGTTTATCGGTAGCGCCACAGAGACAGGGTGTTGTGTCTCTTCCAGGTCTTTCTGCGGCCGGCGTGGGTGTTGTTGTAGCGGTGGCCCTTGTTGAGACCGCGCGACTTCTTGCCGGTGGCGGTGAGGCCGCGGGCCTCGCGGTGCTTGTGGACGGGGTTGACGATCCAGTTGATGCGGGGGTCGATGCGGATGGCCTTGTGCTGGGGGTCGACGAGGATGACCTCGAAGTACTTGTAGGTCGAGTCCTGGTTGATCCAGTACGAGTTCAGGACGCGCAAGTTGGCGCAGCGGCGGCCGACACGCTCCTCGGCGGTGGCCTTGAGAGATCGCTGGTACTTGAGCTGGTTCACACCCTGGTTGGTGGGCTTGCCTGTTTTTCGAAGATAATTAGCTTCTCTGCTTGATTCAAGTGTTTATATAGTTTACTCGGGTTCATATCGAAAACTCACCGTAGGTGGCACCCTTAGGCACGGGGCGCTTGCGGCCACCGCGGCGGACACGCACACGGTAGATGACATAGCCCTGCTTGGCCTTGTAACCGAGGCGGCGGGCCTTGTCGGGACGGGAAGGTCGGGAGGCGCGGTGGATGACGTTCAATTGACGAAGCTATATTAATGCACTCTCAGCTCATGTTCAACGAGTGTATAGCAAAGACACGTTCTCTCCCCGCCCGGGGAAAAGGCGAGGAGAGAAGACGACGTCCACATAATCATCCACGTCAATGTTATGATTGTTGCAGATTTTCGTGTGTATATGCCTTTCGTGTCGATAGGTTGGAGGGATCGTAGAGGTTCAACATACTTCCCAGCAGCGGACTCGGAGAAGAAATCGCAGAACATCAGACTGCTTCTTCTTCTGAAGCTCTTCGACATACTTGAGGGCACCCATCTTGTCTAAATTGCAGGAAATAAAATGTCAGCGATTGGAATAACCAAAGAGTTATCAGCAGATGGTACAAACCAGGTAAGGAATGGAGGCCTGCAACAATGGATGGTCGTGTGTCGTTGTGTCGGTTGGATGGAGGAGGAATACGAAAATCTCCAATTGACGAGAAAATTGGTGAAGTTGTGGGAGGTGGGCTAGGAAAAAATTAAGCGACCTAGACCTAGTCTAAAAGTGGACTAGCGATCATGCACGGGCCATATCAGGCAGTACCTAGGTACAAGCTTGCCTGTCCTGCCAGCCCTGCCTGTCAGTTTGTTAGTGTGTGGGGCTTTGACGGGAACATCCAAGTGCCAAGTAAGCTGGTTGGCTGGCTGGCTGGCTGGCTGGCAAGTCATCAAGTCGTCTCATTGTTTCCCAGAATTGTAGACTTGAGTTCGCATTGTGAGGACATTGATAGTTCCAGATATATGGTTACGCTGATGGTTTTATTTAGCTGGTTCATAGCATCTAGCTGTGATACTATTTGTGTAAACTATGTGTATCTAGTAGTCCCTTTATATATCTTCCCTTCCAGCGAAAAAATTGTCGTCCACGGCTATAAATTAGCTAATATCTAATTCCAAATAATATCTACCTTTTTCCTCTATTAGAACCAAGGTCTCGATCGATCGGAAGTTGTGGGGGGGACTGTCTTTGCAAGTGCTGTTAATTTCTTGACCTGGTCAACAGCCACCGTACCCCAGTTATCTTCATCCAGGAATCTACGACTCTCCTTGAACAGTCCCGAAGCAAGCTCTTCGTTGGGACTCGCCTTATACTTGGCGGATTTGGGCGAAGGGTAGGTGTTTGGAGCCAGTATACCCTCAATGAGTTTCTCTCCTTCTTGGCGGCCGCCAGCAAGGATTTCTTTCAGCTCCTGCTTGTCGTTCTTCCAGGTTTCTGTGGGAAGATCAAGCTTCTGGTTCTTCAACCCCTCTTCTATGTCCTTGAAATGTTTGAGTAGCGAGCGGCTCCCGGTGACGAATCTTTGAGCTTCAGTGAACAAGACATGGCCCTCCTTGCCTGTCGTTCCATAGGGGAGAGCTGATGTCGAATACAGCTTCTCGAAGACTCTCACAAATTCCTCTCCTTTTTGTATACTAGGAAAAGATCAGCCATGGCCACTTACTCTTTTGGGTTCCTGTCAAGTTTGGGGGCTTACAGCTGATGCTCCTGCTTTTGCATATAGTCTCTCACCCCGTCGGCCTGCTTCTTGGTTTCGTCTCTGAATGTCTTCATGAACTCCTTTGACTTTGAAACCTCTCCCTTAGTATTGTTTTCGAAGATCTCAGCCCATTGCTGGAAGCCACTACCCGGGTAGCATCAGTGACTAATTCCCGGCCGCCGATATCATGATCCGGTTATGCTTACCGACTACTAGCTCGGCCCTCGTCTTCATCATACTCTTCGAGACGAGAAAGCCGTTTCTTCTTACTTATCGCTTTAGTTTTCTTGGTCTCTTTGCTTTTGAACAAACTGTCGGATTCGTCCGAGGTCACTATCTAGTGTAAGTATGAGTGCGGCAGCAAACTACTGTACTTCATATGCGGCCGGCTTACGTTCAGCATCTGCCTTTCTCTTCCGCCCTCTGTTCGGCATGACGATTGAACACAAGTGACTTTCTTCGCAGGCGCTACTTAGTTAATTCTTGACAACAGCCGTATTCAGACAAAATCACGCAAGTATATGGTAAATTATGTTATTAACGCTCTGACAGAGTACTAGGCATAAGGTAGTCAGGTCAGTCATTCGATGAGGCTTAGATGAACGAGCAAATGAAACGGCACCTATGGTAGAAGCGGGGAAGGTCCTTCGGTTTGACTTCTGTACGGGTTTTTCTACGTGTTTTCATGGACTCGAGATGCTCCTTCCTCTGCATATATTATTATTTAGGGGAGGCACACTCCATACTACCCATGGACCTTCCTCGATGCTTTCCACGTCATGTCATAACTGTCATAGGTGCACTCAGGTAGAACATTGAAGCTTTAAAACCCCTAGAAAGTTGGTAATACACCTAGGTATGAGACAATGGCTATATCTGAACAGCATACATAACACGTAACATTATCATATTCACTCCCCCCCTTCCCAAGCGTTGGTTTCATTGAACGGCAAAGAAACTATACTAGTTTAGCAGGTAGCTAAATTAGACGTCTGTCTAATAGCTGGCTAGCCTGAATCCGAATCGAATAAAGACTTCAATCCTATACTTATACTAGCTTAAGACTTCAACAACACGAGGCACTAATAAGCACTCTAAAGACTACACATAGGTCAGCTAGGTGGCGAAAAGATATACATCTATCTAAACGGTTAACCAGGTTAAGGATGACTTGGAAGCGAGGGACTTGGGACCAAATTTGCAGAAGGCAAAGCTGGAGGTTCAACTGCAAATATGTCCGGATGCCCCGGACCAAAAGTCCAGGACCTAGAGAAGGTCAAAATGGGACGAAGAAAGAGAATAGAAGCAAACATGAAATACATCTATATAGACACCCTCGACTATCGTCGTAGAGCAAATCAGTAGACCTACCAGCCATCGCTATACCCCGTCTATATTCACAACACCTTCGTGAGACCCAGGTATAAGTAATCTCAGTGCCGGCAGCTGCCCCAGCAGATACAGCCACTGACCAGGAAAGTCTTGGTGTTGTAGGCCCCAGAGATACAGCATCAGCAAGATCTAAACCGAAGGAGTTAGTTACCGTAACTATTCGCACATAGATCCATGAAAGTTGGACGAATCTACCTACACACCCTGCTAAGTAGTTGACTTTGTGACGATAACTCCCTACCAAGCTTGGCATGTTGTGTCAGTGTAGACCGGTCTAGATGCTATTGTCAGTAGCATCCGAAGGCAATTGAAAGTCCTTGAGACGGAAACTAGAGTGCTATAACGGTTAGACGAGACCAGTATAATGGTTTGGATACTGGATGCGGCTAATCTGGATCAAGGACATGGTCTATTTGAGTCTATGCAGGGATGCATCTAGCAAAAAATACAATGGTAACGGCCAACATGTACACCATCACCATTGGACACGTTCAACACCAACTGGAAAAGGAAAAAGAAATTACCATCATCCTCAATTTGTCCGAAATCTCAAAAACTACCTAACATGGATCCCTATGAATGCGTTTGTGAAGGCAAATGCAACATCAAATCGCGATGAAGTCTTTTTTGGTCGTACAGAAATTCCATCCGATACCCAACATATTGTAGAGAACCGTCCGTTTAATAACAAATTACACCGATGCTCGTGCAGCGTTCAAGTCTATGTCGATCTCCCTAAAGTGTAATAGTGGTTTTTGTCTTAAGTGATTCGTCTTATGCCGTCATGAATCAAGTCAATCGTGGTAATCAAATTTCAATAGCCGCCCTTCCAGTCCGGTCTTGTTTACGCGAAGTCAATTCAGGTCTTCTCGTTGAAAATCAAAAGATGCCGGCCAACGCCAAAAAGATCTGATCCTCGCCGCCTTTATCTGTCCGTTGTCTGTCATAGCCGGTAGGCTGTGTAAGAGCACGAGTGGTATGGTACGAATGAAATATAGTTACGAGAATCGAATGTGTATATAGGAGACCTGAGGGAATTGTGCATTTAGCGAGAGTTCATAGAGAGTCCCTGAAAAGCCCCAACCCAGTCGTTCTGGCCTGCTATATTAGGCGCCGGCTGATCGTGTGGAGAAGGAGCACCGTGAGGACTTGGAAATCGCGTCCTCATTGCTGGGGTGAATTCCCCGGTCTGAGGAAAGCCACCAGTGTATGCATCCATTCCTTGCATCACACCTGGTACGTACGAAACGTTGCCAGACCTGGGGGCACTAGCGAACGCGCCATAAGCCGAATAGGGGAAGCCGGATGGTGGATATGCAGAGCTGGCAACCGACGGCCGGTCTGACCCGCTGAATGGCTGATTGAAGGAGGGTTGGAATCCTCGGCCGGGTGGATTCCCGCCTGGAAAGGCGCCTTGAGATTCCTGGGGTGGGTTGGGCCGCCGCTCAGAATTGTTAGGTCCGCCACCCCTTCCAAGGCCGACAGCACCTGGACCGATGCCACTGGGTGCCTGTAAACCTAGAGTCGGGCTGGCAAACGATGCAGGGTTAATGGCAGACATCCAAATTCTCGTCTTGTAGATTTTGAATAAATCGGTGACCAGGGAGTTAAAGTTGATGTACGCATCGGCAAAGTAATAAAAAGTCAATTTTTTCCAGTCCCTTGAATTCGTCAGCCATGAATCACTTTTAATGCGATACAGAATACTCACATCTGGAACTCGGCATCAAGAATCTCCATATTCAGACCATGCTCCTTGACCTTCTGCATGCACATACGTTTCGCTTTTGCTTCGTTGCCTTCTTTGTCTCGGAGACTGTGGACCTCGTGATTTTGGGCGAGGCGCTTAATGAGCTTCGGCTTAAGTTCGCCAGCGTTCGGTTCTTGCATGTGATGTTGGCTGGGCGGCCCCATCCCGCCAATTGCGCTCCCCTGTAGGCCGTTGGATGCGGCCATCAAGCCCGCTCCAGTCCCTTCTTGAGCGGCCGCCGCGTTTTGAGAATACATCATCAGCCATTTATAATGTTCCTCGGCATAATGCTCCTTCAATTCTTTGGCCGTTTGCCAATCAACATTGTCGCGAGCAACAGTCCCGAGGTCTGTCCCTCGATCGGCCTCGACAATAACAAGATCTCCTGGTTTCACTGTGAGACCGGTACCCTCCTGAATATAGAATACATCGGCTCTTGAGCACTTGAAGAGAACAATGTGTAAAAGTTGATTGTGTCTGGGTTGACCCATCCCGTACATGTTCCGGTGTGGTGATGGTGGGCGGTTCGCATAGGCTGCAGGGAGCCCGTAGGCTGGCTGGTAGGGACTGCCATATGCTGAAGATGCGATAGCTTGGTGCGTGTTAGATACACCGCTGCCGCCTGGATAATATGAGACTGTGTTATGAGCATTAGCCTGAAGAGTAGATTCACTATCGAATGGCGACTTACCAGGGCTAGTAGTGCTGAAGCCAGCACCCTCAGGGAATCCACCAAAATCTTGGGACTGAGACGCCTCTGGAGAGGTGGCGTCGTGGATGGAGACACCCTCTCCGATGGAGCTGATTGACCCCTGCCGAGTTGGCATGTCGGCAAATGAATGTCTACGGCTTTGTGGAATGTCCGTTAGACCGCTGAAACCCAACGAACTCTGCCAATACGCCTTCTTGACATTTTCGAGCTTTCTATTCTCAACAGGATATGGAGAACGGTAGGAACCAGTGGCATACTCGCTCATACGCCTTCCTAAGCCTCGCTTCGCCGCAGGGTCCAGGCCCTCATTCGCCTCATCCAGTTCGTCGATCGCATAATCCGATTCTTCAGGGACTGCGCCGCGGACGCTATACCCGTTACTTAATCCATAAGCAGCAGCGGTCGATGCACGAGGCCTGATTCGAGAATTATGATATTGCTGTTGTCTCAAAATGGCGTTCTCGCGAGTGAGAAGCTCGATGGTCTTGGCGTCAGCACTCTGCTGTTGATGGACTCCTTGAGCCGAATCGCTAGTGCTCTCATCATCATCGTCTTCAACTTCTTTCACTTTGCCTAGCAACGCGCTATCATTTGACATTTCACTCAACATACTTGGACGTGACGGCCGGTGCTGTAGTCCTGGGTGGCCAAGCGGACGTGACCTTCCAGGTCCAGGCCCAGGTAACACTGTAGATGGAGACATGGTAGCGGTGGTTGCATCGGGATCTAACTGCCCTACCGAGTACGACTGAGAACGATATGTCTTCGGTGTCGGGTGTAGTGGAATGGCGAAAGGGATCTGTGGGTTGGATCCTGGTTCTCTAGGAGTTGGAGATGCCTGCGACATCGAATTCTCTCCGCCAAAGCCGCCACCACTTGGAATAGTGGAGGTAGGCGAAGGTAGTACTTCAGTTAGCCGCGAGGGGGGCTCCTTACGCTCCGTATTCCAGATACCGGTTCCCCACGGGAAGGACGGTGGCGCTTGATGCCCACGGCCCATTGTGCCGGTCGAACCGGAATGTGGTGCCCAAGCGGCAGCACCGGCCTCTCCAGATGGAGTACTCGGGTGTGAGGCAGTCGGCGACATCGAGCTACTTGCGTACGAACCTTTTCTTGGATGAGATAGAGTAGCCTGTGAAGTATCATTCAACCAGGACGCCCGGCGCACAGGCCTCTGGGGCTGTACTGGAGGCTGAGGCACGTCTTGCCGATGGGTATCGGGTTCGTCGTCAGAGCTCGCGAGAGCTTCAGAGTCCGGTGTAGATCTTCGAGCGTGCAATTTCCCAAGCAAAATTGACTGGTTGCTTGGTGCAACGCCTGTGAACGTGCTTTGGCCGGCTTTGAGTCCAGGACTGGGCTTGATGCTGTTGGAGCTCATGGTCCAGACGTAGATGGAGAGGATTTCGTCGGCTTAATGACCAGCCACAAAATCTACCTCAATACGCAATGACGATTACCAGATAAAGTACTAAATCAAGACTTTAAACAAACTGATAATGGAATATGATCGCCAGAATTTTGCTGGGGACCTCTCAGAAACGTTGCGGATTTATAATTGCAGATCGCGTAAATCTACATATATTGTCAGCCTTGCCGTGCTACCAAAACAGATAGATTCGGATGACGGAAAGACTCTAAGATCACCCTGCCAAGAGCACAGAGTAAAAACAATATAAATCTGCATAAAGAAGGGTATGATTGGCATGACCCCGTCTTGAGAACCAGAACTCGCGACCGTCTATCTCCACCTGCTCCTTGGGACATGAACCACACTGCCACAAATTGGCAGCGCAGAACAGATCCTTCAGCACGAGACAGAGTTGTCTAGGGGAATGAAAAGCAAGCGAAATAAGAAGTGTACTGACCAATCTTGAAAGGGAGGTAATGAGATCTATTCACGGGGTATCGCAGAATGGGTGTCTAGTAAGTGGGAAACAATAAAAAGACGACAATGTGTTGCTTGGAACAAGAAGGTCAAAAAGACACCACGAGGTAGTACTGATCAAGCCTCCAGAAACGCCTCCAAAAGGACCCCTCTCTCTCTTTCTCGAGGCGTAGGAGACCAAAGATCCAAAGCTTGTGGAGCACGAAATGCAGTCACAATTTGCTTGTCTCGTGCGTCGTCGTTGCAGAAAAAAAGAGCGTCTAATTGGACGGCGATCTAGGGCACAAGTTGTTGGGGTGAAGAACAAACAAAAAAAAAGAGAAAAAAAGCGTTTTGGGTCTCGAGACTCTTTCTCTTAGTTATGTGCGAACGGCCTCGACGAATTGCGACGGAGCTACTCGCAGCAGCCCATTGTCGGCAAAACAAAAGTAGGATGCGGTCGTCGCAAGGTTGTCTGCGCAGGTAGAGATGCAGAGCGGAGACAATGCGAATGGCCGTGGAGACGTAAGTAGAGCTTGTCGTCGAGAGTTGTCGAGGCCGGCAATTGCAGAGGAACGGCGATGTTCGAAATGCGAAAGATGTTGAAATTGAAGAGCGGGGAAGAGCAGCAGTTTAGGTAAGTAGTAGCACCACCAGAAACCTAGTGGCAGCACGTTAACGACACGAGACCTGTCGCGCGAGGGAAAGTGGCTGGTGGGGAACGGAAGCTGGGTTTTAAAGTTAAAGCTGGTAATAGCTGGTGCGGAAACAAGGGTAGTGATGTCCACTAAAATTCGGACTAGGAAACTATTATTCATGAGAGGTCAAGGGAGAGAGGCAGGCATACATGTAGGTTGTACGTAGGTCAATATGTATGTAAGTAAGGTACCGTTGTAGCTTCAAAGACCACACCTCGTAACAGAGTCTGGAGTAGTACCTAGTTCATAAGAGGTGGGAGGAAGGATGGAGGGAAAGGGAAAAGAGAGGAAACACAGGCTAACAAAGATAGGGGTTTAGATTTGGAACAATGACTGATAGATGGGTTGGGTGAACGATGGATAAGGTAGGTAGGTAGGTAAGTTGGTTTTGGTAGGTTGGTAGGTAGAGAGACGTTAGGTATGGATGTATGTAATGCAGGTATGATCAGGTATGAAAAAGGACAATAAGTCGATCGATTTTGCCCTGTGTGAGCTGATGGATATGCGTCTTTGCGTCGATGGTTCTAGTTACCCATAAATGGATTGGATGATTCTGAATGCAAGCTGTCTTCTATCCGACTGTCTGACTGACTGTATGTCTGTCTCTCTGTCTCTCTGTCTTCTTGTCTACCTGTCTGCCTGCTGCGAGCTGTGTGGTAGATAGGTAATAGTAAGTGGTTTGTTGGTTCATGGTCATATGTAGGTAGGATGTAGGTAGGTGGTAGGTGAGTGAGTGCGTGAGTGAGTGAGTGTTTGTAGGAACTGACTGGAACTCTTCTGGAAGAGTAGCAAGTAAGGGAAATCCCACTATAACTACGGAGGGATGTATGTCCACCGTATGTACTTGTATGCAGCTATAATATCGTCCTGACCACTGGCTGACGAGCACCGCACAAAAAGACGACTAAGGGGGACCCACTCATCTCCATGTCAAATCTCGCCCCATGTAAAAAAGCAGGGTACAGCATATGGGCCTTGCTGGTGCAGCAGGCGCAGTTGAGTGTCTGGGGTTGCCTGATGATTTGGGCGGGACCCCTTCAGATGATTTTTAAAATGTGGTCAAGGAAGCGATGATCAACTTGGCCTGTTCGCCCCAGGACAGGCTAAGTCTGCCAGGTCCGAGCTTGTCGAGGACCCCTTGTCCCCTCGTCCCCCTTGTCGTCCCCTTGTCCTCCTGTGCCCCCCAATAGAACCAGCCAACTGCCAACCTTCAAGTCCCCTTTTTCCTGCTGGGCAATCAACTCACCATCGTCGAGGCTCGGGGTGCTACCGTAGCCTGCTTGCAAGTTGCAGTCGATCATCGGCCGCATTAGTGTAGATTTCATTCTCTTTTATGAACTATTGCAGGGCCGAACCGAAGTTACCGTAACCGTACGAGAGAGAGAGCAGTGTCTTTTCATCGACATCAGTTCTTCAATGATTGCTCTTACATATATGTATGTATAATCGCCAACAATATGTCAATAAGCTCACCTGCCTCATACATACATACGTGCATCTTCTCGCTTTCCTGCAATACGGAGCTTCTTCAGATTGGTTTCCTAGAGTGACAAGGTGCAAAATATAGAGCACACCCCGTTTTATTTACTATGTAGTTAGCAGAGTAGCAGAGTAGACAGACGATGAACTAAAAGTCGACGTTGGATGTCATATTAGGCCTGTACACATACAACGAATGCCTAACATATGCCCCTCCAATGACTTAGAGGCAGCTACTTTTCTTTTTCCTTTGTGAGACAAACCATTCTTCAACAGTCATTCTTTGTATCATCCTTGATCCTGCTCTACTCTGTACCTCCTAGGTAGTATTTCTTTCAAAGGCGCATGAGCCACGCTAATCGAGGATCGATTGACAAGATATTATTCTCCGCCTTTCAGCCCATTATTGAAGATCTCCCAAGCACTCATCCGACATAGCGAATAGGGGTCTCATCCAGTACACAGGCACAACGCTCTCCCTCTCCTGGTCGAGTACTGGAGTCTTGCATGGGTGCTCAAGCTCAAGTCTGCAGGTATGTAGCTCCTAATTCCAACTTCAGAGAGCCCGTGTTAGCCGGAGCCCGTCAATTGACACACAGTTACACCACACATCTTGGAGATGGCACCGATGAAGCTGCACACTAGCCCTCCTGCACCTCCTCTGTATCATGCATGCACTGCACGTCAAACCCGTTGCTACTACCTATATGTACATAACATGGAACTCAAGGGCCCTTCGACGCTCGGAAAGTCTCGTCGAAGGCCGATCTAGAAGACGATACCGGACCACCGTCTTCTCCCGAGGGCCTCTCACCTGTCGTTTGACACCGCATCCATACTCGGCATAGTGGCAGTCTGGTGCTTGCTACTGAGTCGTTAGGGAGGTGAGCAACTAGCTGAGGCTGGTGGGTCGTAAGGCGGCAGGGAGGGGTAATGGGTTCCCCCTTTCCAAGCGCGTCTAACAGCTCCGGCGAATCATACGCTCTTGTTCAAGCCTTCTATTACAAACTCCCCAATAGAGTGACAGGTGTCATGCGCCTCATGATACGGCGATAATGTCGATCAAGTCGAGGTTGGTGCCAAACGTATATAAATCCGTTAACGGTTTACGGTTTACTTCTATACTATAAGTATACTATAAGTAAGTCGATATTCATATTCGACTTCTCGAAAATGAGATACAGGCAAGTCCAGGGGTGTGTATTCCCACTTGTGTGCAGTGAGCAATTGAATCTCCTTGCGATGCTAGTGCTAGCCGCCGGGCGCTTCGTAATATCTATATTCTCCAGACCGACATGTAGGGAGATGCACCTACCAGGATTTCCTCTGCAAGTCTCAGCCTAAATGGAAAGGTTTATTTCTCAACGATCCACGCGCGTTGAATTTGACTGTCTACTCACTTGGTATAGCATTACAAGAGCAGCACTGTTCATCCTCTGAACCCAGCAATATCGTTCACCACATACACTACTGTTGCATCGCCAGAATCCATCCCAGATATAGCTAGACAGGTTAACTGAGAATCTGGAAGGTGGCGCCACGCGAGAAGGCGGTAAGCTAGGATGTCCTGGGCATAGACGGACGCACAGGCGTATCCAGGGGGCATTACCCCGGATTTTGCTTCCCATTTCGCCAACTGCCCAGTCCAATGAACGAATCACGCAAGTCAGTATGCACGTACAATGGACCCTGCACGTCGGCAGCCACAAAATACATAGGAGTGTGCCCTCTGGGTGGTATTCACATCCACGTATTCTACCATTCCATTACAGAAATAGCAGTTGTTCACGAAATAAGGCGGACGTCTACAGGTTGTTGTAGTATGCATATATCTGGCTTGAAACCTGCAGTGTTCTATTTTTCCTTGTTCTTCTCTGCTGGCTGTTCGTACAGTACAGCACGTGCTCAGAACTCGCAAGACCGACTTCGAGATATTGGGTAGGAGACATAGGCCTCTTACTGGATGTTACGGATGAGATTAATCAAGACAGATCTTGGTGTAAGCTACGAAAATTTGGATTCTAACCGTATTGGCTTTCGTTAACGCGTCGACACAATTGCCAAGCACCTTGTATACTCATTGGATGGATGATGGTTCTAGTAGATGCTGCCTGAAGCCACCACGCGATTATCGAAAAAATCAAATGACGATATGGCATACGTATACAACTGCCTTGCCGACCTGACACGACATATATCTACGCATGCTTACCTGGGGTAGATGTGTTGAGGAGGCATCACAGACACAGCATCAACGCTTATGCCTCAAATCCATGAGACCCGGTGGCCCCGTATGGCATGTCTCTTTGGAATTGCAAAAAGCATCTAAATTGATCCCTAATGAAGTTGAATAGACAATGATTCTAATGTTACTAATGTTACTAAATTTGAGACCCGCCGGTCATCCCCACGAAAATACACAAGAGTTTCCATGTCACGATTTCGTAAATCGAGTGTAAGTGTGACGTAGGATGGCTGCAGAATCGAGGGCTTTGAGGAATTCTAGATGCTTCATATTTCCACAAACTTAAGTTCAAGCTATTGTCGCTACTCACCACTAGTTCGTCCGGCGGGAACAACAACAATAGCAACATAATGTTGCTCAAGGAAAAAGGAGGAACGGGATACATACCCTGTCCACGAGGGTGGAGGGCGTATGCCGAGGATTGTGCAACGGCATGCAGATTGACGTACGTTCCGGTGCCCTTTTGCGGGGTTGGAGGTAACGCTTCCTCGACCTACCTGCGCAGCCCGTCCAGCCAACCAGCGCCGGCAGGTCCACCGTACATACTTACATTCGAGGCTTTCTGAGGGTTGGAGGGCACGCGCGAGCTGCATGTCACCCCCCATGTGACCGAAGCCGCCCATCGCCACACCGGTGGGAATCGCTGCTTCACCCAGATTTAGCGTTTGGGCTCTCCCTCCAATTCGCCGTCCCCTTCGCCTCCGGGTATGGTGGTGGTGGCGGTGATGGGTGATACATACGGTAGAGAGGTGTGCAGTATGAGTGTGTGTCGCTTTCAGCCACCACTCTTTTTCCTTGCCTCCTCCCCAAGAAGAAAACACCCTACGTTAGACCGATGACTACCGCTAGGAATGCTTAGGGCCGGGACTTGGGGTGGGCAGCGGGCAAATCGATGAGGCTCGGAGAATTATATGTAAAGGTTGACGATCCCGACGACGATCGTCTTTCTCGCCCCTCTCCCCAAAAGAAAAAAATGCGCGCAGAAGCTTTCGCTATCTTTTGCGGAGTTGGGAGTTTAATATCGGACAAAGCTGTCAACTGACCAGATCAGACCGGACGATAGATAGGGCTCCGTGAAACCTAATCGCGGAAGTGTACAGGAAGGTTAGATAAGGTAGGTAGGTTAGGTAGACCCGACGGCCACAATAGCATTTCAGCCAACACATCCATCCCAACTTACGGTTGTGAGTTTGCTACATACGTAGGGACGCACGAGAGTTGTCACGAGATCATCTAGGTCCGGAACAGGGTTTTGCGGGGTCGCTCTCTCATGAGAGGCGGACCAGGGGTATATTCTCATTTCTTAAGATGACATAGTTGGTATACAATTCTATGGTTATCCAGGAACTGAATCGAGCGAGTCTTTGCCCAGCGTACTTGGTGCGGCATCGGGACCCTTCTGTGCTCGTAGTTTTTCCTCGAATCTGGCGAATTCCTTCATCGCAACCTCTTCCTCCTGGTCCATGACCTGGTGTACCCCTTTAACCTCCTCGATCTGTAAACATGGTCAGCTTATCCGTGTTCTGTTTTCTTGGTACAGCAAATAAGGGGTGAAGAAACATGAAGGTGCTCCGAGACTGTCTACCAACTTATACCAAATGTTGTGCAATGACTTGGTGCTATCTGGCTGAAGTTGCTTTGCCTCCATGCTCGGAAATGCAGTAAAGCGCAACTCATATCGTATTTCAGGAGCAGAGGTGAACAATTGATCGAAAAGGGTATACTCACATAATGCATCAGCATTCCCTCAATTCCATTCTTCAATGTCACCGTGCTGGAATCGCAAGTCCGGCACGCTCCCCTCAACTTGAGCATCACAATACCATCCTCGAAGCCTCGGAACTCGATATCCCCGCCATCCTCCTGGATCGCCGGCCTTATCCTTGTCTCGAGCAACTCCTTGATCATGCCCACGACCTCATTGTCATCCTCGTTGTAGCTCAAGGTGTCCTCCTCCGCTGACTCGTGCTGTCCATCTCCCGCTGCATTCTGGCTGACGGTGACCAATTGCTGCCCGGATGTAATGGCCTCAGTGATCAAGCTGAAGATCTCCGGTTTGATATGCACCCAGTTCGCATCCGCCGCCTTTGTGACTGTGATAAAGTCTGTGCCGTAGAAGACTGACGTCACCCCATCGATGTTCATGAGCTGCGCAGCCAGCTGTGATGGGTACGGTGGCGCGATTGTGCTCCGAGGGTTGAGGTACTCGATGAATGGCGTCGAGATATCCGGTGGTAGCACGCGGTGGTTTGGCAGGAATTTCAGCGCATCCGGATTCGGCGTGGACTCGGTCTGGATGAAGATGCTTCGGGTCCCTTGAGGCGCAAACGTTGCTAGCCTCGGACTTGTGTGTAATACTGGCCGAGGGCTGGCTGCGATGCCTAGGGATCTTGAACTCGTATGTGCTCGTCGTGCAGCTTCGTAGACTCGGCCGCAGGTGGAAGGCTGCACTTTTCTTGTCGTTGTAGACAGCAAGGAGGCGGCGGGTCTGATGAGTCTGTTCGAAGGCATTGTCGTCTCAATTCTGGCTCCCAGCACTCTGATGTTCTTATAGCTTTCTACCACTCGTATAGTAGCGAACAGTAATTAGGGGGATTAAAGAGATGGCGTCTATAGGTAAATTACATGTAGAAGTCTTGATGAAATTATTGCCGCGGTCCAGACGCTGTTGGTAGTCTTATCGATTAACCACAGCCAACAAAAGGCCCTGCTTATCAAGCAGTGGCAATGACGTAGATTTTCAGAGCTTCTCCTTGGTACATATGTACATAACATCATTGTTAACCGGCGCACCAACCAGAACATCCAGAACAACCAAATTTGCTTCTAGTGCGAACCTCAAGCCACACCACGAACCACGCAGCTGCCACGGCGACTTTCGCCTCATATTCCACTTATTATTATTACCTCTGTGGCTTGCACGTTTATTTTCAGACCAGGTCTTGGTTGGGCACGTTCTAGACGCCAAAATTGTCTGCAAATCCTAGACACCAGGGCAGCTGCAGTCTCATGTGTACTATTCTCTCTTCACCATCCTTTCACCCTTGAGTTTCTTGCAGCGTCGACAACATTGTAAGTCACGTCGTGCGCGGTAGCATTACACTCTCCATTGTTACCAACGACGATTTAGTGCTCCTATATACTGTTGTCGACCAGACAGACCAATTAACGGTCTAGCTGTTCTTCATTCAACGAAGACGTACTTAGGTACAGAGTTATACAGCACTTTTAGGTACCTAAGGTTTTCCTATAGGCCCCACCTTCTTGTCTTCAACTAGAGATCAAGACAGCACCTGCAACAGCGACCATTTTCAAGGGAACACCACCCTATTTTCACACTTTCTCCAGACTAGGACGACAGTCGGAGAAAACACTGTCTCGCGAAATAAAATAGGTACGACAACCTTATCCCTGTCGACACGTTCCTAGTTTGGAAATCCCACTTCGGAGACTTCCTACAGGAGCTTCTCAAACCTCCGAATGCTCTGGCCCATTCCACTATCGTGTACCTCTCTCACGTACCTTTCACTTAAAGAAGCAACGCTGACCAACTTTTTTCTTATCCATTTTTTCAGACTTTCGTCAGGTCATTACACTATCTCTCACTTGCCTGTGATATTGAAAGGCTGTCCGACAGACTCAACATCAGTCTCATCAGCAGCACCATCAAGAGCACTATCATCCTCGTCAACTACGAAGAAGCGTACCATAATCTTCGTGAACTACGAGAGGACTTGTTGTCCGACGATATGGTGAAGAGTTTGGAGAATTAAACCAGACTGCTGCCTTTATTGTCATTTCAAAAGTCTCAGTACTTTCCCAAGACTATCACCATGGCAAACACGAGACCTCTATGTCTCATATGCGACACAGCTGAGGGCAAGTACAAGTGCCCACGCTGTAACTTATACACGTAAGTTGAACTTTTATCCCAGTGTGGATTCTACTTAGTCCTTGCTCACGTTTCTTGCACAGTTGCTCAGTCGCATGTTTTCGTGAACATCGTGACAATCATCCAGATATGCCCGAGTCGGCAGATGATAGTCCTGCTACATTGAGCAGTAAAGCCTCCAATACAAATGGAAACGACAGTCCTGCCGCATCAACAGGCGATGCTAATTCTGTCGAGGATACAAAAGCGGACGCAACAGCTTCGAAGCTGTCCGAAATTACGGATATGCCAGAATACAAGGTACTCATCCAAAAGTATCCTAGGCTTGAGGCTATCCTTTGGACCCTCGCTGCCGCTACGGATCCTCCTGCTCATGACGACTTCGGTGATGCGAAGCACACTGCTCTGCCTGGATCCAATGCGGGCTTCCGCCGCAAGGCCAATCAGCCTTGGACTAAGGATGTCGGGTACGACAATGCCGTCAAAACGATGCGTCGAATCAGAAATGGACCTGGTGACGATAGAGACGCTGTCCAGGAATTCTGCGAACTCCATCGACTTTTCTTGGCAAGAAAGGAGTCTGCTGATACAGCAGCTCGTATCAGACAGCAACTTGCCAAAGATAATGCGGATGTCATTGGAAGCCTCCTGCGGGTTGAGGAGCCTACTAAGTTATAGGCTCCTCCCTACAACAAATGCAGGCCTTGACTTATACAGGCACTGTAAAGTTCTGTACAAACATGAACACACTGTAAAGTTATGTACGAACATGTACATTAGTCTCCATTTTCATGGGCTAAAGAATGGCCATAATCATTCTTGGCGACATCTATTCGCCTTATAAGTACTCCACCACTAGGTGTATGAGCGCATCACCAAGCGCGTCGCAAAGCGCGTCACCCATGATGGGATCATGGCATGACCCGGTACCAGTCGTACAGACACTCACTGGTGGCGTATTTACGCGAGAGTAAGTCCTTTTCTAGCTACAATGGCCGTCCCATTATAAAAGCGGCCGAACTCATGGGATTACAGGAAATCACTCTCAATACTGTAACAATAACACGGAGATGGATTATGTATTATAATATATGTACTATAATCCAGAGATTATACACTCTGCCCAGTATGTTAAAACGTGCTACCTGCTTCTCATATATTGGAACCATTGCTAACATTGATATAGGGCCTTGATTGCCTGCGTATTTGATTTTCCACCTGACCAATTGAAGCAGAGTCATCATGGAGAGGGGGGATGGGGACCAATGTCTCATCCTTATGACAGGACCTGTCTAAGACAAATATTGAGTCTGATAGGCTCCTGAAGGTTAGAGTGCGTAGAATTTGGAGAAGGAGAGAGGATCAACAACGGGCAGACATGCCATTAGTAGCACGTGTTCCGCCACGATCTCAATAGTGAAGCTTTCATTCCTAAATCTGACTGTCCGTCATACTAGCCACCCTCTGTCCTGTAAGCACGCGACTTTGACTTAGGCCATATTCTACCATGTGTATGTAGCGAGTGCTACACGCTGCGGCCTCGTGTAAATTGGGAGGCGGGTAAATAGTTTTCCGCCTTCTTATCCCAACTGTCTCACTGAAATACTGGTTATTTAGACTGCTAAGGACACATGCCCGTATAGCAACCTAGAAGACTACCATAGGCAAGCGGCAACTCCTAGAAAGACAGACCTCCAGGCTTCCATTATTGGCGATGTTTATCACCAGCGCTGGCGACGTCTAGGACTCAAGTCTAAATGATTGCAATGATTCACTTAGCGACACTGAGATCAGACAATCATACCTATATGAAAAGTATGAGCAAATTAAAATACTAATAGGTTCAAGCACAACGACATGTCATATATCTCGTAGCATTGGTGAGGCCTATGTGGCAATCACTCTCCAGCGCCACCATGGCAATGGTTTAAATGATACCTTACACGGCTATGAATACGACTCACCAAGGCATTCCAAGCTGATTTGGGTCGAGATAATCTATACGTTACGTAAACATGCCGTTGCTGGTGTACATGTGTTCCTGAAAGGGCATTGAATGATGATCTCCTATTTCCCTACTCTTCGAGGGCTTGGATTAAACAACGTTCCGTTCCATTGAGCCTTGATTTTGGGCAATGATTCATGTTGGATTGACAGTTGAATAGACAGGTAAGTCACACGCAAAGCCACAGTCGCAACTGACACGACGATACCACGAGATGACTCTGGGCAAGAACCTGGAATTTGACTCACCGATCAGCAGCATGTCACCCAGACAGTTATTCTCCGAATTGTCTTCACATTAAATGAACCCTTTACTCGCACTTACCAAGACAAAACTGATGTCACCACCTCATATGCAGCAGCTACTGACATCCAAGCCTCAATACCAACATCCATCACTCGGCCGTTAGCAAGCAGCTCAACGTCCCAAAAACGAATACAGTGCCTACGAAACCCTCCCGGCCCCCAAAAGCATCAGGCCCAAAAGGGCCTATGCTCCCTCCCTCCCTCCCTCCTCATGTGTGACGACGAAACCTCCGATTCACAGCTCCCTACATACCCCCTGCTCCCCTCGTACTAACCTGATCTGCCCTGCGCGTACGTACGGAAAACAGGCCGACGCCTGTCGAGTCCAATACTGTGTACATACATGGGAGGGCAAGCGCAGCTGTGGCACAGCAGGAAAGGAGTTAGTGAGGCTACGGACATTATTGGGGGGTCTGAGCAGCGGCTGTGCCACGTCGTTCAGCATCGCCGGGATATGCGGGCTCCCTTCTGGGGCGTTCCGTTCGTGACACGGTCTGACGGCTTTTTGGGAGGAAGGTAGGAGGTGGGTTTACGGTAGGTTAAACTATTGGTAAAGGGTTAAGGGAATACTGGATCGAGCTGAGGCTCTGGGTGAGAGTGAGGGTTTTAGGTAGAGTGTGCAAGGCAGTCGAGTGCTGCTTGAGTTGTGGGATTCGCCGTTACTTGGCTTCGTGTCCCGTAAATTAGATGACGGACTTCTATCTGACATTCTCGTTCAGAATTGAGGAACTCCTCAATTGTTTACTCACGTGGGCTAGGTGAGCAAGGTATATAACACATTGGGATGATATTTACAGGCTATTCCCTCACTAAGGAGTTACATATGTAACATCTCATACATATGGCATGTCATTCCGGAGAATTGAATATTGTCTATTAATTACACGTGTTCTTTCACATGTCTGAGGACCTCGTTGTTGACAAAAGTCCTAACTTCAGACATGTCAGTGAGTCATGTCTTATAAACACTCCTCATCACGAACAGTTGCCTGGCCAAGCTTACCAAAGTCGTCAGCGCGTACTTATATATATACTAAATTGTACAATCTACACCAACGCAGTCACAATTACGACTAACTTCAGCAACGCGTTCCGAGTCTGTGTATTCCTATTGGTTACGAGTTGGTTACAAGATTGAGAACAAGAGAAGAGTGCCTGACATTTGCGACATGGTCTTAGTGAAGCACGCTTCACAGCGAGCTAGCAAGCGCGTAATGCATACGCTGGAGATCATGTGCAAGCTACGCCTGTATTTGTATTTGTGGCTGCGCTTGGGCGAATCGACAGTAGACGTAAGCCCGGAGACAGCTCCCTTACGTACAGAAACAAACCGCATGATACGCATGTGTGATTTACAAGTGAGATAATGGTGCGCTCTAATTGGCAGGTGATTGCGGTGGGTGGCCAATCAATATCGAGCGTGGCTGCAGTCTAGATCACGTCTTTTGTCCGAGCTTATTAGACGAGGCGCCCTTCATGGCCTGACTTCTACAGTTCATGGAGTGTTGTTTCATCTGCCTGTATGATCTGTGTAGTGCTGGAGAAGGGCGGCGTCGATTGATGTATGCTGTCTAACATCCTATGGCAGCTTGAGCTCTCTCTTTGAGTGACTGCAACTGGCCTGATAATTGCACATGAAGTGAAGAAACTTCGTTGGCGTAAAGTATAACTACGCCATGGCAACGCTGAGCAAATGAAGATAGCACGTAGATGTAATATATGGAAGTGATCAATATCAGGATAGTGCTTCCTCCATAAGCACTTGTACGGCGGGTACGGCGGGTCGTTTCCGAGCATCATGGGGACATAAAGCAGCAAGGAGACATCGAGGAGGATATATATTTATACATGTGTATATAATATTCATTATTATATTATCATGAGTCGTGTTAACGCTTAAACCTAGCCAGGAACCCGAACCTACTATGGGACTTCTGCGGCGGCGGGGACAAAGCAGCAGCAAATACCGCCTCCTTCTCGCGCACCACGGGTTTCTCGCCGCGATTATTATTATGATGACTCTGTTTCGTGAAATTCCCTAACCTTGCCTTCAGCGTCCATATCGAATCTGCCTTCCTCAGCAGCGGGCTCTTCGTCCGCTTCGGCTTCTCGTAGACCTCGTCGCTCTGCGTCCAGTCGACGCGGTGCTCGTTCGCGGTCGCCGGATCGACGACGAGGGTTTCCTCGGACGAGATCTGGTCCGCCGGGAGGTCGTGTATCGCAGGCGGCGGGTGGACCACGGCTAACACCTCGTCCTCGAGGATGTTGCCGAAGCTGTTCTGGCGCTCCGACCTACCGCAGCCGCTTGCCTTCCCTCTAGAAGACGCAGCAGCGTTATGTTGAAGGCTTTCCTCCGAACTGCTTCGCTCCTCTGCCTGCGGAACATGGGCTTGCTGGAACTGGTTCCGCTCGTGCAGCTTCTCGCGGTAGCTCTGTGCCCTCCTGAGGGCGCGCTGCTGTTGCGCGGGCGTCATGCTCGCCTCGAGCTCGGCGCGGTCTGAAGGCCGGCTGCCCTCCATGTGGTAGCTTAGAGCCGCCTGCGAGAGGCTATGCACGAGACTCCTATCGCCGACGCTGATGGCCGTTGCGGTCCTTGCGAACTGCGCTGCCGCTTCCTGAGGGACGTGGTGGTACGGTGTTGGCTTTTCGGCATGTTCTGCTGTCGGCTCTACTCCCCTTGAGGATTTACGCCGTAGCTTGTCTTGGAGGGACTTTGGCTTCGACCGTCCAGACGATCGGTTGGTGTTTGCCCTCAACGGCGAGTCTGCCGTTGCCCTGTTGTCCTTCGCCATCCTTGCCGCGAAACTCGTCCCGTCGGCCACTGGCCTTGTTAGTTTTAATGACGTTGTATCCGACTCCTCTATCGCGTGTTCGTCTGTAGCCGAGTCATGCTTCTCCTGAGGTACTCTTTCTAGAGCTTCTAATCTTGCTCTTCGCTTCCTCTCCTGTAATTCCTTCTCTTCCTGCTCCGCAATGACTACGTGAAGCCGCCGGCGTAGATCATCAGCATCGAAGGGCTGTGACTTAGCATGGCGATGATGCCTTGTATAATTTTGCTTGCGTGTGTCTGGTTTTGCGACAGCCTGCTTGGCTGTGCCCGACGCTTGACGAAGGTCTGCGGTGCGATTCATGGTGAATTGCATTGTGCCAGGAACCGAGTATAGTTGACTATAGTTGAGAAAATAGTATTAAGGTTACTAGGAATGCGCCGGCGGCATGAACTCGTATTAAAGGAATGCTCAAGGTCTAGACGCCGAAATCAAAGACATGCACCGGGATAATGAGACAGAATGGGATGTTTGCAAAGGTTATGGTTCCCGTAAAGCGGCAATTCGTCCTTGCAGATATGTCATGCATGACCTGTCTGAAAGGAGGGATACCCCTAGTTAGGAGACTTCACAACCACAGGAATATGTATGTATGACAAATTCAGGGGATATCTTCGACTGTATGCAAGACGTGGAAACTCGAGAGCGAGATAGACAGGAACTCTCGAGGTTAATAGCAAGTTTCTAGAGTTAAGGCAGTAGATTGCAACGGTCCCACGAGACACGAGATGGATGGCAAGGCAATCTTGTACCAAAAGAGGGAAGTCAACATCCATTTAGTGGAAATCCGGGGCAGAACCACATCGCAACTGTCTCGGCGCAGCATCTTGGACAAGGGGATAATGCTAAACTAGCCGACTAGGAGCTCATGAACCGCAGTCAACCGCAATGGTCAGTTGACCGCCGAAGCGCCATTGGCTGACGTTGGCTTATAATAAGGGGACGAGCCGAACTAACGATTTATAGACGGCTGCGTGACCACGATTGCCTCTTTTCTCTCTGATTTCAGCATTCTCAGATCTCGTTGCGTGAGCTGACGGTATCGAGATGCGCTATTGAGTCTCGCGCTTTTTACCCAGCCCCTGAAATCAAATTGTGTCACAGCATTCTTGACGAAGACAGCAGCAGAGAGAGCGGTCTGGGACACCTGCCTGTCCATCCTACGGTACGTCGTATGCCGACTGGAGTTGGATGCTATAGGTAATAGGTGGGAAGAAGGGCAGTTGAAGGCTGGTTGCGACCCCGGTCAACGAGGTGTCCTAGACCCAATGCGTACAAATATGGCTTGAGCTAAAGTTACGATAGGGTGGCTTGCATGCACGTACCCTAGCGGCCATTTACCCCAAGGGGAACTGGATGGATCGAGAACATATCACTTCGCAAAGAGCGCCTCCTATGCATGGTGGTGATTAGGTAGTCTTCTCTCGGTCCTGGGCTCAACTGCTTACAGAAGTCGTCGCACAACGTCCTGTCGGTACCCCCCGCGATCGACTCGGTGATTCTCTACGCATACATACTGCTTATTTTCTGTCTTACCGTGGAGAATGATGCCGATGCCGACTTGGCCTCGTCCCTTGCGGCGTTGAAGTTGGTTGAGTGGAGTGCTGTTTCTGTCGTGAGACCACCCAATCTACCACGGCGCGGCCAGCCAGTTTACTTCTGATAATCAGATCACGGTGGCTCGAGCCGTGCCCATCCAGGCGCCGGCCATACATATGCTTTCGTGACCCTCATCAATCTATTTGGCCGTCGCCAAACACGGCAAATCGGTTGTGGATACGCAATACACTATCTATAATCATACCTAAAATTCTGCGGGTTGGCCTGCATGGTTCCCTAACAGGGTGTCTTAACAGGTTAGGTAGAGTCTAACAGCATCAAGCTCTGCAAATAGGACGCTTACAGCATCAAAGATCGCCGCAACTTGGGACTATCGTTCGTGAATTTTGGGGAGCACATTGCTTGTTCGCCCGTATGTGTACGGATTTAGGCAGGAGCATATAATAGTGAAACCTCGAAGGCGCCACGCGATTTGAGCGAGCACGCGATCAGCAAAAATTCACCATGAAGCATTCGTTGACTGCAAGCGATGGGCGCTGGGCTCGTGAAATAGAAGAGTCAACTGCTGATCACAATGGATCATTATAGTAACTTTAGCCGTGCCTTGGTTGGACTCCAGGATACTGACGAAATGCAGCCTGCCCTCGATGTCGCCTATCATCCTTGGTATACTACGTAACTAGTGGATAGATCCCATTAGGCACGAATATCCACACAGAGACGAAGCGACTCAACCTGTGCTGGGGATGCCTCGACGGAAGACGCAACAGGTGCATCCTGCTGCATGATCCAGGTCTTCAAGCAAGACGTGTTACATTCTCCAACGGACAACGGCTGCACCTTGCAGCACGAACCATGTAACGACTGCACTGGTAACTGGTATCGCTTAACACCGAAGCCACCAACGGCAAGCAATTGTAGGATCAATACATATAGGCGATGTTACGGACTGTCTTGGCTAGGTAGGTAGGTAGCCAGGTATTTGTAAACAATGATGATTCGGAGTTTTAAAGTCGACATCTCGTTGATCGACAAGGACCAATAAGTCGGGTTTTAAGGTAAGCAGACAGAGCACGTCCAGGCTATTCTCGGATGGCCCCGAAGCCTCGAAAGCTGTAGCATGTCTTGAATCGAGAGACAAGAGGCTTTTGACATTGTAATACAGCAGCACTACTATGGAAGTTCACCATATCTGCCCGAGTCTATTTTTGTCAGAGTTAGCTTCAAATAAAGTGTTCGAGTTGGAAATAGTATAAGGTTCAATTTCTAAGGTTAACGAAGAGTTGACAGGTGGCGTTGTCCTAGGTAGGATAAAATGTATAGATAGTTTAACCCAAGTGTTATGTATAATATAGTGCATAGAAAAGTTTTCTAAGACAGTCCATGTTTTTAATACGAACGAGATTCATTCCAAAGCACCTCTTGACAAATATAACTTGATTTATTTGCTTGATTATAATCAACATAATAGAGAGGACGGTGATAGTTTCGCTATATGTGCTATACAAAAACCGTAGATAGCATATTAAAAATGATGGTAGGCAAAAAATTTGACATAATACATTACGGAATATACGTACGAAATGCAAAAGTTGAGATAAGCTCTCGATCGGGGAATTGAACCCCGGTCTCCAGCGAAGCTGACAATACAGGGATTGACAAGCTGGCATACTAACCACTATACTAATCGAGACAGCAGTTGTTAAACGACTATTGAAAAGGTCTCAGATAACATAGTTCATATTCTTTACAGCCAGAGCCGAAGTGTGCCTGCTGGACAATATCTCACCCTAGCAGCTCACACATGATCGTATATTCAATACATAAGCTCACTTTCAGTAGATATTAACAGCTATACCGCCCTCTTTTGTCGTTTCTACCGAATTGTGCTGAAAGCTTGCAACAGCTCTTGGCTTTGAAAAGAAGCCTCTTCCTTGCTAGCCTCGAGTCTAAAGCGACTTCGGTGAGTTGAGACTATCTCAGGATGACCTCAACTCTACACATTTCACGTTTACAAGTTAGATTTTCAACATTCAACCAGATACCCGCACGAGCCATCGCAAGTCAGATGAACTAGCGACGAAGATGCGCAGGAGGGTGAGTACTTCAAAGATAGGTTAGATGCTTCTATCACGCTTCTAGCCAATAGTAGTACTCCGTACCATGGAATGATTTCATCTGATATCCATATACAACCACGGCTTCTTATCAATTATTAGAGTCGACCCAACAAATTAGATATTCCGTCTGTACCTAACTATCTATTCATGTAGTTCTATTCAAGGTAGAGGCTTCTTCCAAGTGGGGTCCCAACAATATCTTCTCCAAGCTGCCCCTCCCCCGCCACAGATCTCGCATCCAACACCACACTGCCCCTCATCAGCACGCATTGAACCTCCACGGTGAGAGCTTACCTACCTGAGAGCTATATTCAAACCCACCTGCGTGTCATACATCATACCATCGGAAATACAGTTTCTGCTGCTTGGAATCGCACAATTCGGCTCCACAATGGCGCACACGCACTCCCACGACGGCCTGGCGGGCCACTCCCACTCCCACGACGGCTTCTCCGCCGCGGAGCACGGGCACTCGCATGAGATCCTCGACGGACCCGGCAGCTTCCTGGGGCGCGAGATGCCCATCGTCGAGGGCCGGAACTGGAACGAGCGGGCGTTTACTATTGGCATTGGCGGGTAAGGCCATCATTTCCATTATATCCTTACCCATTACATAGAAACGAGCGTGTCATCTATAGTCCCAGCACGTGCCCATCTCACTCACTCACTTATACGCAGACGGCGCTGAACCCCTGGTCCCCCCCACCCTCCCCCCCCTATATACATATACGTATACACATACACAAAGTATCACATTTACACACATAAACCTGCGCCTATATACCCAGCTAACACCCCCCCCACAGCCCCGTAGGCTCAGGCAAAACAGCCCTAATGCTCCAGCTCTGCCTCGCCCTACGAACCTCCTACTCCATCGCAGCCGTCACAAACGACATCTTCACGCGCGAGGACGCCGAGTTCCTAACCCGGCACCTGGCCCTCCCATCCCCGCGCATCCGCGCGATCGAGACAGGCGGGTGTCCGCACGCGGCCGTGCGCGAGGACATCTCCGCGAACCTCGCCGCCCTCGAGGACCTGCATAGCCAGTTCTCCACGGACATCCTACTCATCGAGTCCGGCGGCGACAACCTCGCGGCGAACTACTCGCGCGAGCTGGCCGACTACATCGTCTACGTGATCGACGTGAGCGGGGGCGACAAGATCCCGCGCAAGGGCGGGCCGGGGATCACGCAGAGCGATCTGCTCGTGGTGAATAAAACGGATTTGGCGGAGGCCGTGGGCGCGGATCTGGGGGTTATGGAGCGCGATGCGCGCAAGATGCGCGAGGGCGGGCCTACGGTGTTCGCGCAGGTTAAGGGGGGCGTGGGGGTTGATCATATCGTGAGGTTGATTGTCAGCGCGTGGAAGGCGAGTGGTGCTGAGGAGGTATGTAAGGCTAGGGGAGGCCCGAGGCCTACGGAGGGGTTGGAGACGTTGGTGTAGGGTGAGGATGGGGTGCTTGCGGCTGAAGCATTGCTTGAGCTGTCTCCTATGTTGTTGTTATATACCACGGAAGTGAGCCTGCGACTAAGGCCTTCTTAGATGAGAGAGATGCATTGAGTTAGATGAACTAGGTCTTCATTGACTCTTTTTTCCGATTGAGATCGAACCGGCTTGCTATACTCCCATAAATAACCAGACTAGAAATGTGACGGGTTGGTGCCCTCTCTATATGTAACGTCTACTGAATATCCTCATCCATAGCCTCACCCAGTGAACCAAACGCACCACCCTCTTCTATAAGCGCCCCAGTGAAGGGTCTGGCATGGCGCGGCCATACACGCTTGTAAAGACTGACACCGACCGCATCCTGCGGGTTAATTCTCCCGTCGAAGTTGGCCTTGAAATACCCATGCGTGCCCAGGCTTTCCTTGACGTATCCGGTTCGCCCCCTCTTCGTCCACAGCGGGAGAGCCTTGAACCATTCCACGTCCTCGCGGTTGAAGAACATGTACCGGATTGTGACGACCTTCTTGTGGATATGGTACGGGTGCCCGGTCAAGATGACACGCTTGGAGATCACCCGCGATGTAGAGGGCGCGCGAGCAGTACCGGTTGCTACCAGTTGCAATGGCAGACTGGTCTCCTCGCTGTCTTCGCTGGAGCTTGTGCGCTTGAAGAACAGTACCGGCACGGATCCCCAAGTGATAGGTCCCATAAACGATGCAATTGCGGATTGGCCAGGATGGAGAAACCGACAATATTTATGAACGTCATTCTCGGTATTACCACCCGTCGAAAACATCGGGTTGACGATAAACCGGCGAGGGCCACACTGGACGATAAGTTCCTCTTTCGATTTGATAGATCTCTCATAATCTTCCTTATGCGTAACTTCAAAGTTCAATGAAGTCTTCTTGTTCTCATGCCGTAAAAGGGAGAAAAGTGCAATTGGTCGCGAAGGAGTGTAGGACTTCTCGAGCTCTTTGGGAACACCCTTGAGATGTACGTGAACCCTTGTTCCAGGGGCAACTCCGCCTACTAAAGCTTCTCGTATTGAACGATTTCGGGAAGATTGGTAGTCGGATATTTGCAGTAACCGGGACCACTCCTCCGGCTCGTATGGGCGGTCCTCTTCTGTATTCCAAGGACTCGACCGTAGACTCTTCAATCCTCTATACTTGGCGAGTCGTTCTCTCGCAAGTACGTTTGGATGTAGTTCTATCTCGTCAGGAAATTCTTTGTCCTCGTCAGCTTCGTCCCGTTTCCTTGCACGGTATGCTTCTAATTGTGCAGCGTCGTCATCTTCGTTAGGTTCGACAAATATCTCGGATTGAGGGTATTCCGACATAGCAGCCTCAGTTGGCTCATTGGCCGCAACACCGACCATACCGTCCTCCGGGGCCGCAGGTATACTGTCATCCGCGGCATCTGCCATTTCTTCATCATCCAACTCTGATTCGGAGTCTGACACGTCGTCCAGGAACCACGCTGCTTGGTAGTTTGATGTCCCCTTCGGTAATTTTTTCGGAGCAGTATACTCCTCACGCTCTTCCTCAGAAAAGTAGTGATGATCGTCTAACAGAACACCCTTTTTGTTTGCGCCAGCGAGGGGCTCTGTCATGCCATCGTCTAAACCCACATCATCCATTTTCGCTTCCTCTGGGGCCAACTCATTAAGGTCGTCCTGGTCCTCATCAGGTGTCTCCAGAATGTTTTCGGCTTCCTCCTCGTCCACCGCCATCCCGTCTTTCCGTTTTTTAGTCGGAAGTGGTGCGGCTGTAATTTTTTCAATTTGAAAGGTCCCCCAATCTCCCACATGGACTAATCGATCGGCTTTAAGACCTTTCCCCCGAACGACACCTGTGAATATTGTTGATTCATTTTCGGTATACGGCCATTGAATATCGTCTACAAGCATCCACGATCTTTGATCCCTCCAATTGATCCCTTTCGGTGTCGTACTGCAAAGTGATCTCATGAGATTCGAACATTCCTGCCTCGAGTCAAGATTGTAGACTTTCTCCTGTCCTGGGTGGAAATGTGTCATGAAGGATGCCAGTGACTTGACGACGTCTGGTCGGGCCTTCGCAGGCTGGATCTTGTCCAGGTTTTGGACAACGGTGAATAGCGTAGACATGCCCTGGTTCTCGATACTTCGGATAATGAGTTCGCCTAGGGCGTCGACCTCGACCTCAGAAGACAATACGAAGACCACAAAGTCCGCAACTCTCGCGGCATCCATACATGCCGTTATATCTCTCTTGACTGGTATGTATTGAAGTTTCTGCTTAAACCGGTCGACGGTGACTCGGAAACTGGCCTCGGCGACCTCGGCTTCGATATCGAGACTATTATTGAGGCTTCGAATGGTCGCCGTCACGTCGCCGTCTGCGCAAAGCGGGAATACGGCAATGATCCTGGGAGCAGCATCTCGTCCGGAGAATACGGAGGTTTCCTTCTGGTGCTCCTTGTGTTTGGTGAGTTGACGCTGCTTGGCCTGGTTACGGCGGTCGAACTTGGACATGACTTGTTGGTGCGGCGTCTTGCGTTGACCTCTCTCATTGGGAACCTTGCCTAGGTACAAGAACCAGACGTTAGTTTTGAGGGTATGCCCATGCGATCTAGGTAGCACTATATGTTGCCATACCTTTGGCCTGGTCTCGCAAAGCACCCTTGGTGGCCTTCTTAGACTTGAAGGTCTTGTTCGCGACCTTGGTGGTCGGACGATGCGAATGGGTAGCCACCGCTGACGGCATCTTTCCGTCGCCTCCGGCCTTGAATCGGAAGGGTAACGAAGCCAGATTGGGAGTGTCGGTAACAGTATTGCACAATATATGGGAATATAGTGAAATATAGATATTTCGAGGTCTGGAGGGCTGGAGGGGCAGAGGGGCACAGGCACTTAATGCGAATCCACCGATTTTTTTGTGTGCGGGCTGGCGGGCTGCTGGCGGGTATTGTGGGTTAGCAGCTGATAAGAACTTTTTAGCGGGGCTCCTTTTCTTATCGCTTCAATGCGCCGAAATTTTTGGAGTTGACCTTCCTAACTTTTGGCTTGGCATCGTCGCCTGCTGCACTTGCCCTGCGCATTCTTCTCATATCAGTGCAGTATACGTCTGCTTCCGAAGATATTTACTGCCAAATTAACTATGGATGCCGATACGGAGGTTACAGCTGGGCCATCCGAGGTCAGTTACGACAATGGCGCCCGTGTCGTCAAGAGAGCGCGAACGGAGCTCGTCCCGAGACATGAGCGCGAGAGACAACGGCGGGCGAGGGAAGCCCAGCGAGACTACGGCCGAGGGCGCAAAGTCAATGTCAAGGGCATCAAAGACAAGAAGTTACGGTCAAACATGAAGGCCCTCGAGAACAAGTATCAGGAGGCCGCCGTCAAAGCAAAAGATGCCGAGATCCTCCTCGAAAATACCAGTGGCTTTTTGGAACCCGAACACGAGCTAGAGAGGACGTACAAAGTCCGGCAAGACGAAATACAGGAGAGCACATCAATTGAGACGGCAAATAAGCGATTCGACCTGAAGCTTGATCAGCTGGGGCCCTACATTTTCGAGTATTCGCGGAACGGTCGAGAAATGCTCCTGGGTGGGCGCAAAGGTCATGTGGCTGTGATGAACTGGCGTGAGGGCACATTAGGCTGCGAGCTACAACTTGGAGAGACGGTTCGAGATGTGCGGTGGCTTCACAATAACCAGTATTTCGCCGTGTCGCAAAAGAGACATGTCTATATCTACGATCGCAAGGGCGTAGAACTGCATTGCTTAAGAAAACACCAAGAAGTCACTCATATGGAGTTCTTACCATATCACTTTTTGTTGGCAACTCTGGTGAGCAAGGCTGGCGCTATTCTGTTACCTACAATTGCTAATTACGAGTCTAGGGAATGTCCGGTTTCCTGAAGTATCAAGACACATCTACTGGCCAGCTCGTGACTGAAATACCCACGAAACTCGGCCCTCCCACCGCCCTCACCCAAAACCCTTGGAACGCTGTCTTACATGCCGGCCATCAAAACGGAACGGTCACATTATGGTCCCCCAACTCCACGGAGCCATTGGTGAAGCTACTAGCACACAGGGGGCCGGTGCGATCTCTAGCCGTTGATAGAGAAGGACGATACATGGTGTCAGCGGGACAAGACTGCAGAATGGCCGTCTGGGATATCAGAATGTTCAAGGAGGTCAACAGCTACTACACACGACAACCTGCTTCATCAGTTTCGATATCAGATCGGAATCTGACGGCAGTGGGATGGGGAACGAAAACGGAGATATGGAAAGGCTTATATACCAAGCATGCGGCGGAGCAGGAAAAGATCCAGAGTCCCTACATGACCTGGGGCGGCGAAGGAAAGCATATCGAGCGAGTCCGCTGGTGTCCGTTCGAGGATATACTGGGTATCGGCCACGACGAGGGTTTCTCATCCATCATCGTCCCCGGTGCCGGAGAGCCCAACTTCGACGCTCTCGAGGTGAATCCCTTCGAGACCTCCAAGCAGCGAAAAGAAACGGAAGTCAAGGCGCTGCTGAACAAGCTGCCGCCCGAGATGATCGCCTTAGACCCGAACTTCATCGGGAACCTCGACCTGCGGTCCGAGAAGCAGCGTCAAGCCGAGAAGGACCTCGACGCCAAACCCGTGGACGTCGAGACGGAGATCAGGAACCGGGCGCGCGGGAAGAACAGCGCGTTCCGCAGGTATATGAGAAAGCAGCGGTCGAAGAACATCATCGATGAGAAGAAGCTCAAGGTCGAGGAGATCTGGAAGGAGACGTTAGCGAAACAGGGGCAGAAGCAGGAAGAGAAGAAAGCTGAGCTTGGGCCGGCGCTGGCTAGATTTGCTAGGAAAGAATGATGGTACTCGAGTAGATTGGTGTACAGCCGGTGCTAGTCATGATCAATATACCTGACAGAAATGTTGATACCCCTAAATAGTACCCCCTTTTATTCAGTGAAGCACCTCTGTACGATACCCATCCCACAGTCGCTGAATTCGGGGAAAATGTGGATATGATCCGGGCCTCTTCAGTAATATGATTGACTTCTGAAAGATTTCCGTTTCCAGACGTAAGCTATGCTTACAAAAATACCAAAACGTGTGCGATTACTAAATAAATGAAGGAGGTTATGACTTTGAGCGTAATAATGATTAGCGCTTGCTACACCCTCAGTTCCTGTGTCCAATCACACGTTACGGGTCACTTATAGCGTCCTCCGTGTAGCGAGCAAGATGACACTGAAAAGATGTCAGGTAGGTATATCAGGTATCACGACTCCAAATCGAAGATGTAGCTCCAGCAGCCCTACGCTGTGAGACCTAGCACAACCTGATAATATCCGTTGACTGACATATGATAGTCACTTAGATGGTCATATACGTGGTGCAAAAGGAGGGGTCCTATACCACCCGGCTGCTACACCCAAAAAGGAGAAGTTGAGGGCCATGATGTAGGTAGCTCTGCGGTGTTCGTGCAACGTGTACCTGGTGCCTGTGGCCGTATAATGACCCGATATGATTTGCTACTTTCACTGGACATCTCGATCGTTGGTTGGAGGATTTTACAAACTCAAAAAACGCCATTTGGCCGCCTGGCTGATACGTGTAACACCTCTCTGGCATTGCCGAGGTCACTTCCTTTTTGGAGTTGAGTTTCTGCTCGTAAGGCAAACTACCTAAGGTTTGTTTGAAAGGTTGTGGCGCACATAACATTGTTTCAGCAAATAGTATGCTATATGCCGACTTTGTTGGTTTCGAGACAGTTCATTTGGTCATAATTCGATCATAATGGTGGACTCAATAATACCTGCTTTGTCCGACTTGGTTTTTAGGGCTTGACTACGGTATTATCACGTCAGTCAGCTAGGTAAGGTCTCGAGGATATAAATGGAAAACAAGTTATTGTTTCAACTTTTCCACAATAACTTCAATAGTATGTCCTTATCTAACACATATAACCACAAGTCCTGTGGCTTGAAAGCTGTCATAAAAGTCTAGTGAATACTTGTTGGTTCGAGACCTCTGTTTTCATCGGAACTGTTTTTAGTTGTTATCAATAGTTGGGAGTGCATCACATGGGAAATAGGACGAGGAAATAACGTTCTTTGTCTTCCCAGGATTGATACTTGAGTAACTGTTGTAATAGTGGACTGATGTATGTAGGTTTCGGATGCGGATGTGTGAGACTGGCCTAGTCTACAACTGTCGATAGTAACAATGGCCTTGGGTAGCACATACATCCATGGATGCCAGTTGATTTTAGGCGATACATATATATATATATATCCTGCCATGACTGCATGAGTGTACAGTTTTCAGGGAGAGAATCTAGGTAATAAACATTGATTTGATGGATGTTTATGAGTATATAGAGTAATGACAGTATCCAGCAGCTTGAATGCCACCTATATTTCTTAGATTTTAGCACTTCCATTCACCCGCTTCTACATTAGGTCAAACAACAATGCTAAGCTTATCTTGTAAATGTTTTCGAGATCTGCCTACCATGTAGAGTTTTTGGCAGTTTTTCATTTGAGTGAATGCAATGATTTGGCGTTGGCGTTGGCAGTGACTCGCTGACATCATCAGCCGAGTACCTACATACATCATGTAGCGGTACGGAGTACATACAGTGTGCGTTGGCGCATGTGACGGTGGCGCCCACCTGCCCCCCAGGGGCTTTCCATCAGGTGCTCGGATCAGCCACGGCCAGTGCACGACAGCTAAAGCTCTGAACAAGGATGTCCTTGCCGCGTCAAATCGAGCATTTCTACACAGTAACCTGTTAGTTACATACATAAATAAATTATCAAAGAAGCTATCTGTCTTTCCCCTTATTCTTGCTGCTGCTTTCTCGCCCGTCGCGACTCAGCCTATCAACCGGGACATGGCAACGCTTCTGAGTGTTTCATAACATTCGAATCCTCGGAATTTCTCCCTCTGCTCTGCTAAAGAGCCCACGTCCACTATAAACATGAACGGCCACTTCTCTGCTGTTGGCGATGCGCCAACCAAATCTCATTACGAGCATGGCATCCAGGTCATTAACGAAGACAAGGAGTTCAAGTAAGTGTCTCTGCGCTGTCTCCCGCCTTCTGTTTCTCACCCTTGCGACCACAGCTCCAATATCAATTCCTACCTACAGGTGACCGATGTTTCGGACGCCGGATTCAACTACCACCTGATATCTGTCTTCGGCTCCCAGTCCACCGGAAAGTCCACCTTGCTCAACAACCTCTTCGGCACCGAGTTCAATGTTATGTCCGAGGTAGAACGACGACAAACCACGAAAGGGATATGGATGTCCAAGAACAAAAGGGGGTCTATGGCCGACAACATCCTGGTCATGGACGTCGAGGGTACTGATGGTCGGGAGCGAGGCGAGGATCAAGACTTCGAAAGGAAGAGTGCGCTTTTCGCACTGGCTACGAGCGAGGTGCTGATCGTAAACATCTGGGAGCATCAGGTCGGGTTGTATCAAGGCGCCAACATGGGACTGCTGAAGACCGTATTTGAAGTCAACCTCCAGCTATTCCTTAAGGACAAGCAGTAAGTCTCGAGATACTTGACAGACGTGTCTACCTGGAAATGGTACTAACATCTAGCTCTAGATCCAACCCTAGGTCTCTCTTATTCTTCGTCATCCGTGATCACATAGGACACACACCCCTATCCAACCTTCGGAATACCTTGATTCAGGATCTCACCAAGATCTGGTCGTCCATTTCGAAGCCCCAAGGCCTGGAGAAGTCACGCATAGAGGACTACTTCGACTTTGCTTTTGCCGCGCTACCTCACAAGATTTTGCAACCAGACAAGTTCGTGACCGGCGTCGCAGACCTAGGCAAGAGATTTGTTGCTGGAAATCGGAACCAAAAAACGCAACTGGAGCATGGCGAACAAGAACTCGCGGGAGGCGTCTTCCTGCCGGAATATCACCGAAGAATCCCCGCCGATGGGTTTTCTGTATATGCAGAGGGCGTTTGGGATCAGATCGTTAGCAACAAGGACCTCGATTTGCCTACGCAACAGGAACTGCTCGCACAGTTCCGCTGCGACGAGATTGCACGAGAGGTCTTGATAGCCTTCGACGACGCCATTGGCCCGTTGGAGGAGCAGCAAGCGGAGGCCACCAGGAGTGGGAAGTCTCTTGTTCTACCTGATCTTGGCAGCATCGGTAGTGCAGCCAGGGTAAAATGTGTGAAGTCGTTCGAAACACAGGCTAGCCGATACCATAAGGGTGTCTACACCAGGAAACGAACCGACTTAGAGAGCAAGATCGACCAGCGCCTAAAAACCCTGTACCAGGGCCAACTATCCGCTTCTCACAAATCCACTGTTACTACATTCAGTGACGCCGTATCAAACGCCGTGAAGGCAGGCCAGAAGTCCGGAGGCACTTACGAGTTTGCTGATATCGTCGCTGCGGAGAAAACAAAGTCGTTGGAGACTTTCAGAAAAGAGGTGCAGAGTCTAGCGATCGAGGATGTGCCGTGGACCAATTTTAAATCGCAGTACGTGCTATTCGAGAAGGAACTTGACGAGGTCAGTGCTCGCCTACGAAAGGAAGAGCTACGCAGATTGGCTACTCGGGTCGAACGTTGGGTAAGGTCCCGCCTGGGTGATGCGGTCGGACTCGAGTTCAACAAGCTGGGATCTGGTAGAGGCGGATCTGGAGCCCCTGAAACCGGGGAGAAGCCCGCTACGGAGAAGGATCTATGGGACCGTATCTGGAACGTGTTCACCTCTATCGTTAAGGAAGCCGAGGGCCGCTTTGCTGAGAGAGCAAAGAGCTTCGAGGCAAGCGAAGGCGAGGTCGATGTCGGATTATGGCGTCTTCGACGGAAGAGTTGGGTAGCTCTGAGAGAGAAAATCGAAGAGGAAGTGATGGAGGGCAATATTCTCCTTAAGCTTCGGGAAAACTTCGAGGACAAGTTCCGATACGATGATGCAGGAGTACCGCGGATATGGCGACCAGGCGATGATATCGAGGGCATCTATACTCGCGCTCGAGAGTCGACGCTGACCCTTATTCCACTTCTGTCGAAGTTCAGGCTATCCGCTACCTCTGCCCTACCGGATCTCCCCGACTTTATCAGCCACCAGCCTCCGGGGGCAGAGCACGAGGACGAAGATGACCTGACACCCATCGGTGGCGTCGACGAAGAAGACGGAAAGAGCCTGGAGGAAGAGATGACTGTCTTGAGTGAAGGTAAGCGTCAGGACCTAGTGGTCAGGTTCAAGAAGACCGCCGATGGCGTATACGTGGAAGCGAAGCGAAGTGCTATTGGCGGTATTACACAAGTGCCTCTGTATTTCTACGGAATATTGCTGGCATTGGGATGGAACGAGATTTTGACGGGTAAGCTACTTTCGTTCCCCCCGCACAGCGCCGCTGCGCAATTACTTACTGACCTATATCAGTTATCCGCAACCCCGTCCTGTTCTTGCTCCTCATCGTTATCGCTGGTGCTACCTATCTCGCATACAACCTGAACCTGCTCGGCCCCATGATGCAGATGACCAACGCGGCGTGGAGCCAGGCCATCGAGATCGGCAAGCAGCGCCTCCGGGACTTCCTCGAGAACAACGAGACGGCCAAGCAGGCCATCGGCCTGTCGGGGCGGGACAGCGACTCGATCAGCCTGGACACGCTGGACAGCCGCGGCAAGAAGCAGGCCAGGTCGTCGAGAGCAGCAGTGGAGGATGATGATGATGACATCTGATTATTAGTATGCGTAACAACACATTTCATGATAGGGCGATGAAGGCCAGGATATAGTAAAGCTAGAATTTTTGTCATGAAAAACAAACAAACACTGTAATCCAAAACGATTTAATTACCACCTTTTCCGCCTGGTCCCAGAAACGCCTAGTTGATGCTTGCTTATACAAATCGTCCAGATCAGATCAGATCAGATTAGATCAGAATGCCTCCAGACCCGCCGGGGTGCCAAACCACGTCCCCAACTCGTCTGCGTCTTGTTCCCTATCGCCACTACCAACGAAGAAGTCGGTCAATCGACTCGTGCCCTCGTCCTCGTCAACCGGCCAGTCGACCTTGACGCCCCCTTTCAACTCTAACATGTCCTTCGCCGTCCCCCAGCTAAACCTGCACTCCGGCCCCCAGCCGAAGACCGGATGCATGTTCCGCCTCAGCCACGCCACACACCGCGCATCGGAGGGGTACCCCGAGCCCCAACTGAGCTCCTCCTCCTGCTCCTCTTCCCCATCCTTCCCATCCCCATCCTCGTCCCCATCCTCCCCCTTAGCACCGTCTGTCCTCAAAGCCGTTCCAGCCCCCGCGCGCGCCTCATACAACACCTCGAGCGCAGCGTCCCGCGTGACCTTGGCGCACACGCTCGCGGCGCTGACGCAAGGGAACAGACTATCGGCCTTCTTCTCGACCCTGACCCTGGCGGTGGGGAACAGGCGCTCCAGGCGCCTCTGATACACCGCCGGCGGCCCCACCGTGTCGACGTAGATCTCGGCCACGCGCACGCCGCGGTCCAGGACCCCCTGGATCAAGCTTGCCGTCGCGTCCATCGCCTGCGCGTTCAGGTTGTAGGCACCCCCCGCGCGGAGCATGGAAGCGCCGATGTCGCGCGCGGAGAGCGAGGTCGTGGCCCAGCCGCAGGAGGAGTGGAGGGGGGTGGAGGGCGTGCAGAGCGTGCGCATTAGGGACGAGCGCGTGCTGGGGGTCAGGACTTTGCTGTCGTCGAAGTGGTAGGTGGATTTCAGGAGCGGGTCGGAGGCGGGGAGGGGGAGGTAGAATATCCCGTACACCATGGGCCCGAGAACCGGGCCACGCCCGGCTTCGTCGACGCCGAGGACGACGGGGACGGGTTCGGAGTCCGGGGGGAGGAGCGAGGGCGGGACGGGCGAGAAGTGCGTGTAGGTCTCGCCGGCGAGGGTCGGGGCGCGGTGGATGGAGGGCGGCACGAAGGTTTCGGAGGAGGATGTTGGGGTTGGGGTTTCGAGGGCGGTGGCGCCGTCGTCCATTTGTGTGTCTTCCATGTTGGAGCTTAGAGACAAGAGTGAACCTTATAACAAGTATTTCCTTATAAACGCCTCGGGTATGAATATAGTTTAGTCATCAATTGAGTATAACGATGTAAGCAGGCGCCAGTTTGTAAGTAAAGACTTCCTAACTTTATGTAATGGTTCCTCAAGAAGGTTCTACCAGGTGGTCTGTATGATACAGGCAGGCGCGTCTTCGGGTGTGCCAAGCGCGTTCGACCGCTACGGATCTCGGGCCCACATTAAATTCCCAGGGGTTCAATCAATTAACACCGGAACAGGTCGAAAGTAAACATCGCCGTCTGTTTCCCCACACTACCAACAAACACTACATACCGATTTGTTTCTTTCCCACGCGTTTCGGTCTCGATCTCGTGTTGATCCTCCGATGTTTCTAGATCGGTACTCGATTGATCATTGATAAGAAGACGACGCTTGACTCTTAAAAGATTGCTTCTTCTTCGTTGCTGTCATGCCGTCGCAAAGAGCTAGCGCGCAGCGGCGCACCACGTCGTCGCAAATCGATCATGTCTACGACCCGGGCAAAGTGGGAAGGTAATGCGCCTGTGCCGTTGTTGTTCTAGGAACTTGGGTAGCTGACATATTGCAGGAAAACGGGAGTTACCCTTCAAGAGCGCGACCGCGATGAGCAAGGCTTCGAGGACATGGATATCTTCTCTTCGCCCGAGAAGGATATACACGGCAACGCTATATATCCTCCATCGGAGGACGAACAGGATATGGAAATCGACGATGGTATGCCGCACATGGTGCACTATCTAGTTTATGTTCCCGCTGACCTCGCACTGCAGAATCTCAGATGGGCCCAGCTACCATGATGAAGCAGCGCCAAGAGCGAGAGCGTCTCTCCCTGCCGCGCGCTCGATCCCCCATCAAGACAAGCCTTAAATCCCCAGCACGGCAGAATCCGCATATGCCTCCTACTTCGTCACCTACTCGCGGTTCCATCGTCACCTCCCGCGAACACAGTCCCCCGAGAATGGTGAGCCGTCGGCTGGATTTCTCTAAGAGTGCCCAAACCCAGATGAAGCCGGTGACGAACGGGCAACGGAAACTCAACGGCACCAAGCCTCGGAACGGAAAGATCACCAATGGTCGTTCTCATACCGAAGATGAGGACTCTGATGACGAATCTATTCCGAACAGAAAGCCAGGGAGACAATCCGAGGAGCAAGAGGACGATGAGGAAGACGAAGATGAAGTAGATCAAATGCAAGCTCTAGATCACGACAGTGGCGACGGGGATCTCCCTGAACAAGAGCCAGAACCTGAGCCCGAGCCCGAAGAAGAGGATGATGAGTCGGTTGTGCAACAGTCGAAGCCTACCCCTAAGCCCAAGGCCGGGAAGCCAAAGACGGGGAAGCCCAAAGGCCGTCCGAAGAAAGCAACGCCCCCACCACAAGAAGAGTCCGAAGCTTCGGTAGAATCGGTACCTACACCGGTTGAGGAGGTTGAGGAGGCTGAAGAGGAACCAGTCAAGAAGAAGCGGGGCCGACCAAAGGCTGGACAGTCGCCGACGGAAGCTGAACCCTCGGCAAAGGCATCAAAACGAAGAAAACAACAAGACAATTCCATAGAGGAAACTGAAGAACAGGAGAACATTGCAGAAGCAAGGGAAACTAAGCGCCCGCGAACCGAGAAGAAAGAAAACAAAAGCAAAGTATCGAAACCCACCGCAGCAAAGGAAAAGGGCAAACCCGGTCGAAAACGAAAGTCGTCTGGAATTGGTGTCGACTCCCCGGTAGTCCAGCGCGGTCCCCCTCTTCCCAAAAGCCGCGGTCTCGTTACTCTGCGGCGCGAAGAGCAAGATAGTATGCGGACCACGCGTTCAGGACGGGCCTCCTACCGGCCCCTGGAGTTTTGGAAGGGCGAGCGCGTCGAATACGACACCGCGAAAGCGGAAGTCTTCGAAGACAAAGGCCGGCATTTCGCCATGCCGACAATAAAGGGCATCGTGCGCGCCGAAGAGGTCGAGTCCGAGAAAGCGCCCCGGCGCCGTCGCGGTCGCCCCGCGGCCCGGGGTGGACCACGGCGCTCCGCCAGCATCATAGAGGAGGAGGTGGAGCGCGAGGACTGGGAGCTGGACGGCGGCCACATCGTGGGCGACTGCGTGCTCTGGCGTCCGGAGTACCAGTTCGACCCGCCCGAGGACGGGGGGGTGGAGATCCAGGAGACGGAGCTGGCGATCTCGGACGCGGCGATCGAGGCGCGGCCGGTCAAGGACTCGACGTTCCTGTTCGCCAAGACGCTGACGATGCCGTTCTTCGGCTCGGGCATCGTCGAGATGCCACCGGGTTCGGAGAAGCGGCACAAGAACACCCGCAAGATGCACATGGTCTTCTTCGTCCACACCGGCAGCGTCACCGTCAACATCGCCGACAACGAGTTCCAGATCGGCAAGGGCGGCACGTGGTTCGTTCCCAGAGGTATGTAAAACAGATCCCAACATCCCAGCATGCATTCCACCTTGTAAACTCCATACGTTCGAGCTACGCTACGACCTAGCTAGCATTGGACATGGAAACAAATGTTGGAAGAGCTGAATTGCTAACTAACGGCTTGAACAGGGAATTTCTATGGCATCAGAAACGAAACAAACAAGACGTCTCGCATCTTCTTTGCTCAGGGCTGCGAGACGCTTGTGCAGGCTGAGGTCCTCGAGCAGGAATAGTCGTCCTCGTCTCGTGATCTCTAGTCGCGAGCGAGGAAAACAGCTCTCACCTCCCTAGGTATCGAGGTATCTTGCTACCCATGTCCCAGCATCGGCTATAGATGTGCTTGTATACCAAATTACGAAGGACGGATAAAGTTCGCTCGCTCGCTGTCGGGACTATAAGTGGACGATGTATGCGATGGCTGTAACATTGTATCCTTCACCCACTCACTCACTACGGTATTCGTCATCATCATTACGGCGTCAGGGGTGGGATACGGAGGCAGGAAGGGAAGGTGGAGGATGATCCATAACTAAATGGAAGTTGGAATTATCTCTGGTGTTGTCATGCGTGCCCCGAAGAGTAATTTGGCCGAAAAAAACACATCCGGGAATATTGACCTGTTATTGTATTTGTATATTGGGTGATACCAACAATCAAGCATACCAATCAGATGAATTGATATCAGATCAGATCGAAGATGCGTCTGGCTGGTTCGTCGAGCGGCAGATGGGCAGATTCATTTTGTTAGCAACCAACAGGCTCTGCCTACTTAGAACTCTTGACACGTATAAATGCGTGGGCATGCATGAGATGATGATTGTATTTGTATTTGTATTTTTTTATTTTCCGTTTGGTTGGTTGGATGGTTGAACTGAGCTGGGTATCTACCTCTTCCCTCTACCTACGCCCCTATACATCTACATTCCACCCATGCTATGCTATGCCTTGCTTATATATATTCACTCCTTTGCGGAATATATATACCCATACCCACCCCCCATCCCCATCCCCTATCCTAATCCTATCCCTAGTCCCCTAGTACTCCCGCCCAAGCACCCCCTTCAACCCCGCCACCTCCCTCTCATACCCCTCGACCCGCCTCTGCGCGCCCTCCAACTTCCCCAACAAATACTGCACGCGCGCCGCAACCTGCGCCGGCTGGCGCGGCAGCTCGCCCAGCACGCGCAACTCCGCCTCCGCGCCCTCGATGATCTTCCCCTCGACCTTCACGAGCTCCGTCAGCACCGCGAGGTCCAGCTTCGCCGCCAGCGCGGGGTCGGAGGCTAGGAGGGCGAAGGCGGCCGCGTAGACGGGCCGTCCGGCGCCGATGCGCGTCGGTCGCCCTTGGGGTGAGGTTTTGATCGTTATCAGCTCGAGGTCCGCGAGCGCGTCGAGGGCGGTTGCGCCGGAGGGCGCGGTGGTGGATTTGGAGAAGGTGTCGGAGAGGAGGACTTCGTTGTAGCGGAGGTCGGTATCACTTCCGTTACCATTGCCGTTGTTGTTGGTGGTGGTGACGGTGTTGGTGTTGCGAGCGAGAGCCTTGACGAGGTACCAGGCCTGCTCCGTGGACCAGCGGGGCGCGCCGTCAGCGGAGGAGGACTTGTTGGCCGGCAGGAGGAACATCTTCAGGATCTCCGACGCCGATTGCTCGGTGATCTCGGCCACGGCCTGCTGCGGCTCCTGTCCGGCTTTCAGCCGGCGCGCCAGGAACTCGAGGTCGGTGAGCCGCCCGCCCAGCGTGCCGATGCAGTCGTCGAGGCCGTCGAGGTTCGGGCGGGGTGCGGGCTTGCTGGGGGTTCCCCGTTGTTGTTTCTCCGCCTCGCTCGCGGCGTCCGAGTCCGTGTCGTTGTCCGCTACCGGCTCGGGCTCGGGCTCGGGCGTGTCGTCGCCCTGGATGTGGCTGAGTATGAAGCGCTTGGCGACATCGGGCGAGAGGTCGCCGAGCGCGGCCTGGCGGAAGACGCGGTCGGGCAGGGACTTGGAGAGGGACTTGGAGTAGGAGGCGTCGTTGGTCAGGAAGATGACGTGCGCGACGTTGGACTGCACGAGCGCGGCCGCCCACTCGGCGATCTTGTCATATACAATTGCGTTGGCCTCGCCCTTGTGCAGGAAGTTGTCTATCACGACCACGGCGCGCCGCTCGGGGTGGGCTTCCAGATAAGCGTCGACGGGTAGAGATGCATCGGAGTCCGACTTGTCGCGGTGCGCGATGTCGATCTCCGTCAGCGCGCCCGCCGTCGTCTGCAGGATCTTCTGCAGCTGGGATTCCAGCGTCTCGGAGAAGCCGGCCTTGACGCCGGTGGTGCTCTGCACGGCCAGGTCGACCATGCTGCTCAGGTTGTTGGCCCAGGAGAAGATCGGGCGGTACCCGACGGCAGAAGCCATCTCCTTGATGGTCGCCGACTCGCCCCTGGCTTCTACGATGGGCTTGCAGTCGATGACTAGGACATTGCTTCTTCCCCTGAGAGCCTGCTCGAGAACGAGCTCCTTCTTGCCAGAACCCCGGGGTCCCTGGACGACGATGAAGGTCTCGGCAGTTTCCATGAGCCATTTCTGAACCTGGTCAATCATGTCCTTTCGGTGTGTCCAGACTGCGTCCAGCCCTGCCTGCTCCGCCTTTTGCCGCCTAAACGTGAAGATATCTGATGTCTGTTTGCGGAGCCACCTGTATATCCTGTTGTTTTTCAGGCGGTATTTCTGTGTGACGTAAGCTTTAACGAAGAAGGATCGTATAGGGTCAAAGATCACGACAGTGAGCCCGGTGAGCAGTGCGACTAGGACAGGGATGACAATTCTCGGGTGACTTGTGACCCAATCCCAGAACCGATGCGGTTTCACTCGCTCTTCGTAGGACATCCGGAATTTGGTGCCTGACTTGCCACCACCGAGTTCTTCGGGCACCACATAGCCATGCAAGCAGTTTCGCGCCATGATGGCATCTCGGATGGAGGAGAAATCTACATAAGCGAACTTCGGAAGGACCTTGGAGTCCCAGGGCTGAGAAGTGATTTCGGCGATCTTTCCATAGCAACGAAACAGGCTGTATAATGTTTCTTGGGACAGCTCTACTGCCTCTTCCCCTGGGTTCTTGGGAACGAACTCGACGCGAAGTCGATTCTTGGGAAACCTGTGTAGATCCTCTAGCCAAGGAATACCCTTGACCAGTCCTGCGTTGACTCGTCTGAACAGGCTGAAGAATGGCTTCACAGGTTTCTCCTCAAGACTATTAGACACGATTCCCTCGATATCTTCTGCGGGTACATTTGCCGGATGTGTGAACTTGACAAAAGCTCCACCGTCCTTGAGTCGAGGTAGGATCTCCGTAACCTTGACAGGCGCGTCCTTAGGAATAGCCCGCTTGACCATGTTGATCGGGTCCATGATACCCAGTGTCGAATTCTCGAACCGGCTCATCAGCTCGGAGAGGTCTCGATCGGGACTCTTCCATGGTGCCCGAAGCAAGCCAGCCAGCTTGAGAGGAAATAAATCTTTTTAGGGTTATAGTTAGGTACCAAAGTCCTATTGGGATAGGAAAGAGAATAACATACTGTCGAACCACAGGATAGACTCGTTGGGAGCTGCTTCAATATGGCCCGTCTTCTTTTCGTCTGTAGCTGTGCTCTCCCAAGCCCTAGGTGTCCACCCTGGCAGCCCTGGCTGGCAACGTGGGGTGAGAATGCGGCGACTGATGAATGGACTTCGAGCTCTCACTCCAGGGAGACCCCTGGGGCAGAAGCCGACATGTCTGGTGATCATCGTCGTGCAAAGTTAAAATTCATCACCATGTCAGTTAACAAGAAAGCTGGAGAGAATTCCAGCAGGAAATGTGCTGGAATTTAGTGCTTGGCTAGAGCCTATAGCTCTCAGCTCACAGCTCATAGCACCAATGAGGTCATCGTCTGCTGTTGCCAAGATCGAATTCACTTTCTAACCCCAGCCACATCGACATCGACATCGACGCTACGCCACGATATGTCAAGCCACAGATTTAGTTAGTCTGCGCTACAGGCGTTGATGGATACCTACAGATTATCTATCTAGCTGCGATAAGAATTTCAAGTCCGTGAAGGTTGAAGAATTTAGTTAGAGCCAATACCTAATACTGCTAACACCTGTATATCTGAAGCCACTGTATTAAATCCAGTCGTGATCGTCATCAAACTATCCGTAACACAAATTAGACGCACCTTGCTGAGCATCGGATGCTCTACCATTGGTCGAGAACCTTGCTGCTTCGTACTCCAAGGCGTTACGCATAATCACGAGACACGAGAGCGCGAATACCACCCGCTGTACCCCTCGCCAATCCCCCGCACTCCTGACGCCGTGATCTTATATACCTTATTGTATTGTCTGTAATCTACGCAGAGTTATTATTGTTTTCACGAGTTCCCCCTTCTTCAAGAACCTGAATTACAACTGCAACCTACCTCAAACCTCGCCGTGTCTCGAGATCTATCACCCGATATAACCAGCAAACATGGGTTGGCTATGGGCCACACCACCGGCCCCGAAGGGTCCCAATCCCAGTGCCAGCACGAACGCAGACTCGAACAAACCCACGCCCAGCGCCAGCACAAACCCAGACGCGAATAAGCCCACGCCTTCGCCAGCCAAACCCACGCCTCCGCCAGCGAAGCCCACCAAGTCCGACTACGACGACCCAGCCCTCGCCGAGTTCATGGCGGAGCTCCAAGGCATCTTCAGCCCCAAGCCCTCGGACACCGCATCCCCCAACACCTCGACACCCTCACAAAACCCCACCACCGACAAAGCCTCCCCAGCCTACCGCCTGGACCCCGTAGCCGAGTCCCTGCTCCCGACCACGATGTCCTGCCAGCAGGCCTTCGACCACGCGTACGGCTGCAACTCGCTCTCCGGGCAGTTCATCGCCGTGTACCGCGAGGGCGCGATGCGCACCTGCAGCGAGCACTGGGAGGCCTTCTGGTTCTGCATGCGCACGCGCGCCTACTCCGGCACCGCCAAGGCCGACGCCATCCGCGCCCACTACCGCGCCCGCGACGTCGCCAAGTACCGCGCCCCCGGCCGCCGCTCCTCCGAGGACGTCTGGGAGCCCCGCCGCGAGCGTCTGCAGCCCGGAGAGGCCTTTTCCGAGCCCTACGAGCACCCCGACCTCGACGACGAGGAGTGGCGCCGCTTCGAGATCGAGCATCGCCGGCGCGTCCAGGAGATGCTGAGAGCTGAGGAGGAGAGGGAAAGGAGGGGAGGGGCAGGGGCAGGGGCAGAGGCAGAGGCAGGGGGGGCGTCGAACGCTATTGATTAGGTGGTTAGATTACTTGGGATGTTATTACGAATCAAATCTAATCTACAATGCAAGGAACTTGACGAAATCATGAAATTGAGATTGAATGGACAAGAGTAAGAGTATTAGAATTCTGGCGGCTTAAGATACTGGCATAGAGGTCAAGCATGTTATATTGCTTCGTCACTAGAGTGGTATACTACTATCATCACAAGACCAACCACCGTATTACAGACATATACATTACGTTCTTAAGTAGTCAAACATGTCACTTATCATCGAGAAGACCAAGAGTTATTTATGAATTATCGTTGTTCATCGTGGATGGCTCCTCTGACTAGAGTACATCCATGCAAGTCGTGAAATCTGAAACTTTTGCCCTGTATCATCATTACCGTTGAAAATCTAGTGCAAACCCAGAACGTCCCGATCCGCCACGTCATGTCATTGACAACCGTGGAAAAACGCCGGAAGAAAAGCAGATGTTACTAGTGGGGAGGCATTTAGTCGACCTCCTCAACAGTAGGGCCATCGTCGCCACCAGCACCGGGTGCACCACCAGGAGCGCCACCGGCACCAGGGAAGCCGCCAGGGCCGCCGCCGGGCATGCCACCGGGCATACCACCAGGGGCTCCAGCACTACCGTAGAACTTCATCATGATGGGGTTGGCAATGCCCTCTAGCTCCTTCTGCTTCTCCTCGTACTCTTCCCGAGTAGCCTGCTGGTTCTCATCCAACCAAGTGACAACCTGGTCAATCTCGGTCTTCAGCTTCTCTTTGTCACCAGCGTCAAGCTTCTCGTCGACCTTGGAGTCGGACATCGTGTTGCGCAGAGAGTAGGCGTAGGACTCGAGGCCGTTCTTGGCACCGATCCGGCGACCCTCAGCCTCATCCTCCTCCTTGTACTTCTCGGCCTCGGAAAGCATACGCTCAATCTCTTCCTTGGACAGGCGGCCCTTGTCGTTGGTGATGACGATCTTGTTGGACTTGCCAGTGCCCTTCTCGACGGCAGAAACGTTCATGATACCATTGGCATCAAGATCGAAGGTAACCTCGATTTGAGGAACACCACGAGGTGCAGGCGGGATGCCGGTAAGCTCGAACTTACCGAGCAGGTTGTTGTCCTTAGTGCGTTGACGCTCACCCTCGTAGACCTGGATGAGCACACCCGGCTGGTTGTCGGAGAAAGTGGAGAACACCTCCGACTTCTTGGTGGGGATCGTGGTGTTGCGGGGGATAAGCTTGGTCATCATGCCACCAGCAGTCTCGATACCGAGGGACAGAGGGGCGACGTCGAGAAGCAGAATCTCGTTGGTAGACTTGGAGCTGGTGTCACCAGACAGGATAGCAGCCTGGACAGCAGCACCATAGGCAACAGCCTCATCGGGGTTGATGGACTTGTTGGGCTCCTTGCCGTTGAAGTAGTCGGTGATGAGCTTCTGAACACGGGGGATACGGGTAGAGCCACCAACGAGGACAATCTCGTGGACTTGAGACTTGTCAATCTTAGCATCAGCCAGGACACGGTCAACAGGCTGGATGGTAGATCGGAACAGGTCCTGGCAGAGCTCTTCAAATCTGGCTCGGGTGATGGATGTGTAGAAGTCGATACCCTCGAACAGGGAGTCGATCTCAATGGAGGTCTGAGCGGAAGAAGAGAGGGTTCGCTTAGCTCGCTCACAGGCAGTTCGGAGACGTCGGAGAGCACGAGCGTTGGAAGAGAGATCCTTCTTGTGCTTACGCTTGAACTCGTTGACGAAGTGGTTGACAAGGCGGTTGTCAAAGTCCTCACCACCCAAGTGAGTGTCACCGGCAGTGGACTTGACCTCGAAGATACCCTCCTCAATGGTCAGGAGGGAGACATCAAAGGTACCACCACCGAGATCGAAGATGAGGACATTTCGCTCACCCTCAGCCTTCTTGTCAAGACCGTAGGCAATGGCGGCAGCCGTGGGCTCGTTGATGATTCGGAGGACATTGAGACCAGCGATGAGACCGGCGTCCTTGGTAGCCTGTCTTTGAGAGTCGTTGAAGTATGCAGGGACAGTGATGACAGCGTTGTTGACGGTGCCACCAAGGTAAGACTCGGCGGTCTCCCGCATCTTGGTCAAGACCATGGAGGAGATTTCCTCGGGAGTGAATTGCTTCTGCTCGCCCTTGTACTCAACCTGGACAATAGGCTTGCCACCCTTCTCGATGATCTTGAAGGGGAAGTGCTTCATGTCCGCCTGGACCTCAGCATCACTGAACTTGCGACCGATCAGACGCTTAGCGTCGAAGACGGTGTTGTGGGGGTTCATGGCGACTTGGTTCTTGGCGGCATCACCGATCAGACGCTCAGTGTCAGTGAAGGCGACGAACGAGGGTGTCGTCCGGTTACCCTGGTCGTTGGCGATAATCTCGATGCGGTCATCTCGAAAGACGCCGACACACGAGTAGGTCGTGCCTAGATCAATACCGACAGCAGCAACCATGGTGAAAAGATGTGCGACCTTATTGGGTCAAGAAATTCGTAGAGGTGTGAATGTGTGTGAAGGTGTGGGGTATCTAGAAATGGAAGATTATATGTGGGAAGGTTGTGTGTTGTGTGCGAAGATGAAGAGGAATCTGTATAGTGGATGGAGTTCCTGTACAGATGGATGTTCGCGGGAGAAAATCAGTCTTAATGTGGTGACTGTAAAATTCTGAAGGTTGTTTTGCTTGTGTTGATGAAGAGGGAGGAGGAGTTTGGCAGCAGCCTGTGGTGAATTTTATCTGTACGTCGCAGCCCCTCGCCCCACTAATATTTTTGGTTGGAATCTTCTGGAAACTGAGGAAACCGCACCTATGGCAGTTGCCAGAAATCACTATTTGCTTCCGGAAGGGGCGTGAAAAATCGTGAATCAAGCGAATTATTCTATTCCGTTCCCCTGGGACATGTACATGTCTCTTGTAGCCCTATCTAGCTGATTCCCATCGATTCCAACCGTTTTCGTTGTCTATTCTTCTCACTTCAATGTTCCTTCTCGCAATGCTATGATGGTGGGGTAACTGGCAGCTACATTGATATTCTCTGACGTAGGTACCTTCGTCGCTTCCCTCCACAACATCGATACATGTACCGTCGCCGCTACCTTACCTGAAAAGGTACGCCGTACTGAAGTACCAGCCCCTCCAAATGGTTCGACCAGTCCCACAATCAAAATCTAGCACAGAAAAATAAAGTAACTTCTCGCTCCTACAATGATGTAATATCAAACGACAACTATTCGAATCCACAGAAGCTTCCCGTCTTAGATCAGGTACCTAGTCTGCCAATGAGAAATGCCATATGCCTATGACAGCTCCAATGACAGCGAAGGATCAATCAATCATTCGCAGTCATAGCTTTTGCTTGAAACCACAATCAGCTTTCAAGATTTTTGGTGGTGATTCCAGAATTCTGGTGTGGGCGGCGTACCATGTACATACAGCAACAGAGCTTGGTGATTTATCGCATTCTGCCCCACCACTAGATCTGTGTAGCTACCTAAAGCCTAAAAGATGCCTTGCTGAGTTGCCTAGCCACGATGATTGTCATGCCAAGGCTGTCTGTAAAAATTGACATAATTTTACCTGCAGCAAAGCTACCTGCTGGGGGTGTGTGTAGTTAGACCATGTCACGTGCTGCAGACGTGAGCCTTTAGGCTCACACCGATAACTCAGACTAGCTTAGAACTTAGAACTACACACCCTTACAGCCCACGAACGTTTTCTCTACCTACTGTCCGCCCAGCAACAGTGGTTGCCTCCTTAACTACAGAATCATAGCCCACCCGAATGGAACTACATAGAAGCTACATGATTTTGTATGATGACAATAAGGCCCTTTATCTAGCCAATAAGCACCTCCCACAGCTGTCTGTATGAAATATTCAACTTGCAGAATCAGAATCAGCCCAATGCAACATCAGTACAGAATATTACAATTGCACCACAATGTAATACCAAGATAGAATAATATCATCATAACCGGTTCAATATATTTCAATTGTTATCTACCCTTATCGAGGAAACTATATGCAGTTTAACAGAAGTGCTCGATCTCCTGGGGCTTCCCGTCCTTGGGACCCAAATCGGTCTTCAGCCTTCTGCCGAACAGCTCGAGCAGGACCTCGAAGCAGATCTTGGTGATGGCCGGGTCGTAGCGGCCCTTGCTGAGCTCGTCGCGGATGAAGGCGTGCTGGGCCCAGGCGAACTCGTAGAAGCTGAAGACGGTGCCGGCCTCGCGCAGCTTCTGCTTGACGAGGTCGCGGCCCGCGTCCGGCACGTGCGTGTCCTTGATGCCGAAGATCAGCGCCACCTCGCCCTTGAGCTCGGCGAGCTTGTCGATCGTGTGGTTGCTGCCCTCGGGCCCCTGCACCGCCAGGTTGGCCCCGGTGTGCGGCCCCAGCGTTCGGCTGTGCACGTCGGTCGCGAAGTAAGTCACGGTAGCGTTCACGCGCGGATCCAGCTATGAGTGAGGCTCCATTGTCAGCAACAAGTAGGCATCTACATAACAAACACATTTGCATATTAAAACATATTGGTGAGAGCCTTACACTAGCGCGTAGAGCTAGGTGGCCACCGAGACACATCCCGGTGGCGCCTATTAATCCTGTACAGGTCGGAAGGCTGAGGAGGTAATCAACGGTCTTACGGGAATCCACGTCGTATGATTGGAGGGTCTGTCATGCAGTCACACGCATATTAATGAACTTGCCATCCAGAAGGAAGGGGTCGCATGAGGCAGGCAAACCTTCTTGACCTTCCATTCGTTTCCTTGGTCAGTGCCCGGCACATCATAGGCGAGCGGCTCTGGTCCAGCGAAGTCGTGGTAAGATGAGGGTGCAGCGACGATGTAGCCTTGCCCGGCAATCTGTCGTGCAAATCGAGCTACCGGTCCAGTTACTACATAGGATTGTTAGAAACTCGAGGACATTATAAACTAGCTTATAGGATGGAATGGCTATACCCTGATAAATCTCGCTGAACAATGCCACACCGGGGAATTTACTGCAGGCTCATCAGTAAGTTGAACCTTTGTAAACCCCACGCCATGATCGCAGCCTTACGCATTGGGATACTGGGGAACAGTAGGGTGGAAGAGGAAGATTCCTGCCTGACGTTAGCTCCATCAAGGTAGCTCTCCAATTCGTGTATTGGTTGTGGGTTCTTACTCATGGAAGTCTCCTTCCCATCTACACTCGTCTGGACATCTGTATGGCTTTCGTTGATAAGCATCTTGGTGATTCTTACTCAGATATCGCCTTTCAAAGTATACAGGTTGTTGCTGGAATTTCAGACTGAACTCAAAGACCCCGCGCCGGTGGTGGGGTTTTTCAATGTTCAGAATGCGGGGATGAGTAAGAATACTGGGATAAACATCAAGATTTATTGAAAAGTATTGTCGAGCACATGGGATTCCTACATTTCTATACTGCTTCTACGCGAATTTGCCTAATGTACAAAACACGCCACAAATCGGGAATTTAATCTAAAAAGTCTCCTGACAGTCGAAGATCCGAGTATACATGCCGTAAAATGTACACATAATTGAAACAGTAGCAACCACTTTTCCCTACGCTTATGCAATGGAAGTCAGTAGTTCCACGGCTACCAGTAGGAGATCGAGAATGTGGTATGATTATAGCCCTTCGGCCCTTGTTATTGGATCGAAGTTACATTTATAGAGATGGCCGGAGTAGCTTCCCCTCACCATAATGGCAACTCCAAGTGACTTACATCTTAAACGCAACATCGGTATGCGGCCAAGTTACTATTCAAAACCGGGTTTACTATTATAAGCTGTCTCGAGAGGGGAAAGGTGATGATCTAAAGGGAAGGAGAAATGTAGAGTAAAAGGTTCAGAGAGCTATGCGGAGTTCACGTAGGTCGGAGTTTACCAACCATCACTATTCTGCATGGCCCTTTACGACGCATATACATGGATTCTTAACCACCCTGTAACCTCGGATCAAATTTCACAATAGTTGGATGTGACCCAAGTGACTAGACAACGTGCATTGCTTTCGATAACCTCTAAACCCATCTCTATAACCAAATACCACCTATCTACCATTTATAAATGAGGAACTTGAGCACTCTGTAACAATAAGTTGATAATACTCAAAACCCCTTCTCCCAAGATAAAGCCCTGAAACCAGCACGTTAGCAAATGGGTTATAGAGGCACAAGTAGTATATATAGGAAGCTCACCGAGGCTAATACGATAAGAGGCGTATCCTCCTTGCCTAGATAGACCCTCCAATACCAATTCATAAGTCCGCCGATTGTTCTCGCCAAAGTGAAGGACGGGACATTGTACATGCCTAAGATATAGTTAGTCATACATAGTTCAATACAACTCAACGGCCTATCCTTACCAACTGCAACAGCAATGCCACCGGGGATATAGGCATGCCATTTCTTCCCGATCGCCCTCGTACGTAGAACAGTGAAGACAGCAAAGATGACCGCGGCACCAATGGCGAATTCTCTCGCCATGTACGGCAGCCCCTTTCCGGTGACCAGCCTCGCCGTGAAGATCCACACAAACGCAGTCGGCACCTGAAACAGATCTCCCGGGACTTCGTAGACGGCAGTGTAGAGTCTGTAGATAAACGCACTAACCACAGCTCCCACGGTAGCGCCGATGATCTGGCCCCAAAACTGTGCCTTAGGTGCCGCGCCTAAGAGGTGGCCGGTCTTCAGGTCTTGCATGAGATCACCTGCTTGCAATGCGCCGGCTTCGGACACGGCGCCGGCGACGAGGTTGATCAGAACGCTCGATTTGTTGGACTGCGGGATGATGAGGGCAAAGAACAGCTGAGCCAGTTTGCTGATTCCAGACACGGGATTCAAGTCCGTCTCGCCCAAGGCCCGAACGCCCATGATACTCAAGATCATAGCCATGAAGACGGCGATGACGGTTGCGTATAGAGGAACTAGGTTACCGAACGTGATATGGATGCTGGCAATGCAGACAAGGACCGATACGACGAGGCCGACGCTCACCACCCTGCCCCCGACTAGTTGCTCTGGTGGGGCGTCATCGTGATCCCATGTCCTCTCGGAAGGAGGTCGTTGGATGTCGAAGGGGTCTCTACGTTCGAAGACCGGACTCGACAGGCCGTCAATATCTTCCGAGGGCCTCGTCGCAATAGATGATCTCGTTTCGCCCTCGTCATTGCGAACCGCCACGTATCCGGGTGGCTGTCGAAGGAACAGTCCTTTGATACCACCCTGATCGTACCGTCGCTTGATGGTCGTGAAGAAAGCCGGCGCGTGCTGGACAAGGGGGCGGAAGGCTATGTAGCCTAGACTAATGACAGCATCTGCCAACATAATGGCTAAGGACGTCCAAACGATCCATCCTTTACTGCCGGTTTCCCAATCATCGATCGAGCCGGGGGCCCAACCTCGGAATTTTGCAATCGGCGATAGGATGCCCCAACCAATAACAGCCCCTAGGAGCATGTGTATAGTCGTAGAAGGTCCCATGATAATACCCTGACCGACATAGGCGAAACTCGGGTTCAAAGTCCATAACCAAGTATCGGCTGCTACCGTACCAAAGATGGGAAGGTTGCGAAGTATCGGGAAGAAATAAGTGCAAAGGGTATAAAAGCCAGATATGCCAAAGGTGATTAGAAGAAGCCTGATGTTTCTCTCCCAGGTATGCTTCTTGGCACCCGCAAGTCGTGGTGGCTCATCAGCTGAATCAACCCGATCTTCATCATCATTAGAGTCTTGCACTTGCATAAGCGGACGACTCTCACTCTCAATCGCCAAGCTACCAAACGTCGCGGCCTTAGAGGAATCCAGAGCACCACCGTTCTGCGTGGTGGTCTTGCCGTGAAGCACTCCGATCAGAACGGCCGTACTAAATCCACTTGGGAATTTCAGCTGCTCCCTGATGATAACTTGGCGCCGCCTGAGATGATTATAAGCATTTCTATATAAATATCTCGTGAGATTCTAAATGGACTCACAGTGGAACGGCGAACACAACGCCAAAGTAGCAAAGGCCCAACGACCAGATTATTAACTTCCACATACTCAGGTTTATAGGACCTTGTTCTGATGACTTCAGCAAGTATTCCATCGCCGGCAACTAAACCCAACCAGGTCAGCCCAACGTCTGTTCTCATATGGTAGTGAGTGGTCACTTACTACACCAACAAAACCACACCCCAACGGCATGATTGCCATACCACCGGCTACAGATTGTACTAGCACGTTCTCCACGGGCGAGAATGGAAAAGTAAGGTGTTGCGATAAGGTCTTGAAGATACCAAAGCCTAATAAACTCGCGGGCATCGTCATCATGCTGACCCAGCCTGTCTGGAGACCGAAGTACATATTCGAAAAGCAGATGACGAGACCAACAAGCAGACCGGCCCCGATACCACGGAGGGTGAAATGGCGGCCTTCCGGTAAGTACTTGTCATTTTCCGCGTTCTCAGCCAGAGACGGGGGCGTCGGAGCCTCGTCGCTGCCTCTATCGGGAGCCATTATGCCGAGTGCGATAGGAGCAGCAAGGGGGGACAACTCGTAAGCCAGCGGTTACTATTGACAACTATGAAAGTAGGAGCTCGCTATCTGATGGAAGATGCCTTCTCAGGGGCCATATTGAAACATACTCGACAGTAAATGATGAGTCGAGCGGCTGAAATGAGTAGGGTGGTCGGCGCGATGCTGACAAAGCCGGAGATAGAGCCCTATCTCGCCGACTCCACATTCCTTATCCGTACTTTATATAGGTCGGGTATTGTCATTGCCAAGACTTTGCTTTATTAAACTGACACGAAACTGTGACTTTTGAATCTTACCTAAACTAAAAGTAAGCAATAAAGCAATGGACTGAGAGACGAAGAGTTGAGAGTATTCAATAACGTACCACAGCGTAACTCTCATCAAGTAATCTTCAAAGATTGTATTCATGGCCACTAAGTAGCGGTCCGTGGACAAGGCAATGGTTTATAGTCTATCCCATATGTGATATATCCCTGACCCTAAATCCCGTGAGCGCAGAACACTTCACAATTCCACATCCAATATCATATCTCACACTCGCAAAACCACACCCTACTCCCCCTTCCCCCCCTGCCCCTCCTTCACCAGCTCATTCAAATAATCCAGCCCACTCAACAGCTTCTTCGACGGCAACGCCTCCTCCCATTCCCTCCTAAACTCCTCCTTCCCCCCACCCTTCCCATCGAGCCCGAACTCGCGCCCGAACTCCGAGACGAAGTTGTCGAACGTCGTCGCGGGCTTGTCGCGGCAGATCCCGCACAGGATCTCCTTGCACGCGGCGCTGTCGAACCCGGCGAGCGGGAACAGCCCCAGCACCTCGCGGTACGCCGCCTCGCTGATCGCGCCGCCGGGGAACAGCGGACCCGCGAAGTCCGCCATGATCCCCAGGTGCGCGAGCGCCGTCTCGGGCGCCGCGTGCAGGGCGATTGAGCCCGTCGTGTGCAGGGCGATGGACGACCAGATCAGGTCCTGGCGGTGGGCGTCCCACTTGCCACCCCCTTCTTTAGCAGCAGCGCCATCGTGGTCGTGATCGTGCTTGTGATCATGCTCGCGCTCCTTCACGTACTCACGCACCCACCGCTTCGCGATATCCGCACCATCGACCTCAAACCGGCGGTCTTTCGACCTGAGGCCCGGCGTGCTAGCCCAGCCCATATCGTGCAAAACGCAGGCGAGGACGACGGTCTCGAGGTCCGGCTTCCGACCATCACTGTCAGCAGCCGCAAACGCGGGCAGGTTGTGCGCGAGGATCAAAGCCCAGTAGGCGCTGCGCACGCAGTGGTTGTACACGGGCTCCGTGGTGTGCTGCTGCGTGTATGCGAAGGCGGCGGCGGTGATGGGCGAGTTGGGGAAGGTTATGCCGCTCTTGGGCAGGTCGGGGAAGGGTGTTGGTTTAGACATCGTTGTGAGGTTGTCTGGCTTGAGGAGAAATGGATAGACAGAGACACGAGTAGGTAAGTAAGTAGTAGATAGGTAAGTTGGTAAAACAAACAGATGAACGATATTCACATGCAAATAGAAACTGCTATATGTGCGATCTCATCTAATAGACCGGATATGCACTTCCCGTGTGGATAACTATCCTACTAGACCAAGTACAGCAGTGATGGTTCCTGAAGCGGACTCTTTAATAGTAGTTTCGATCGAGCCGCAGTGGAGTAGTGATTTGAAATCGGCTTCTCCTTCAACGACATGTGATAGTATATACCCTCCGCGGTCATATGTGACTTCTACTCACACGCTCTGTAATACATATCCCTGATCAGTAATCTACCTATGCTTTGGTGATATTCCATAAGAACTGGACCTCCGGCCTCAGCCGGCGTAAAAGACGGGGCAAATCCAGCTCCGCAGCCCCACCGGTCAGATCTCCTAGGTCCGATGGCCCGCGGAGCCTCCAATCTCGAGGGGAGGTCGGGGAATGTGGGATTTGTAATGCAGACCTCAGAGTATCACTTCCATCGCTGCCTCTGACGCTATACTTAATTACCACGGGGTGTGCACAGAACAGTAGATAGGCAGCTAGTCTCGTTCAGGACGGCAGTTCGGCAGCTGATTGGCCCTGTAAAACCTACGGCGTCTGAGGTTCATTCCAGCCGTTCAGCCGTTCCCACATACATACCACCATATGTAGTATCGATGACAGTGGACACACATGAATCCCAGAAGGGAAAGCTGGACGGGAGATAGACAGACAGACTGATGATCATGTGAAAGCCATGGCCTAGATTTTTGTTTTAAAACCTACGTACAATACACGCACGCTAAGAATAGAAACAAACTCCATGCGCCGCACGAATGCTTCATCTACCTAGAGATACATGGATAAGACCATACCAGACCAAACAAACCCGCTGCCTCGGCCCTCCACTACACTACAACATAGAATATCACACACGCACAGCCTTGCGATACTTACAAACATACTGTCCAGTCATTCGATCGATAGGCCAAATTCATGCCCAGAACAGCAGTCCACCTAGAGCCCCCCTCTTTCTCTTCCGGGTCTCAGAACCCGAAGTTATCCAGCAAGGAATTCGCATCCGGCTCCTCGAAGACGCTAGGCGGCGCCTTCACGGCGTGTCCGCCAGTCTTCATATCGCCCGGCGCGGCCGGCGAGAGCGGCAGGTCCTGGATGATCAGCGAACTACGCCGTTTCAGGAGGTTCCGGGGGTCAATCTCGCCGCCGAGCTCGGGGGCGGTCGACGAGGGGACGTGGCGGAGGAACTCCCAGTTGCGGACTGCGCACACACACATGATTAGTTAATCTGAAGAGAAGTATACTAGGGAGTTAGTTGGTCGGGAGGGGACTCACCGAGATCCAACCCAAGCAAATCACACCCCATGCGGTCGTACAGCCGCGCGTTGTGGATCACGAACTCCCACTCCACGCGCGGCGTGACCTTCGACGCGCCCCGCAGCGTCTGCAGCGTCTTCTGCCGCAGCTGCGAGTACAGCACCACCAGCGCCGGGTCGTCCGTCAGGAAGAGCTTGGCCTTCAGGCCCGTGGAGACCGGCGTTTCCAGGAGCGTGTAGACGGGTGTCTTGGCAGGGAAAGGGTCAGCTTGCTTCTCATCCATGTATTATAAAGTCTGATGATGATGGTAGTGGTAGAGAAACTCACAATAAGAGCACGAACAGCCATATCTCTTCTCTTGAGCATCCAGAACGCCCACGAGGCCAGCCAGCGGTTGCCCTCCTGGGCCGCGAGCGCCAGGACCTCGTTCTCGAGCAGCCTGCGGAGGACGGGCCCTGCTCCTCCGCTGTCGTCCTCGTACACCCTGGCGATGGCGATGGCGAGCTGCAGGTCCTTGATCTGGTTCAGGCAGACGTTGACGGCGTCCTGGAGGTGGTCCGCGAGCAGGAAGAAGGCAGCTGCGTAGTCTAGATAGGTAGATAGGTCGACCGTTAGTAATCCGCATTGAAAATAATTAAACAAATAAAATGGGAAAAAAACAGAGGAAAAGGGGTTCATACGAAACCGCCGTTTACTAAGCAGCGCGTACGCGTTCTTCAACGCCGTCGTCCTCCACTTCGGGTCCTCGAAGTTATTCCCCAGCAGCCTCTGGGTCGCCGCCTGCTCCTTGTTCCAGGTGGCCATGCGCCAGAGGCCTCTTAGGACCGCCTTCTTCTTCAGCGCCAGGTAGAAAAGACTGCAGTCCACGGGGTCCTTGAGCTCGCTCTTCGTGTACTCGTTCCGCGCCACGATCTCGAACTGCGCTTTCTACATACATACACATATCTATTAGTTCCGAGAGTGAGAGTGAGAGAGGCGTGCTTGGAAGAAAGAAAGAATAGAATGAAGACAATAACTCACCACAGCAGCAGCATCAGTAAGCCACATAAACACCCCGCTCTCGCGCGCGTCTCCCCACAACATACTTGCCGCGCCATGATACTGGCGGGCCACGAACCCCGCGAGCACGTCCTGGCTCGTGGAGTGGTAGGCCCAGCAGATCTCGCGCCAGGACATCTGGGCCGTCGCGCCGGCGGTGCGCCCCCGCCGCAGCGCGTGCTGCCGGAAGAAGTGCGTGAACCGCGCGCCGTTCTCGTCCAGCGACCGCCGCTGGCCCTCCACCACCCCCGCGCACTCCGTCAGCGCCACCAGCTGGATCTGCTCGTGGCCCGACAGCTGCGGCAGCGTCACGTTTTGCAGCTTCTCGCAGATCGCGAGCGCCGTGGCCTCCGTGAAGGCCTCGTCGGCGTTGCTGCTGTCGGAGTTGAAGGACGGCCCGCTCGTGAGGTATGAGGGGTCGCTTCTTCCGTTGGCGGTCGCGGATGTCTGGGAGGTTGGTCAGTTTGTGACTCTAGCAGCAGTGTCATCTTGGCAGGGCAGGGCAGGAAGACTTACCTCATCACGCACATAGAATTCCTCGGGATCAAGCCCCAAGTAATCATCAATAACATCGCCCTCGACATGGAACCTCAGCACGCGGTTCAGGGCCAGCAGCACGCGCTGCACGACCGCGGTCTTGCCCGCCAGGATGCACTGGCTGAGGAACTGCGGGTGGAAGACCGGCAGCGGGCCGTTCAGCTTCTGCACGACGTCGAACAGGTCGCGCACGCCGCCCGGCGGCACGCGGATGCCCATGCCCCCCGAGACCAGGCGCTGCTGGTGGTTGTCGCCCGCGCCCGCGCCCGCCGCCTGCGCCGTAGTCTCCAGCGCGCGGTCGTACAGGAACAGCTGGTTGCCCGCGCCGATGACGAGGTTGCCGTCGCCGAGCCAGGTCGAGTCGCCGATGGGGTGGGGCGTGAAGTCGCGGATGGCGATCTCGCGCACCGGCGCCCACGCGGGTCCCTTATTCAGGTAATCGAAGCGCATCTGCGCGAGCAGCACGACGCGGTACGGGAACCCCACGGCGAGGATCGACTGCGCGTCCGGCGTCGACGTCCAGTCGAGGTCCTGCACGGTGTTGTGGCCCTCGAAGTCCTGCCCGTACTCCGCGCGCGCGCCCCGGATGTCCCAGATCGTCACCTCCGAGCGGTTCCGGTTCACGAGCGCGGCCTTCTTCATCGTGCTGCCGCTTACGAGCGCGGGCTCCGTGACGCCCGTTTCCATCGAGGACGTCGAGAGCCACTCGACGCGGTTCTGTTGCGGGTCAACTCGGGCCGTCCAGAACTCGACACGGCCATCGTGGGTATATGAGATAGCAACATCGCGGGCAAACACATCTAGGAACCCGGTTACGACGGGGGTTGAACCAGCAGGATCAACCGGCAGAACATAGGCGAGGTCCCCGGCCTCGTCTAATGTGAAGGTACAGAACTCTCGGAGATGTTCCTCATGACCATTGACCTCCGGCTTAGCGCCGTTGGCATTCTTCATCGGCAACTGCAGCTCCCAGACGATACCCCTTCGTTCCGATGTAATGGTGGCAATATGCGCCACAGACTGGAGATCAGCCCGCAGACGGGGGAGCACGAGGACGCAAAGGGGCTTGCCCACGACGTCGAATTTGCAATCCGCCAACAGCGTGTGTTTGGAGGTAGTGCAATCCCACAGGGTTATATTGCTGTGGTGCAGGAAGACGACGAACCTGCCGCCCCTGAGCAGACATATCCGGTGGATATGCCTCTCTTCCGAAATGACGTTATGGCGCACCAGCTTCGTCTGCCGCGAACCAGCCGTGTGTCTCCATATGATAGCCTCCCCCTTCTCATTCCTGGATACGATGGCGCGCCCGCTGAAATTCCGCACGATCTTCTTGATCGAGGCAGAGTGTCCGGACCACGTGGCGCGGGGAACCAGACGGTTGGGCGGGGAGGTGGGATCAAGCAGGTCCGCGATATTGCTCTCGAACACCTCGACCTTGCCGTCGAAGTGGTGGAACAGGACGTGCAGATTGCTCGTGTTCTTGTTACAGTAGCCGATGATCTCGACGTGGGGGGGCACTTCTCCCGCCGTCGACGTTTTGAGAAACTCGAAGTCCTTCGACCGGACATACGCTACGTTGTCCACATTGTTGGCCTTGGCCTTGCTGCCCACGATCTCCAGGGCCCAGGCCGACATGATGCCGCGGCCGTCGAAGATGACGCAGAGCTCCGTGTCGCGGTTTGCGATGGAGAGAAGGTACTGGAGGGCGACGTCCTCCTTCTCCTCGTCGTCTCCTTTTTCTTGCACAGCTCTCTCCGTGGCGTGCGCGATGTCTCGTTGGCCGATGATGAAGGCCCACCTGAGCTGGTTTCTCTCGTCTTCCTGCTCATCTTGTATCGCCGCGGCAATATCCAACTTGCCCCAAAGATTAAACGGCTGGCACCCGGGCCCGTCTGCGCCGGTCCACACGCGCAGGACCTTGTCGGCGCAAAACGTATAGAGCACATTGTCGATCGTCTGATCGACGTGAAACGGCTTCCGCCAGTGTATACTCGTGATAGCTCGGGGGTGCGGTAGGTAGCTGAGGTCGAAAAGCACCTCGCTGGAACTGAAGGTGAGTCTGCGCCACACCTTCACCAATCGATCGTAATATCCAATAGATGCTATGTAGGACGAGTCGTAAGAGAGATTCGCGGCCTTCGCGGGGCTGGACAGGGTCTGTTGCCAATGGCATACGGGAGGTGTTGTGGTCGTGTCGTAGAGCCAAAGGGACGATCGTCCTACGAGGAGTTCTTCCGAGCTGCCCCACGAGAGCGTCGCCGGCGTCGAACCTTCGCCGACCTCGAAGGATGCTTGTAAAGCCCACTGCCTCCAGTCAGCTAAGTTCAGTCGACAGCTGGGTCTTAAATCTGGGGGTAGACAACCTTCAGCGAGTCATCGCCGTGCCCCAGGGGCCGGTAGACTCTAACGGTAGCGCCCGTACACGCGGCTATCTTCCCCGAGGACTCGTCGAAGGCGACGGCCTCCAGCCGCCGCTCGTCATTGTCGTAGATGGTCTGGTGGATGGTGTCGGGGTCGGACAGGATGGCGAGCGCATTGCCGGTGATGTAGACGATGATGCGCCGGCCGTCCCAGTACCCCGTCGACACAGCTTGGAGGCTGGCTTCCGGCTGGCCTGGAAGGACTGCCCTCATACTACTACTATCGGCGTATACGGCTCAGTAGTGACATTGCCAGAGAACTCTTCGGGGTTGTGATGTGTGCCGGCACTGCGTGTACGTTCGTTCAAGAAAGCAGAGAGAGAGGCGCGAGAGCGCGATCCCGAAGATCGGATCGGATTCCAGACACACTTCGCTTGCGTAAGACCCAACGAAATCGGTAACAGGTATTCTGTAGGGGCTTGTGTGTATGTGTCAACGATATGTAGCTTTAATACGTAATCGTAGGTAATTCTAATTCACGGTCTACAGCAGTATAACAAGTTATGGAAGGGTCCTAAACTCAGGGCAATGGATCAACGGCCCAATATATTTCGCAGCTTCGATCACAATGTAAACGACTAGGTTTTGTAGCTCGGTGGTCAGATGCCTTGCCGCGACAGGCATTCGCGTCGGGTTCATCGCCTGCGAGATGACGTGGGGCAGCCCGCAGCATCCCAGTTAGCCAGGATCCCTGCTGTAGCTCCCTGTGCATCATTGCTGGAGTTTGATAGACTAAACTGGTCAGGAGACTATACATGTACATATGCAGTTTACACGGACTACCGAATCCTTTCCAACCCAAACTTTACTTGCAACTGATGTCAGTAAGTAATTCTATTCATTCCATGCTTCTTCTATCTTGGGTATCTTTGTAGCTTCCTAGCTATCTAAATGGCCATGGGGGTATCACTTATAACAATATAACAAAAACCCAGTACGCCCCAATAAATGCTTGTATGCTTGTATGCTTCCATGTATGCTTGTCAACCAACACCAACAACAATCACTGCGCCCATGATACTCTCAGATTCCGCCCGGAGCGGGACGAGCGACTAGCCCTCCCTCCGAGTACGGATCCCCTCATGGCTGATTCGCTTGCCCGGAAGAGACCTCGGGTGGGCACAGGCGCCAGCGGCGTAGTCGTCTCCCTCCTACCCAACGACCCTAGCAAGATCTGTGGTCTTCCAGGCGTCGGCGCGTAGACCTCGTCTTCAATCTCATCGTTCTTCTTTTGCGTGGCCGCCCTCCAATTATCGAACAGCCCTCGAGCTTTGCGCTGCGATGCATGGCGTTGGGCCTCTTCCACCACCTGTTCCACGTTCTTGTAGTTCCCGTTCGGAAGCTCGACTGGGACGAGCTTGTCTGCTGTCTTCCCGTACCACCCTTCAAAGCCGGACCGCAACAGCTTCCTCTCCTTCTTGTCCAGGGCATTCGCAACCATGAGTGGCCGGTTTGGCAACTGGACGGTGGCCAGATTCCAGTGTTTCAGAGCTCGTGTTGTTGCTCTTGTTTCCCAGTGTTCATTTGCTTCGGCCTGCAATTCTTCTTTATATGCCGACGCCTCGCGCCATCGCCCCAAGATTTTCTCCTTTGTCACCGTATCGCTCATAGAACCCATCTCTCTCCGTTCTGCTGCCCTGATACGCCATGTATCCAAGGCCTCTGCGGTCTGGTTCCATTCTCGATTCGAGATAACATCTTCCAAGTTCGCATTCATCACCTCATAACGTTCAAAACTTGGCTGTAGCTTCTCCCGCCATTGCGCAATGCAACGCTGTCCCATGCCCTTCTTCACAATGCGACGGGTTTCCAAATGCGCTTCCTTCAACCTCTGTTTGCGTTTCTCCTTAGCAAGGCTCTGCCAAGTTAGTAGGGTCCCTCGAGTTCGGTAGTAGTAATCGGCCCGCTCGGCATAGCGGGCGAGGACATTTTCCTGCTGCTCGGCGGCCTGTTGCGCCTGTGATCTCCATTCAGGCAGTGTCTTGGTAATCTTGTTGTAGTATTCGGCTCGTTTGGCGTACAGTTCGAGGACTCCCTCCTTCTTCTCAGCTTGCTCTGAATTATCTCGCCAGACGGGCAGCGCCTTGGAAACCTTGTAGTAGAAATCGGCTCGTTTGGCATACTGCTCGACTTGTCCATACAACTGAGCTGCTTGTTGGGCCTCACGTCTCCATATAGGTAGCGATTTTGCAGCCCTATTATGAACTATCGCTCGTTCCGCATTGCGCTGACGAGATTGTTCATCTTGTGCAGCTTCTTCTGCATAGGAGCGCCATGCAGGGATGATTTGTGCGATTCGATGCTCCTCCTGACCCGCTTTGAAGTCTCTGACTTTACGCAGGTTTTCTGCCGTGTACTCTTCCCAGGCTTCGTAATATCGCATGCGCAGAATATGTCTCCGTGCTAGTAATGTCTTTTCGTCCATCTCATCGACTGAATCGTCAGATTCATCTTTAGAAGACACTACCTTTCCGACAGAGTCTTCAGCGCTAGTCGTCCCAGCAGTAGTATCAACTCCAGGCTGAGTCGAGACAGGAGGATGAAGAGAACTCGGCCCAGTAGTAGTATCAACTCCAGGCTGAGTTGGGGCAGGAGGAGGAAGAGAGTTTGACCCAGCAGTATCACCAATGGCAGCAGCTTTGGGAACATCTTCGGATTCCTTGGCATTATCAGAAGGGGGGACGGCAAAGTGGACATTGCGAGCGGCGTCCATTGGCACATTTTCCGCTAGACGACGGCGGAGGCCGAAAGCCTTGGCCTTCAAGTTCATCTCGTGAATCTTAGCAGCCATCTCGGCTTTCTTTGTCTCTTCCTCCGATCGGTTGGACCAACCGCTGAAGGCGCGCGAAAGCAACATGAACTTGTGTGCCCTTTCTGCTACACGTTCGAGTGGATCAACGGATTCCTCCACGGCCATCTGTTCTTTACGCCTTTGCTCTTTAGCACGCTGTCGCCAATTGCTGAGCCCAGTCTTGAGCTGACGGATTTCATGGGTCCGGACGGCAATGCCCTCGGTGCGCTTAGAGTATACATTAGGTGGGAGCTCCTCCGGCGGTATCTCATCAGCCCTGGCTGCGGTGCCTCTCCATGATTCGAATATGGCTTCGGCGTTTTCCTCTAAGTCGGCCTGGCGGGCGGCATCGAACTGATCGCAAATGTTGCTGATGTATGTCGATTTCTGCTGCCACTGCCGAAGAGCGGCCACGGCAGAGAACTTCGAATGGTGTATCTTACGGAACGCAATCGCACTGTTTTCCAGGTGTTGTTCGATCCTCGAGAGATTCTCCGGATTTTCTTCATTCAACAAGTCTCCCTCCGTTACGTGACTGTTGTGTTGTTCCATTGGAACAGCGCCATTGCCGTACACACTATCGTTATTTGAATAGATATCCTCTTCCTGTTCGATTTCCCTGTACATATCCCTATCCATGACATGACGGCCGTCATTGTCATCAGATATGGTTACATTATCGGGAGGGTATGCGGGATCGGCAGTGACATCGCCCGCATTAGACCCGTCGACCGTGGGATTGTCCCATTCAACGGTAATGCCCATCCGGGCCATAACAATCTTGAACTTCTCCCAGAGAGAATCAACATTCTTAACTCCTCCCACCTTAAAAACGAGCTTGCTGATATGTTGATCTTCGTCCGGGTCAATGCCATACTCGGGAAGTATTTCATCGTAGGCTTTAAACAGGGCATGAGTGGGGAGACGTGAAGACGGGGTAAGCTCGGACAAGATGTCGCCAGCTCGTTGGATAATTTCGTAAAGCATCCTGATGTCTACGAGACAAAGTTAGTGGCGGTTAATGACGTAAGAGCAGCAGGCATCAAACGGACGGTCATCTGTATACTCCTCTTGATTCAAGGCGGGGGCAGGAGGAGCAGGAGGAGCAGGAGAAAGTGGCGGGGCATCGGAGGCCATATCGCTGTGGTGGATAGAATCCTGAGTAGAGACCACATCGGAGAATTCAGAGGAAGAGATAGAAGGGCGGTGGTTAAGTAAGGGAGCCATGATAGAGCAGCGACACAGTCCCAATGAGTTTAATCCAGAGCATGGTCTTGGGTGGGTTGCCTTAGTATCTGGCTGGTTTGGCTGGGAGGGCTGATACGAGCACTACTCGCATGATTTGCCAGCGAAGGCCATTATGTAATGAAGCGAGCAATCAATTAATTGATTGAAAACGATTTATTATTCAAAAAAACTCCAGGGAGTCGCAGACGATTGCGTTTGGAATAATGTGGATTGCGATTTGAATCCTTTGGTATAAGCGACTTGGAATGGTTTTGTAAGTGACGAAGTCGAAGCAATCGCGTCGCGTGTCGAACGCAGCCTTGTTCAAGTTGAATTGACTTCGGAAGTTGGCTGATTGGTTGATTCCATTACAGAATAGTGGATACAGGAATGCAGCGGCCCGTGGGCCGTGCGGTTCGGTGGTCCTTGGCGAGAGCCTATCCCATCACATGTATTACCTAGTTGTAATGCCAAGTTACAGCTTGCCATCCATGTACACCTGCCAGACTCAACTACAAGACGTCAATAATTAATGGAATTGTGATGGCTATGGCAAAGGGTGCATCTTAGAAATTCTGTCTATATTGCGTTGCTTGGAGCCTTCAGACTCGACTCGACGAGATAGTCCAATTGCGACTTTGAAAGACTAATGAGAAGTTCCAGCGTGGGAAGACGAAATGCCACCGCGACAGCGACCAATTCAGAAGTTCGCTGCTGCAGTCTCACAATGCTCTGCTGAGGTATGCACCCTTCTTCATGTGTTTTATATGAATAGTTACTGATGCTTATTCTTTACTATAGGCAGCAGTATATGGCACATGCATTGTCGCAGATTACAATTCAGTCCACAAGGACAAATGTATTAATGAGTTTCTCAAGTTGAAAGACTGCTATCTAGTCAGTATCATCACACGGGCGCGCTCAATAGTTCCTATAAGCTGATACAACGAAATAGAAAGCTGCCAAACGGGCACGGTAAAGGTATCTCACCGACTGAGGGGCAATATCACTGATAGTGCGGTGATAATACGATAGCATATCAAGAGAGGATATTCAGTACCTAATGGTCAAACCAGGACATCAAAACAGATCACGGATGTTTACTTCCCATGTAATAATCTATGTCTTAGAGACTCGCTGTTAGTCCAATCCCAATTTCAGGGTACGAGAGGAGGAGCGACTAAGTTGTGTTCTTAGTTAATAATTCGGAGTACTATGATGCTCTCAATTCAATCTCCTCTCCACACAGCTACCCTCAATTGACTAAGAGGAGCCTCGTAAGGGTATGTATACCCTTACTAGCATGTTAGAAGTTCACCCTGTACATCCGAGTGCCTATACCTATGATGTCAGTAATGAGTATTTGATGTGATGTGAAGTGTCAAAGAATACAAGCCGGTACATAAGTTCATATTATTTTATGACAGCCAACGAGCGCCTTTCCTTGAGATTCAAGATGAGTTTATAGAGAGTACATATGTAGTCTTATCAGTCTTATCAGTCTTATTTATTCGAGGTAGCGAATTTATGACGAGGTTTTTGCGACATGGCAACCAATGAACCAATTGGGTTTTGGCGGGGTTCGCTAGTTCCCATTACAGAAGCTGCCAGCCTTGTATCACACGACAGCAAGCGCTTTGAACCTTAATGGACCCTCGCTAATAATAAGGGGACTCTCAGCTCCAGGCATATATACAGGGGTCTTTAGCGCTTTGGGCCTTTGCGAGTTGCCCCGTAAATAAACATTCCGGTCCCCAGATTTACGATAAATAGCAACCATCACATGGCAGCCAAGGGCAGCAGCACCACCGATCCCTTCGACTTTAGTTACATACGCATACATACATACATAGTATCCGCTGACCCCCCTTCGCCATTGTAACTGTAACCTTCTGTTCCGGGTTATCGACGTCGAAGCATACATTGAAACTGATCCCGCTGGGCATCCCGAGAGACAAAGAGATGGCAACTTTGGTCTAGACTATCGGGTCTTTCTTGGGACCATCCATTGGGAACGAATCTAGCTCCGCCGTTGCATCGCATCGCATGCCATCCATCCGTCCATCATTGGCGGCTATCAACAGTTGCTGGATCCAAATAAATAATCATACCTAACGTCAATTTTGTTACATGCCGCCCGGATCGACACTTTCGATGCGCCGGTGAGATAACTGATCGCAAACATGTCGTTTCTGTTTGGGAGGGCTAGAACTAGGACCAACACGCTTGACCTCTCCAAGCAAGCTCGGGAACATGTTCTCAAGCTTGAGATAGGGGGGCCTGCCAAGGCGAGTATATACATATATATTTGTTCAAACAAGCTCTATATACTATATGCTGACTATTATGCTTTAGGCTGAGGAACTAGCTAAGGTTCTCAATCAGATGAAGCTTATACTCCAGGGAACGCCAGGTATTTATTTTCCCGCTCAATTGTCCTGCGACGGTAGTGCGCAGGTATATATATAAGCCTCTCCCAATACTAAACATTATTCCCAGACTCCGAAAGCACGCCAGAACAAGTCTATCAACTTGTCACTGGCTTGATAGAGGAAGATCTGCTCCTGTTGCTGGCGCAGAACCTGCACCGTCTGCCCTTCGAATCTCGAAAAGATACCCAAGTCATATTCTCCTATGTGTTTCGATTCCGACCTACAACGGCGTCACCTAAGACCGACCCCGTCGCATTGAGCTACGTGGTGAATAACAAACCGCAAGTCCTGCTCGAATTGTGTCGGGGTTACGATCACAAAGAGAGCGCGACGCCCGCGGGGACCGTCCTGAGGGAAGTCTTGAAGAGCGAGGCCGCGGCCGCCATCATACTCTACGACGACGGCGAGGAGCCCGGGTCGAGTCTGAAAGGTGTGACCGCGATCGAAAGAGAGCGACCGCAAAGCGGCAGCGGTGTCTTCTGGCGGTTCTTCGATTGGATTGACAAGAGCTCGTTTGAAGTGGCCGCAGACGCATTCACTACGTTCAGGGTGAGCCTCAGATGATATTCTCCTAAAACAGTCTCTATACATAAAGTTGCTCATAATAGCGCCCGATGTAGGAACTCCTGACGAAACACAAAGAGCTGGTGCCGCGCTACCTCGCGGTCAACTTCGAGCTCTTCTTCGACAAGTACAACAACATCCTGGTGCAATCGAACAGCTACGTGACGAAGCGGCAGTCGATCAAGCTGCTCGGCGAGATCCTGCTCGACCGGTCCAACTACAACGTGATGACGGCGTACGTGGACCGGGGCGAGCACCTCAAGATCTGCATGAACCTGCTGCGCAGCGACCGCAAGATGGTGCAGTACGAGGGCTTCCACGTCTTCAAGGTCTTCGTGGCCAACCCCCACAAGTCCGTCGCCGTGCAGAAGATCCTGCTCATGAACCGCGACAAGCTCCTCAACTTCCTCTCCCACTTCCTCGAGGACCGCACCGACGACGAACAGTTCATCGACGAGCGCGAGTTCCTGATCAAGCAGATTAAGAATATGCCGCCGAACCCCGTCCCGCCGACCCGACAGATGTCCCAAGGTCTCCAGTGATAGTAGGATATCCATAAGAGTCCGCTGAGCGACAGGTATGCGGGGGAACATAGTAGTAGTGTCGATGGGTTATTGACAGACAGTCTTTAGTGTAAAAAGCATGAGAACATTGAAATGAGGGTGGTGTCAGTAGTAGTAGACGTATGACATAACGGCATGGCAGGGTTTACTTACGTGCATGTAGTTAGGCGTTTGGGGGAGGGTATGTATGACAGGGGAGAGACAGGAGCTTGCTTCGAACGACGGAAACTAGATCACTTTGTCATGTTTGCAGCTCACGTCTGTCTTAGTGCTGTCATAAGCAACTATAATAGATAGAAGGGATGCCTCTCCTCTGATGAGAGGGGCTCGAACAGGTCAATCAAATTAGGGTCAATCCAATTGGTATCCTATAATTTGCATCGCTTTGTCTCAAGTATGAATCGTCTCAAGGTCTATAATTACACAGAACAACAGTAGTCACTAGTATCGCTAATCGCTAGTAACTGACCAGGACTCGAGAACTCAAGAAATATATCAGCAATATTGTTAATCCAGCCTTATTGTTATGAATATGCTATTCACTTACTCGCCCACCCCAAGTGAGATCTCAAAAGTCTTCGTTAGGCAGCTCAAGTCTTCACTCATATACAATATTCGTCCCGTATTTCCCATGGGCCCATTCTAACGAGAGAATAGAACAGAGAGCATTCATATGTGACACCTGGATGACTAAATATGTGTGTAAAAGTAATTGAGATGTGCTACAATACATGCCCTGAGCTATGTGAATGTACACAACAGATCTCATACATTCAGAAAGGCTACACTTATAGACATTATTCATGATTGATCAGCCCGAAAACTTTATATATCTGTACAGGTGCCGGTCTCATTAGAATCACATTACGTGAATAGGACTCACTTAGTGCCTATATCACTCACTACCACATCTTAAAGATAGATTACCCCATCAGCCTTTCATCTCATTCTTTTAATATACACTCACTGAATACCCACACAAGCCTCTTACATACCATCCTATCAACCTCACATTCACAAGTTCTCATTCCTCTATTTCTTCGCCATCCACTCAGCAAACTGCCCCTTAAACTCCTCCCTCCACCGACTCAACGGCGGGCGTCCCAATACCGCATCGTTCGCGGACCACAGCATCCTCCTCCTATCAACCTCCTCGCTAACATCGTTATCCGGACACAGCACCCAAAACTGCCCCTCCCCCATCTTCCCCTCCAAAAACTCCACAACCTGCGCCGGCGTCCACGCCGCCTGCGGCTTCTCCCTCGTCCCATCCACCGCGGCGCCCGCGAGCGGCGTCCACGTCCACCCGGGCACGAGCAGGTGCACCGCGATGTCCGGGCGGTCTCTGAGATCGAAGGCTAGGTGCTCGGCCAGCGTCTTGACGGCGGCCTTGCTCGCGTTGTAGGCTGGGTTGCCGGGTGGGTTCGTGATTCCTTGTTTTGAGCCCGTGATGATGATGGCGGAGGTGGGGTTGCCTGGGGAGGAAGAGGTAGGAGAGGGGGAAGAGGAGGGGGGAGAGGGGGTTGTGATGAGGGGCAGGAGCGAGGTGAGCCCGTTTATGATCCCGAAGAGGTTCGTTTGCAGGATCGCCGCGAAGGCGGGCGCGGTGGCGGGGTCGGAGAAGGAGGTCGGGCGGCTTATGCCTGCGTTTAGGGATAGGAGGTTGATGCGGCCTGTGAGTGTGTGAGTGTGTGTGAGTGGTATGAGTGAGTGGATGAGTCGTGTTAATGAGTGGGCGAGTGAGGGAGTGGGCGAGTGAGGGAGTGGGCGAGTGAGGGAGTGGGCGAGTGAGGGCGTGGGTAATGGGTGTAGCTTATCGTTGGTTTATGAGATTCAGTTGAGGTGTTCATGAGGGGGGTGGCATATATATAATATGATGATTACCGGCTCATAAGCAAGCAGTACAATGTATGTATGAGAGAGAAGATAAGTATCTCATATGAGGCAAAACGAGACAACACAACACAACACAACACAACACAAAATAAAACACACAAACTCACCACCAAACTCCTCCCCCACCCTCTTCTTAACCCTCTCCCAGTCCTCGGGCTTACTAACATCGACCTGGATCTTACTAGCATTCTCCCCGAGGCTCTGCTGCGCGGCATCCAGGTTCGCGGCGTCCCAGTCCGCCACGAGCACCTTCATCCCGTACCCGATACACTTCTGCGCCAGGGCGAGCCCGATGCCCGAGGCGCCGCCCGTGATCACGGCTGTGTTGGCTTGTTTGAATATTGCTGACATTGTGGACTTCCTTGATGACTGTTTCGTTGAACTGAAGTGCCGTGTCTGTGTGTCAAAGTACGTAGGTAGCTTACAAGTACATATGTATGTATGAAAGACTCTGCTTAAGGGAGGGAGTTGAGACTGGACTTATACACGCGCTTCTCAACCGATGTCGTCGGCGTTAAGTCGTTAGGCCCGATAATTCAGTTTCCCATGACGTACCGGATGCATAAGATGCAGAAGAATTGGGGATTTCCAACGTAAGTTTCAAATAGCTGGACACATGGAGAGAAAACCATCACAACGGTGCGCTTAGCAGACAACTTATGTAGTTATATCGGATTTCTTGACTAGTACATAGACAGACCTAAGCTGGGCCATTGCAAACCACTTGCTTTCATGGCCTACCTAGGTATGAACATTAACACATCTAGCATAACCACAACCCCTATACCTATTCAACTGGCTCTCCCCCTTTTCTTCTCATCCTATCCCGAATGATCGATCGGGCAAACCAGTTTATGTAAGAGTGAAGAAGAGCATCATTTTCGGATATACCCCATACCATACCCCATGCACGCCGTACGCCATTCATTGCCAGAACTGCTTGTTTACTGCTGCCCATCGCTCACTGACTGACTACTGGCAAATACCCTCCCTTCCTCCCTTCCTGATAAACTCTTATATCCCCAGGCTCCCACTCCACTCCCCTCCACTCCACTTCACTCCACTCCAAACGCTCGTATACCCCCGAAATTAGCGCTGCGGCTGTGCCGGTTGCTTAGACAGCATGACCGTGACGCTCTCGCGGGCGTTGACGGTCGACCAGACGCTCTCCTTGCCGCCCTTCCGCCACTCGTCGCCGCTCGCGTCCTCGCCGCCGCCCCGCATCGCCTCGCCCATGATCACCTCGAGGTCGCGGTTCTGCGAGCTCAGCCAGTTGCGCACGAACGTCGCCGGGTCCTCGCTCAGCAGCGTCAGGAACGCGTGCTTGGCCTTCGACACGTGCACCGCCTGCACGATGATCGCGAGCTGGTCGTCCAGCGACGCCACCTCCTTCAGCATGTTGGCGTAGCCGGCATTGTTCAGGAAGGATACCATCTTCTCGCGCAATGGGTCGTCGACGGCTACGCGGACATCGTAGACGGTAGGTTGAGGATCCTTGTGGAACTCCTCGTCGAGCCGGATGGTGTAGGGAAGCTTGACCGGGGGAAGAGGTGTCAAATGCGGTGTGATATAGTCATGTAATTGCGGGATCGAGCCCGAATCGAAACCGAAAGCCTAGCAAAGCGGTCAGATACATATTCATATACTTCAGAGCAGCCACTCCTTACCTTTCTTAAGAGATCATCACAGCGGAAAGTGCGCTTGTCCTCATCCTCCTGGAGGCCCATAAGCTTAATATACTCCCAAATGCCCATGACAATGTCCTGGCGCGTAGCCTCGGGCATGTCAACAACATCCTCCAGCTCTGGGCTTATGGCATAACGCTCGGGTTCCTCGTGTCTGAAGAGGTTGATCGTAACATTGAGGTTCTCGTCCCCACTGCGCTTGAACGTCAACTCGTCGAAGTCGGCCGCGGCAGGGAGGTTAGTCGAGACGCCGGCGCGCTCCGGTTTCTTCCATTCAACGCTCTGGTCGACGCCTTTCTGATTCCTGGGGAAATCCACGCTCAGGGCCTTGAAGAAATGGGAGAACCTGTACTTGGGGGCCTTCGGGGTCTTCGACTTCGCGTCTGCCGGCGGGTCTTCGTCCATACGATCAGGGTCGTCAGATTTGCTCTTGCTCTCTTCGCTCTCATCGTCCTTGTCGAGATCATCATCGTCATCCAACAACCGCCCTTCGATCTTGACACGGTATGTTGGCTCGAGATTCGAGCTGAAGTCGAAGGTGTCAACATTCAGGGCGCTCCCTTGCCAGACCTGGTCTTCCGCCGTGTTGGTGATCCAGATCCGTAGCGTCTTCCACCGCTAGAATCGCACTCCCGGTCAGCAAAGGCTTATCTTATCGTATCACATACGCGAAGAAAAAACGCGTGAACCCTGAACTGAACCCCTTACCTTGACACTGCGATTCACCGAGTCGACAATATCGAGGCGCTTGCGCGTCATGGTGGCATCGAGCCGCCTCTCGAACTCCCGGAGGTCCCTGTATCGCGCCGCCACGTCGCCGATGGTGCAGTGGTCGACGTTATCGGGGAGGTTCTTGTCCGTCGGCTTCCGGCTCCGACGCTTAGCCATCTCGACCTGCATGGCAGCCGCCTGTTGCTGCTGGGCGATCTGCGCCTGGGTCAAGGGGACTTGGTGATGGGGACCGGACGACATCATGGGACCTGCATGATCATAACACGGATAAGCCTGAGATCAGATCGGAAGATTAAGGGGGAATCGGAGAGTCGGGAAGAGCTGAAGCTGAAGCGGGCTGGAGGAGAGGCTGAAAGGGGGGGTTATACAGAACAGCACAGCACAACACAAGACGACACACAGAACACAAAAGAGAAGGGCAGGTAAGCTGCTAGCTTGCAGGAGCTTGGTAGTGTGGAATTCATGGACGGATGGATTGGCAATGGCTAATGATCAGTGGAGCCGCGGGTGGGGTTATTTTGCTGGATCGCCAACAATTAAAACACGACATCAAAGCATAATAAGTCATATATCTGTAAACCGTGTGGAATATGTACATACCAATGCCTCCTCGTCGCTGGCCGGCCGAATGGGGGGTACGCTGCGGTACCTGCTGCTGCGGGTAGGGGCGGTAGCCGGGCTGCATCATGATGACTGACTGACTGACTGACTGTCTCTAATCCGTACAGTAGTAGCTGTCTAGTATGTAATACCTACCTACTAAGTAGGTAAGGCAAGGTAATCTTTCTTTGTTTGTGAGACTTGACTTTCTCCAGCAATGGTGACAGCAGTGGCAGCAGCAGCAGCAGCAGCGGCAGCGCCTGTGCACTAAGGTTAAGTAGACAGACAGTGGACCAGACCAGGCTATAGTAATAATAAATGATGTGTGTACGTGCGACGTGCGACCGCTGGATTGCGATTTGCGATTTTAGGATGGGGAGGGGTCGTTGGGTCCCGGTTTATTCTTAGTAGGTACGTTGTAGTATGTAAGGTGTCAAAGGAGCGCGTGTCCGCCTCGTCGCGATATCAATCGGAATTCAGAATGGATGGGGGAAAGGACAGGACAGGACTGGATGGAACACTCTAATTCGAGTTTGACAGCTGCTGGCTTGTTTGGCTTATGGAAGAAAAAAAGTCCAATCCAGATAGGCCAGGCGGCAAGGCGTGGCTGAGGGAAGGTGGCTAAGGTACGTACCTAGTTATGTAAGCTGAGAACGCGACTCTACTACGCCACATTGTTAGGTAATCAATCTACTAGGCTGTATTCTATTGGACATTGAGCACAACTTCGTACATAGTTGCGGTTGACTTGACAAGTGATTCTTGATGCTATACCTACCACTGCCTTTGCCATTTTTAGATCTCACCATTTCCGATGGGACAACGGGGTAACGGGACGCGGGACACGGGACCCGTGGAATATATACCTGCATACATATATACATACATACATACCATAGCGGCGCGGCGTGTCCACCAATTCAAAAACACCCCTAGCTTACCTGATATCGCTAGAACTTGGCTACGTGCGGGACGGACACACACAAGTTCCAAGTTCCAATAGGCGGTTGCTGACTCGTGTATGCAACTCAAACGGACTCCACAGGCAATGTAATTCCGGTTTGATACTCTACTCTACATATGGGGTAGTTGAACTTCCAAGGAATAGGAATAGGTATGCATTTGAACTGAAGTATTGGTATTTTCCATCCTAGTCTGTCTGTCCGTCTGTCTGTCTCTACATACCTAGCTGGCTTGGGATATAAGACTTTTTCCTCACATGTACATACATACAATCCCTCAATAACTAGGATATAGGTACCGGTATGTAGCGCCGTCATGCCATACTTGCCAAGTTTTTCAATTCTCTTCTTTTCTCTCTCTGCAACTTGGCTTGCTTGCTTGTCTCTCTCTCTCTTTCTTACATACACCGCGCATCTGCTGCTAGCAGCTCCGTAGTACATTTGGGAGCTTTCTCGCACCACCGCTTCTTCTTCTTCTTTCTTCCTACAACACCTCCTTACTGCTATCGACAACTGATCAAAGTCATCAGTGCCCTCCTACATACCTATTATCAAACATAAAAACTTCTGTGAGCTGAACAACTGACTGAGGCCACGAATTGTGGCGAACTTTCTTGATCTCTTCTTTTAAAAACCCCCCACCGGCCATTCCCTTCCCCCCACCCCTTCCCTCTCCATGATCCAAGGGTTGTAATATGTAGTGTAGTAGTATTATATTAGGGAATGCGATGTAGGGGCTGGGCGTGGTGTGGTGTGGGTGTAATCCTTCCTTCTAGTCCATCTAAAAATATGATGCCGTATGCTTCAACAGAAGGGAGTAAGTAGGGTGGTAACAGGGCAAGTAAAAAACCCGACGAAAATGTATTGTGTGCTCATGTCATGATTTGGGACACCACCTTCAAATATCATCAAAAGCTACCTAAGCCTACGCCTCGCTAGAACATGCCGCATATGGAAAAATAGAGCCGGGTTGGTCCCAGTGGAATCATAGGATTTGTGTAATCCGAATTGCTCGATATGAGAAGAGGTTTCCAAGCTTGTCGGTGTGACGATTCCTTAGAAAGCCGAACCTAGTCCCTGCTTGGATTGTCGTTTGCTAAACCGGTTGCGCTTCGTGCTCGCCGAATCCTCCAGACTTGCTTGGCTCTTACTGAGATGGTTTCGATGAGACCTATCATTAACACTGTAACTCTCTGGGCCAAAAGTACTCGCCGGGCTCGACATCGATGACGACATTTCTCCAAATCCATTGTCGCTGGCATATGAACCAGAGCGATTGACGGAGAGGGCAATATCTTTGGCTTGCTGTAGACATTCCAGCCAATCCTCCGCGCTGGGTCGGGGCGGATCAAGTGAAGAAGGCGGTTTGGCGTCTTCAAAGGTGTAGTGAACACCGCCCTACAATCTGTAAACAAGACATAACTCGGATTTTATGGGCCGGACTTACTGAATCAACACACCAAACGGTCTGCCCCTTGGCATCAACCTGAGTCTTCCAAGTGCAATCGGGTGCCAGAAGTGAAATCTCTTGTTTCGCCTTCTTCTCTTCACCACCAGCTGGTGCTAAGACAATCCGCCCGCTAGACGTGATCATGACTAATCGCTGTCTCTTCTTCGTGGTGCTGCCCCCAAAGAAACGAGAGAATTTCCTATGGCCCTCGTCACCTTTACTGTACGGACTGTTTGGAATGGGCGCAGACAAGACCATAAGGTCGCCAAGTCTTAGGATCCTCTCATTAGTCTTTGTCAGTACCGGAGACCACTCAATATCTAGTTGAGATGGTGGAGGGATATCTGTAATAATTCTACCCGGCGATCGAGCGGAGCCATTCATCCCATTTCCTGTTGTGGGGGGTCTAGAGGACGAGGTAGGGGGCTGGTTATTAGGCATTCCATTCAGTTGGATGATCTTAGGCTCCTGTGTTGGTGGTACATAGGGACGTAAGCGAGGCGCCTTCTGTCTCCACAAAGCCTTGCCAAACTGCTGGCCGGTGAAAAATTCATGATTTTTTATATGCTCAATGGTAAGCCTCCTTGCGGGATCTAGAACTAAACACCGCTCGACCAAGTCCCGTGCAGCCGGAGGAAATCCAGCGGGGAAATCGTACTCGAGATTCACAATTTTCTGGAAGGTCAAATACTCAGAACCGGCCTTGAAGGGCGGTCGCCCCGCGAGGAGCTGATAGACGATACAACCATAAGCCCACAAGTCGCTGGCCTTGCACGCGTTCTTGTTGGTAAGAAGTTCAGGGCTGACATATTCAGCTGTGCCCACGAAAGATGCTGCCCGGCTGTCGTCCTGCTGGTCTTTACTCCTCGAGCTGGTCCCTGTATCTTCAATTCTGGGAGGGGCTTGGGGTGCTCTCGGGTCAGTCAACAGTCGAGCGGTTCCAAAATCGGTGATCTTGATGTGCAGCTGATCATCGAGAAGAACATTCTCAGGCTTCAGATCTCGGTGTATGACTCCGCGTGAATGCATGTACTCAATAGAATCCAGGATCTGGGCCCCAAAGAATCTCGTACACTCTATATCGAATGTGCCTGTCTTCTTCAAGATGCCTAAGAGTTCACCACCAGTACAGAGATCCAAGACATAGTAGAGCGACGTCTCGTCCTGGAAGGTATAGTAAAGACGTACGATGCCAGGGTGTTCCGTAAGGCGATTAAGTGTGTCCTTTTCGATATTGACATACTTGATCTTTCTTTCCCTTATGATGTGCTTCTTCTCGAGCACCTTGACCGCGTACTCCTTCAATGTTTGCCGGTCTGTAGCAAGATATACAGTACTGTATGATCCTTCTCCTAGAATCCGACCAAAAGAGAAATCGCGAACACCCTTCTTCACCGACCTCATGACTGTTTTCCCATTCGCGTCTACTTCCTTTCGCATCGACACAGCGGCACCTCGATCTTTCCAATCTTCGCTGCTCTTCGATACTGTCAGGTCTGGTGGCAGACCACGGGGTTCGGGCACAGTTGGAACGCCAGGAATCGATGCATAACCACCACCCATGCCTTTTGAGCTCCGCCTAGGAGGCAGAGGGCCACTGCCAGCCGCTACAGCTAACTGACGGGTTTGATGGTACGATCGGTCTCGATGGCTCGATTCACGAGAAGGGACGCTAGGCGCATATTCTGAGGGCGTTCGTGACTCGGATGTATTATATACAGGGTTCCTCGACGGTTCTGTCCTCAGGATGTGGTAGGAGTTGGCGGCCTGGTCACGCCCTGCTGCCGTTGTCGTGCTGTACAGACCAGAAGGGGGCCGGGACGAGGGATTTGCATAGGATATCGCTCCATTTTGTGAATAGGCAGATACCTGACTCTGGGCGTCGACTGGCACACCAGGCATCCCCATCATGGACGAGTCAGTCATATGGGGTATGCTTTGTCTGGTGTGTAGTTCGAAATCGGAGGCGGGGATATCGGCAGTGGGTTGGCTTGACACGGGTGCATTAGCTTCTTCAGGAAGGTCTCGGGGCGGACTCGAAGAGGCGTCGTCTGGATTTGCAATGCGAAGACCGCCCAGGGCTCTGGAGAGACTGAGATCGTTATTCATGGTGACAGAAAAGCGGGCGAAGCACTCGGCAAGGGTCGAGATATAGCTCGAATGCCTGGGCTTGGGCTCGATCTCGATCGAACGACGATAGTAAGACTATTATTAGGGACTGGCGGTTCAGGATCAAAAGAGCGACGGAGGGAGAGTGGGTATCGGGAACGATGCTGCAAAGTAACCCTGTTTAGTCCGTAGGCGAAGGGACGGAAATCCTGTATTATGAATTGATGCCCGCTGGCGTGTCGTCAACGGGGGAGACCATCGAAGAGGTACCTTGAGCCCTCGAATGCAGGCTGTCTGGCGAGGATCCTTCTTTATTTTTCTTGGCCCAGCACGGGGGTGAGAAGGGGGAAAAATGAATTTAGAAATTCAACGACCCTGTTGTCTGACAGAACCCAACGACTAGCGGTATTAGAGATGCTAGTGCGGCGTATCTTCGTTTCGAAGGGCTGGAGGGCGAAAGCATTAGGATAGGATAGGGCGGGACGGCACGGGGGGGCAGGACAGATGAAAGATTCGGTTGGCAGAAAAGAGGATGATGAAGAAGAAGAAGAAGTGGTGGAAGAAAGGAGATGGTGTGAATAGTGTCAGTAAGAATGGTATCTCTGCTGTTGCTGCTGCTGCTGTTGCTGTTGCTGTTGCTGTTACTGTGGTGGTTATTGTCCTTGTTGTTCTTGTGTACCGCATATAATTTTTACACGGCACGATACCTGTTGACAGACAGACAGTCGGACTCGACAGACAAGAACACTCATCAAAATCACGCCCGTACTGCGTACTGCGTACTCCGTATTGCCCCCAAAAGTGCATGCATCAATTGCATGGACAAGGGCACACGTACATACATACAGATGTACAGAGGTACAGATGTACTGCCCAGGTGGTGTACTCGCAGTACTGATCAATGTATGTACATATGTACATAGATACGCTAATGACCACTGGCATTAACCTAGGTTACAGGCTACTCACAGCACATACTACAGCGCGTACTGCGCTGCTGGTAAGGCCCCATAGCTGGTATCAATCGATGGTCGATGCTAATAATTTAAGGGAGTGGCTGTCCCAGGCTGTCCCAGAATATCCACACTCGGTCCAGTAAGGAAATCGTGGCGGCGTGGTTGAGAGTTGATTGGGCCGTATATTAGGCTTCCCTTAGGCGGGCCTAATCGTTACAGTGGTAATCTACGCTAATCTACACAACCTTTGGCCTTGGATTTACCGACCTTCCCGCCCACGCTTGAGGGCCCAGTATTCACAAAGCCCATTAAAGGTTACGAGGTACGTGGCAGACGCTACTATTTAGGTACCTAGGTGCTAGGTATGAAAGCATGTACCACAAACGCCTAATGACTTACACGGCAGATGAACATTGTGAAGAATAATGATCTGCTCAAATTTGGCAAATGGATAGTGTTCTCTTGAACAAGTATGTTATCGGGGTCTCAAAGGGCTAATCATAATGTTCTCTTCTATTGCATAAGTTTATGTGCTTATACTCGGCTTAAGGATAACGTCACTTTAATTTCCTTGGCAGGTTTTGGCTCTTGCTCAACCTGCATCGACAAATATGATCAACATAAGTTGATACAAGTGTATTAATATATCGCATTCATATTGTAAGGTCTTAGATCGCTTCAAGGTCTAATGGTGTATGAAGTTGTACATACAAAAGAGTCCGAGGAGTTAAGTTAATAACACTTAGACAATTATACATGTATAGAGAGAAGATGACGGTGCGGGTTTCAGGGTCCAACAGCTCCACGATCCCAGATTCAAATATTGTCTATCAGTTTTATCATCTAGTAATTGGGTAAGCAGCCTGGAAGTAAGGGGGGTTTCTAGAGTCTATCCAAGGTTGCCAGTCAATAACCCTACGTCTGGCAGAGAGCATGTGAGAATGCATATATGACAAATATCCACCTCAATACCTACATGAATCCAGTGCCTTAGCATCTGCCACATACATTTGCTGCATATTACCTTACCTACTTAGTAGGTAACATATGTGTGGTACACAAGCTACCATAGTGCAGTCGTCGCTGCCTGAGTAGCAGATTCCTTTTTGTCATCTAAGAAGGAAGTGTATCATGTAGCGAAGGGCAACCTATTCCCTTTATCTAATTCCCATGATTGCAACTTCCGGTCCAGATTAAGGATTCTGTGTCTTTAAAACTTCAGGCTTCTTAGGCCTCTCTCCATCATGATCTTCTGTCTCCTTCACAAGCCGGCTCTCATTATCAGCTGCTTGCTTCGGACGATATGCTGCGTCTGCCACCGACCACCATCTCCTTGACCATGGCGGAGGTCAAGGAGTTCGAACGTCATCTTCGCTTCAAGAAGTACCTTGCTCGAGAAGATGCACTAGGACAGCTTCCTCCCAGTCCCAGGAAGAAAGGCTCGGCCGCCCGTAAGAGCCATGAGTCGGTCCACTGTGACACGAAGAAAATCAATTCACAGAGTGTTTCCAAGGTGCCCTCGCTGACAGACCTCAAAGAGAGCCCTCGGCTGCTAGAGTGTCCACCTCGGCGCCCGATGAAAGTTCTTGATTCTGGCGAGAGCAGCTCCCAAGGCATGCCGAGTTCTTCGCAGAGTGGAAATTCAAGCTCATCAGCTATGCCCCCTCGCCCAAGTTGGGGTAACTTGCCAATGACGCTCCCTCCGCCGTTCTCGACGGAATCGCGAGTTGTCTCAGATACACACACTCTGCCTTCGGTGCGGTACTATATCCATTAAAATTAACAATGAAGCTAATGATGCGAGTTGGTAGACCCAGAACAGCAGTCAGTCACAGCTTCGACGCGATGATCTGGGGTCAGGGCCACCAGCAACACCGCCTCGACGATCGTCTCTAAGAGATACAAGGACAGAGATTCGCCCAAGCTCTCTAGTTAGCAAGAACCATGTGGCCGTTTAAGCTCTAGCTAACCTTGTCACCGCAGTCCCGCGGAGGAACAGGAAGACTTGTTAGCTCAGCAGTGAGATTCGTGGAGTCCATCGTCCGCTCCCCAAGCCACAGCTTGCCATCGCCATCACCACGATTTGCCCGCTCCGATTCTGGCTCACCGACGCGAAATAATGAGCTAGAGCGTGCAGAAGCGCCAGATTCTGCTCGGTTGAGAATTTATGACGATTCTATTCCGGGGTCGTCGCAGCCCCAAACACCGCAGCATCTCCCAGAGGCACGCCATCAGAGTCGTCTCCAGGGCTCATACACGGCGCCCGTTCCACGTATGACTCTCCGATCTGGATATCGATCTGGTGCTAGCCGAGGAAGGCCAGACAATACTCGCAGTCCATCGGGCATAGAGACGCCTGGATTCCGGGGCCTCTACGGTGGCCGGGAGAATTCAGACGACTCGACGCTATTTCATGAAGCGTCTAGACATCGCGGGGGAGGGTTCCTAGATGATACAGGAAGACATTGACATAACGGATAGGTAGGCATTGCCTCAAGGAGCTGCCAATGCCATGAGAGCTCGCCTAACTACGAACATGCTCAACAGAACCTCATTTCGGTCTAACACTGTACATGGTGTGTTCTTTGTCTACAGTAATACATACCAGAGACACTTTGACACACTCTGCTTTTGGTTCTCAAGACGGCGAAAGCAGGCTTCAGCTTTCTTTGTTTGTATTTTCATAATGGGCGACTGGGGTCAGTGTTAGTTAAATTTCTCTGTTACCATTCAAACATTCATTCCCATTGCAAATACCGCGTCTTCATCTTTTGTCGTACCGCGATATAACGCGTAGGTATCAAGATGCAAACGGGTACCTAGATGGTTTGAAATGACGAAATAGGTAGGTATTAGGGGTTCTCAATTATGGGAAACGCGGCTAGAAAACAAAGTAGACGGAAACTCTCATCAGTTCTCGCCCACACATATGCACAAAATTTTCTCTTTCATCTTACTACTTTCAACCCTCTTAACCACACCCCTCAGCTTCACGGCAGTCTCGTTTCTGCATCGAGGTCTTGGTGTGTGTGTGGAGACCAGAAACCTTTTTCCTTTCGGTCAATCAGTTTTTCCTGTGTCTTTCTTTTGGGGGGTGGGTGACACATGTTGGACAGCTGCCCAGACAGTCAGAGCGACAGTGAGTGATAGGCTACGGACATAACCGGCGGAGGACTAGGAGGACAGGAGGATTTCGTACTAGGCTCAAAGCAGAAGGATCTGACTTGACCAATAAGAGGCCGGGCTGATCTGACGAGAACTTCGGCCCCAGATGCCAAGGAGCTAAAGCTCGGATCTCACTAAAAGGGGACCCAGTGTGAAAGCTATAGCAACGCCTGGCCAATCACGTCCTTGATGTGCCCCTAGTCGATGTCGCTTCCTCATTACCTACTGATGGATGCTCTGCATCCCGACTGCCCGATCTTGAGGTCTTCTGCTCTAGGTGGTCTGTGCACATAGCACCCTTCAACCCTTTTGACGTACCCAGGGTGACTGCGTAATGTACATGCATTGCGCACTTGTTCCACACCTTGCGACAATGTCGCCCATCTTGCCCGTCTTGCCCGTCTTGCCCGTCGTGCCCGTCTCTCTTTTCTGCGCCTCCACCCACATACCTAATGTAACTATCTGCTCACTGCGTACATGGAAGCTGCCCACGGCCTGGTCTCAGCCGTCCCGTCTCACAAGGAACCAACTCTCCGTTCCCTAGCCTGCCTGCCTCGCCTATGCGTATGCTTCTCACTGCTACCCGTCCAACAGGCGCCATTACCGAATTCTGCCTTCTCCCTCTCCACCGTCGCCCGTCATCTCACACAGGCCATCCTTGTCTACTCCGTACTGTCTTTCTTATCCATGCACCTGCAAAGCTCCTGCTGCTAGCCTTCCATCTTTTCTCTTTTCCCTATTTCTTACATGATTCTCCCACCATCCAACCACACTTGGTGTCTCTTCTATCTCTTCTCATCCTCTCTTCCTCCCCTACTACCTCTCGGCCTCGTCCTTAACTACTCACACCCCAACAGCACACAGCACACCACCTCGTCCTTATCTTACTCGTTTGACCTGTCAGTCAAACAGACCACATCCGTTCACACCTGCTTCCGGCCCTCATACTTGCTGTCCTGTCGGCCGCCTGCATAATTGTTATCCCAGACTCTCTCCCTAGACAACCGTCACGCCTCGCCAAACTGAGTCTCTCTTCTTCCTCAGACCCTTACTCACTTATCCTAGATCAATTGACCTTGCCCTGTTCTTGTCTCTTTGATGCTCCCCGTCTGATTACCTCAGACGACCTTGACCCCCTGCCTCCGGTTCTTCGAGCACACGACAGCATCATCTCACCTAATTGGTGGTCTAAATTCAGTTATCTAACCAATCTTGTTGCATATCTCACCTGAAATCTAGTGCTAACAGATCAAAATGGGTTCCTTCGATCGCACCTCGTCCCCTGTCCTCACCATGCCACCCAGTGCCGCCCATCAAGGCGTGTTCGGCAGGCCTACCTTTCCTCATCAACCTTCTCTCTTCAACCGGGCTAAGGCCTTCGGCACTCCTTCGCCATGGGGTCAGACACCCATCGCAGCTTCCTCGAAGAATGGCCGCAAGCGATCTAGGGAGGAGGCTGCCATCAACCTCGATGTCGAAGAGGTCAAGCTCGAGACCATTGAGCCCGTCAAAGAACCAGAAGATGGCTGGATCTATGGCGAAGGAATGATGCTCATCAAGTCTCCTTCTGCTTATGTCCCCGACGCAGGTAGCCAGTCTGGTACCTGGGTTGAAGAGAAAGCGGCCGCAGACGAGATCCGCAAAAACGAAGACGCGCGTGCCCTCAACCAACAAGAGCGACCATCCTTGAGAAGTAGCAAGTCCCAACGACTAGACTTGAACTCCGTTTCCATCCCTGGCCGTGAATCGCAGGCGAAACGTCGCAGTCCTGTGCGTGATATCGTTCCCACCGTTTCTACCCCTAGTCTTTCGGCAGACACAAACAGTCAACCCATCATCGACAACTTCACTCTTCATCTCGGGATTGGATGGAGACGTATCAGCGAGGACGAACATATCCAGGCTGCAGCTCGAGGTTGGGCAAAATACATCGAAAACCATTTCCCAGTCACCAATGCTCGCATTCAGCTGGAAAGCAAGGGCCTCCAATCATATCTTGTGGAGGCCTCAGAAGGTTACTTTCTCTTCGCCGAGAATCTCCGTCAGGGTCAATTAGTTAGCAAGGACCTAAACCAAACATTTACAAATCTTAAGATGTCTCCACCAGTCTTCGAAGGGCTCGCAGCCATGTCGGCAGCAGTATCACCTAGTCCGATTGAGGCCACAACACCCCAAGAAGTTATGACGGCGACAGCAGATGTCGAAATGGACATGAGCTGAACGGTTGAGAGAAAAGTGTCTGATTGAGGATGGGTAGTACGTGCTGACGCGGGTTTTGACGGGTGGCGTTCTGGTACTGGCTGGTTTGGCTGGGTGATTCGACTTAACTTCCTTTTTAACGAATCCGATGGCTGCAGCTATACAATTTCGCGCCACATGGGATTTTTACCAAAAGTTATCCGGAGGTCTGGAGACTTCCTCTTATTTTTTCAACGGGGTCTGTATGCATAGCATTGTACCAATAGAAATTTCACAACCTCGTTGGTTTTGATTTCCACCATTAAACTGAAAAGACTTCAATGAACTGGGCCATCGTATTTTATATATACATGCAACGCTTTGAGATGCTGCTGCCCTAGTTACATATATATGCCCAGATAAAAGAAAGGGTTGGGCAACAATGGGTCGCAATTGCACGTGAGCAGGCTCGTTGGGAGGAGCCATTTAAGCCAGTTCTGAAGATGATTGACACGCAGACACGATAGACCAACCCACATGCACACTTCTCGACCTGGATCAATGAAGATGATCAATGAGGGCAACCAGGCTGCCTAGGTCAATTGAGGAATCATGTGAGCTGGATTTCTACAAGTAGGATATTAGAAATTATGTTTGCTCTATAAAATGATGTATGCTATATACCAAGGTTGGTATTATCTAATTGCAATTGAGGATATTTGGTTTACATAGACAGGTCAGCTCGACCAGTATTTTCCAGAGTTTTTGGAGATAATTTGATACGGAAACCACCGTCCCTTCACGTATAGATGGAGTTTGTGTCCACCCTTTTCCACCGTAAACGTCAAGCATTGGAGGGAGGGAAGGCCGAAACTGTTGTTAGAACTAACTGCGCGGCGTGTGTAAGATTTTTTTAAAACGTTATTACAAGGGCGTGATCGTTTAGACTACTCATAATCCGTAGAAAACAGAAATAGTGGCTGTTCTATTCTGAAGCTTGCACTTGACCTAGAGGCTTGGCTACTTTGGAGATATCTACCGTATATAATCCGTAAGTACAAGCCCATTTCTTCGTACAATTAGATGACCGTATTCCACAGCTCTTGGCCATGCCAAAACTCGGTGGCAGGTCATGTTGTGGCAGGATCCGTACTCTTCCAACTAACCTAAACGGTTTACCCGAATGGTGAAGGTGACGACAGTTATGTATCCAGTGGGCAGCCAAGCAAAAAGCTGGGTGGTCCATGCAGGGTCCGAAGCCGTCGAGGTGGGCAGCAAATGAATGACTGGCTAGCAGCGGTTGGAGGACACCCGGACCAACTCACCTAAAAAGAACCCCGGCGAGTGTCTCGTGCCCACCTGGGTGCTACATCTGGACTTGGGCCGTGCCGCTTTAAGGCTGAGTTATGCGATGGATAAATATAGCATAAAGCTAGTTACAGATATGAATAATAAAGAAATTACGCATAAAAGACATTCGACGTAAGAAACCGAGCTTCATGGTAAAGCGTTGGTTACGGAGGATTTTGCGGTAATGGCTTGTGGCTTGACATATATAAGGCCTTCATCTCCTGTTCTCTTTTGCTTCGGCCGGGGGATTCTTGCCGCCAAGTGATGGCTTGCACATCTATATGTGGCTGCGAGATTTATATAAGTACCTACAGATGTATGATGTAAGACTGAATATCTCCTATGTCAGTGATTTCATCTTAATCAAACCTCTAGTATTGAGTCGACGTAAGAGACGTATACGTTCATCTTATTCATGGAACACTCGGGTAAGCTCTTCTTCTATGATTGACATAGCCTCAATGGCTTCATCAATCAACTCGTAGGTAGTCTCACTATAGCTCTTGTCTTCTTGCAACTCGTACAGTCGACGCTTCCAGAACCCCCACCGCTCGAGAGTGAAGCCTCTTGACCCGGTGAACAACGGCCCTATAGAGTAAGGGCTCCAGTATCTAGACTCCAGCTTCTCCAGCGGGTTTGCGTATGTGCTCTGTAACGACTCTTGCATCAGTCGCCGTCCCCCTTGCACCGCCCACTCGCATGCAACTTGAAGACAGTTTTCCGGGGTAGACCGATCGTGGTCACCATCCCGCTCCCCTTCTAGGCCTGTCGACATCGCGGAAACGGCAAAGGAATCAAAAAGGCTACCACAGGGGCCGTCGTACAGCCTCGCAGCGAAGGAATTGAGATTGAGCCACTCTTCTAGTGTAAATACGTGCTCGCTGTCATCACACCCGGGCTTCCAACTGGGCACTGTGACTAAGGTTAGCAGATGACCTTTGGAAAGGTTCACAGCGAGCGCCAAACTAGGGATATCTCTCACTTGAATTCCAGGTTTCTCTCATCTGGATCCAGATATCTGGTAAAGCCCTCCATCCCTCGACTTCATTCAGCTTACGAACAGTGCTGGCAAGGACTTCTTGCCCGTAATGCGTGTGGGGTATACAGCCTGCGATACGATTCAGAGCCCACCAGGTACTCATTGGGAGAGTCTGTTCTCTAAAGCTTTTCCCAGGAGCGAGCCTCACTAAGCCGTCCGTTAAGCGTTGTGACAACTCTTCGATGTTAGGTTCCGGCGAGGAGCTGATGACCGATTCAAATAAATCGAGAATATCCAACTCGTCGTCATGTGATAGTATGCTGAGCTCTTCGTCCCTAAGACGTTCGAAGTTGAGTACCTGACCTGCCATAGTCGATGATAGATTGAAAACTAAGAACGAGGACAAGGAAATACAGCTCAAAGTAATTTACAAATCAAGAGCAAATCTATCTGTTCAGTAACCCAAGGTCAAGTATTTATAAAGCAATATAGTCATGATCGAGGTGACTCAAGTTGACTATAATGGACTAAAGCTCAAGTACTCGCCAATGAGGCCGCTGCTACATGTAAGCCGCGTGCATAGCCACCCAACAACCGCATCGCGGTGGCCAAGAAGGAGAGCCAGATCTACTTGGTAAGGTTATGTTGAAGCGTCAAGGTTCTCCAAATACCCCAAGACGTTCAAAAACGTATTGGAGAACATCAATCTCGAGGCGCCGAACCTCACAAGCACACAAGTGCCAAGCCAACTCCTACTCATATATACTGAAATTCATTAGGCAGTGCCTCCCCTCAGTTCAGACTAGAGAGAGTCCTGGGGGTTCCAATACATGGGCATGGCGGGAATCAGTTGGCTTGTAGAACAAGCCACGCATGAACCCCACGAATGGACTGTAGGAAAGGGTAGAATTCAGAGAAAGATATCCAAGACATGTTAAATATTGTTCGTTATTGACGGTTTTATTTTCATAGGCGTCTGTACGTTAGTCAGAGTAGATACCTAGTAAATACCGTTTCTTCCGGGACTCCGTTTTCCCTGCATAACCGTGTATAACCTTCTTCTTATGACTCCGGCGCACGTGACTGATGACTGTCTAAGCCGAGCCCGGAGTAAAGCCAGCATTGGCGGCGCTAGGTCCAACTAGGCGAAAATAAGGTGTCGTGAACAGGGCTCGAAGGGTGTTATCGATAGGTTATCCGCCGCTGGCCGATCGCTGCATCCGGTCGAATCTGCCTCCGTCTGTACCAGTTACAGCCATTGCAGCCAGTTGCAGCCAATGCAAGTCGCCGCCGGGCTGGGGAACAAGGGGGTCGGAGCAGCTGACGAGGGAACGGGACGTGCATTAGCAGCATTAGCAGCATTAGCAATTGATTGTAGCAACGAGTTACTCGATGTCGTGCAAGCAAGTAATAAACAAGAACGCGGGTGAAGGAGGCGCGATGTTTCTGGACGTTCGGGGCAAGCTTATATTCAACCGTGTTTCTTCTTGTTCTTCTGCTTCCACTTCTCCGTCCGTCGTGTCGTAACGCAACCACTTCATCAGTGTTTTTATTTTTATTCTTCCATGTTTATGTCCGATGGTTCTTCTGGAAACTTCACACCCTGCGGGCCTCCCTAGAAACAGCCCACGGTCCGCCTTGCCATGACCGATTATTGAAGCCCACCGCCCATCACCTTGCTGTGGCGAAAATCGTGGGAACACCCCTGCACAGCCTCGACAGGGCTAACGGTCAGTCCATCACCAGTGGATATCATCAGTGTTGGCTTGCTTGCCTGTGAATGCTTGTGAATGCTTTTGGGAGACAGTGGGCCTGCAAATACCGTATGCGTACATACATACCAGCACATATCTAAGCTTGACAAGTATCCATACGTGTGTATGTATATGTACGGAGTACATTTATTACAATTACATTCAGCTGCTCAGGGTGTGGACTCGCCGGATTAAGCAACGGGTCTTTCGACTCGGTATTCTTGGACGTTCACTTTTCATTTCTAGCCCTCGGCCTTATACTTGCTTGAGCTCAGCACAACGTCATTGTCGAATCTTGTTTCAGGACATTTGCTTCTACATACATACCATATGAGAGAAGGACGAAGGACGGACTCGAGCTAGGTAATACCTTATACCTATAAGCCACACATACCACACGGGCTGCCCCTCTTCCACTGGCGACTGGCAGACTGGCAGCTGGATCCTAGGCCATCAGACGGAAACCCATCGGACGGAAGCTATACTGATCTACCAGTATTCGACCCAGTTATCCAGCTTTCCAGCCCCCAACTTAGTTGTACGAGTCAAGCGCAAAGGGTCTATCTACGCCGGGTCGCCAGGTCGCGTGAGAACGTGTTTGACCCCCAAAGCCATTACCTGGTCTAATAGGCCAACTTCGATCCGCCAATTCGAACTTGTTACTTTGCATTCCAGTATTCATGGTCTCGCAACCCGACAACTCCCTTACCCTCCGCGGTCCCTCCTCCGTTGTCTCGGCCCGCACCTCCTCCCGCCACCATGTTTCCTCGCGCAACAAGCGATATAATCGTTCTCATGCGGGCGGTGTCTCATACGTCCCGCAGAATGAGTTTCCCGTGTTCAGCCATTCGGGCGACGTCGAGATCCTTATAAAAGTCGGCGGCAAGGAGAACAGGTACCTCCTCCACAAGCACACTCTTACAAGATGCTCGGGGTTCTTCGAGGCGAGCACGAGCCAGGAGTGGTCCAAAGCAAGTGTATTACCGTTACCGGAACCAAGTTCTAGGGAACTCTCGAGGATAGGGGAGGAGAGCGCGAGCAATAGCGGCAACGAGGTATCTAGAACGGGTTCGGATTCGCCTGTACCGCGGAAACGGTGGCGGTATGAATTGGATCCCGGAACGGGGAGAGATGACATACCAATGTTGGTGCAGAAGGATGCCAATTCCAGCAATTCTACCAGCTCTACGCAACGGCACTCCCTCTTTGGGGGCGGAAATGCGATAGCAGAAAGCCCGACCTCGCGCAAGAGCCATTCGCATACGCACTCTACGAATTCGTTCTTCCGCTCTGTCGCCAACCTCTCTCTGGCACCCACCAAGACAGACCATGACCTACCTCTATCGCAAGCCGACGCCGACCTCCTCCGCGACTACGACAATCTCTTCCGCATATTCTACAATTACCCCCCGATACTCGACGGGATCAATATCGCCGACGCGTACGTACAGTGCAAATCGCTGCTGACGCTCGCAGACCAGTACGACGCATTAGCCGTCGTCGGACCGCGGGTCGACCACCACCTCCTGCAATTCCAGAGCCGGCTGTGGAAGCAGATCGCCAAGTACCCGGTGAGCTACCTGCGGCTGGGGTACCTGAGCCGGAGCAAGGTGATCTTCCAGGAGGCGCTGATCCACGTGGTGGGCCAGTGGCCGGCGGGCGAGCGGAGCATCCGCCACTCGTTCCCCGAGATCGTGCTCGACATCATCGAGGACAAGGTCGACGAGCTCGAGGAGACCGTCTCCCGCGTCGAGGGCCGCCTCTTCCGCCTCAACCTGACCAACTCGCGCGGCGAGCGCGTCAGCCCCAACAACTCCTACCTCGATTGGCTCGCCGTCTCCCTCTTCCGCCAGTGGCTCGCCGACAACACGTCCCCCGCGCCGCCGCCTCCCCTGCCGCCCGCCCACGCCTCGTCGAGGAGTAGACCGGGCGGAGGCAGCGGTGGTCGTCCCTCCCACGACAGCAGCAGCGGCGGCGTCGGCGGCAATCCCTCCTCATCCACCCGAGCCCTGGTCGCGGCGCCGACGACGACGTCGCTCGCGCCCAGCCTCGCGAGCGTGGGGCGCACGTACCGCATCCTGGGCTCGCCCTCGGGCAGTAGTAGCAGCGGCGCGTTCCTGGGCCACGAGGAGTGCAAGCGGTTCCTCAAGCTGACGCCGGAGCTGTACTCGCGCGAGAACCTGCGGCGCTTCGAGAAGCGCGTCGATGAGCTCAAGAGCGCGGCGCGCGAGGTCGTGCGCCCGCTCATGGGCTCCGGGCTCGAGCTCGACCTCGAGAGGGGCGCCGCGCCGCCTAGCGGTAACAGTCACATGAGCGCCGGCGCCGTATCGCCCATTGGCGGGATGATGGGGTATCTTACGTGCGTTCGGGTCATGGAACGGGATCTGCCGTGGGCGGTTGAGGATTAGGGGAGGGAAAGGGGGTGAGGGGTTAGGTGAGGAGTGTGGAGAGTTGTGAGGAGTAAAGAGTGAAAGTGGAGGCGTTGATGTGATATGCGATGAAATGACCTGAGATGATATGATATATAAGATGAAATGAAATGAAACTAGACAACAAGATGGGTTAGGATAGAAAGAGATGGATGGATGGGTGGTTGGGTGTGATAAGGCTCAGCTGGCTGACTGGCTTGCCTGTTAGTCGACTGAGATGATGCAAACAGAACGCCACATGCCCGGGCGCCTCGGATGATATACATATATGGTGCTGTGGCGGCACAGTTGTTTGTTCACCGCGATCTTAGTTAGAGATTGCTTGCTTGCTTGCGATGTATTGCCATTTTCATCCCATTTATGTTGCGTTGCGTTGCGTTGCGTTGCGTTTCTGTTGGTGTATATGGAATGGAATGGGGGTGGGTGGTTGTCGCGGAGTTTTTATGTTGAACTACTTAAAGTTACTTGATGATGGAAATCAACTGCAGGATACCCACCGATACCTAAGTATGTAGGCTATCTATCTTATTACGAAATCAAATACAGATGGAGATATAAATCAGTAAATGCTAGATGTCTAGTGACAGTGACTTTGGATTTAGGTAACTGTTGTATGTCCTTCTGACTCAGGGGTCGAGAGGTTCTTGAGCTGTCTGTGGAATTATTGCTCTTCATGCGTGTTCTCTTTGATCGGCCTTAGGGATATTGTTCCCAATATGACCGGGAGTCACAGTTTTGTATTCTGTCCCTATCCATATAACTGTATAGGCATGTATGCTAATTACACTAGCCTTCCTGGCTCATATCTAGCCAGCTTCTTTTAGATCAATCTGATCAACGTTCAAGACTCTGATATTGAGCTGTCGTGCCAACTCATGAAACCTTGCTGAAGACTCATCGAAGTTTCGTCGGACTCCAGGTCTTCACGTAGTGTTCCAACACAAGAGGTGCTATACCTACTAAAGAACAACCAAATGAGCTCTACGACGAGCTCTTCCAGCATAGGTCGAAGCGTGGGCTCCGGCGCGAAGCACCTGATAATCAAGGACCGGATACCGTCGTGCAATGCCGGATATAAGATCAGCTGGTTGGTTGGTACCAGACTGGTATCTGATCGACCTTAGATCAATGGGATGACGAGACTTCGACCACTGTTTAATTTACGTATATAGATCATATTTCAGTTGTGTGATCGCCTCGAGAGGATGCTGCTATTCCGTGCCTTGATGACCGATTTCGAGTATGTTATTATCCCATCAGTTTCCACTTTCTAGGTTGATTGGCGTATTATTCTAGCATTGCCTATAAATCCGTTCTGTGTTAACATGAACACGCATTCATCGTTGTCATTCACATCACCAATCCTCAATAGCCAGGCTTCATTATAATAATTTCTATTAACGCACATACCTGGTGGGATATGCTTCGATAGACTAACCTAGCTCGAAGGTGTGGCGTTATAGTTCGAGTCTGGTTTATATGAAGAAGCATCTAGACCCGAACTTGGGCTAAGAACCTCCTAATGAACTAGCTGTATACCCTGGATATTGAAGGAACCCACTGCTTAGTTTCACTAAACTTACTTGAAGACGTTGTACCTCGATAGCTCACTTGCTATAAAAGCCTATACCGAGTGGCAGTGGAAGATATCCCTTATAGTTATCTGAGTATCTCGACAGGTTGGAGTTCCAGTTAGGTAACCCTATAATCATTTACCATAATTCATGTGTCAGTGTATATATATAGTTACACATCTACCTATCCACAGGGAAGCAATTGAGCCTCGCTGTTACGGACGTCCTAGCAGGTAAGAGGCTTGATGAACTTACGACAGGCCAGTGGTTTAACAGAGGCACATACACACCAAAAAAAAGGACTGTATAGTTTAACCTAGATAACTAATATCAATGCTTCTAACCCTATCCCTAACTCCTATTCCACTTTGTATATGACCATGTTCGTACCTAGTATATATGCATGCCACCGAGCCGAACCAATCTATAGGACCTCCATAGACAGAGGATAAAGATGTACACTGATAAGCTATACGCAGCCAGACCAAGACAGCTACTAACATCCACCCAACCCAACCCGAGTCACGGCAGATCAAATCTTGTGACTGACTTAATCCTCACCCGTCAAATCAATACACGAAACATCACTGCGTCTCCAAGCCGCCGCCCCCGCCCCTCTCTTCCCCTTCCCACCCGTCGAGGCGGCATGGCTAGACTGCCACGCCTCGGCCTCCTCGACGCTGACCTCGACCTCGCGGAAGAACCCCGGCTCGCTCTTGCGCGGCACGTACAGCTTCGTCGTCTTGGTCGTCGTGAATGAGGCGTCGAGGGTGGACTGTTTCGTCCCTGGCTTCTGCTTTTGTATAGGGTGGGCTGTTGATTTGGAGGATTTGTCTTCTCCGTATGATTTTCTAGAGCTGAGGGGGTTAGGTGAATTACCCTGCGGAACTCTCCCCACGATGCTGCTCAGAGGCGGTAGGTCGAACTCTTCGTCCTCGTCGCCATCGTCATCCGAGAGCGGAGCCTCAACCGCCACCGTCTGCGCCCGCGCCAGCCCCCCTCGCGCCCTACCGGACCCGCCAGCGGAAGATCGACCTGGTGACGAGGCCACAGGCAGCGACTCCGTCCTCGCGAGCTTGCGGCGCGGGTTCTCCGTCGACTTGGGGGCCGGGCTGAGCGCTCTCGTAAGCCTTCCGCTCCCCTTCACCAAAGGCACCTCGTCATCATCATGCGCAGGAGTAGCGGGCCGCCGCCTCGAACACCATGGCGAGGAGCCCTCAGTATTCTCGATCCTGCGGTCTGGACTTCGGGCCTCAGGTTCGGGTTCAAGCTGCTGATTTTGCTTCACAGCGAAACCACGGCTCGCGCCAGGCGACGCAGGGGGACTGGAGGATATAAGAATGGCCTCTTGGTCATCGGGAACCGCGGTTGCGGTTGTGGTTTTACTACCTGTCTTGCTGTTGCTGCTGTTGCTGTTACGGGTGACCCTGGGACTGACTTGTGAGCCGGCGATCGTCCAGGGGTTGGCGGTGCTCGCGTTGGGAGCGGGATCCGGAGCGTTCCGAGGTAAGGGCTGGGTCTTGGACTTGGATTGCTTACTGGATCTTGTGGCGCGGGCAGCTGCCTTCTGCGGTGGTGGCGGCAATTGGCTACTGGATGAGAAGATGGAAGGAGGTGGGAGGCTCTGTGAGGGGGCTGCGGAGGCGCCGAGGGGAGTCCGGGAACGGAGGGGTGATGGGGACCTGGGTATGAGCGGGTTGTTGTCCTTGTTAGTTTCCGTGCTCGGAGGGATGGCCTTGGTGACTTTGACGAACTTGTCTAGCGCACCGGCTGTTATGCCCGCGTTGGCTTTGGCCTTCTGCTTCGGAGCCTTTGTCTTCTGGCGAGATACCTTGGCACGTTGCGCCGCTTCCCAGTCCTCGACCATGATAGGTGCCCCTAGTTTGGCTATGGTCTCCGGTATCCAATGCAGCTCCGGCTCCGTGGGACTGAACGGCTTTCTGCTGGTGGTCTTGGTGACAGCCTCAGCTTCTTCTTCTTCTCCCAAAGCCTCGAATTCGTCGTCACTGTTGAGCGCGAGGCCATCACGTCCGTAGTCGATGACCTCGTCAGGCTCCTCTTGAAAATCGTAGCCGACGATGTTCGTGGGCACGAAGGACATGCGCAGTTCGGCCGTGGCATCCGTGCTCATGTGAGCCCGACGGCTCGTGATCGATTTGATCAGCTCCGACTCCTCCTTCTCCAGATCCTCGAGGTTCTTGGTTGCTTGATCGCTCCGCATGCTTCTCGACATAAGTTTTCGCACCAGTAATCCCGGAGCCAGAACCCGTATGAACTTGGTAGCGCCTATCCGATAGTTCCAGTCGAATGTTTCTCGGACGAACTCGCGGAGCCCTAGGACATCTAGCTCCTTATCCCAGCGTTGGCCTCTCAGTCTGTCGAGGGTGGATGCAGGTGATACCACGGGATGGGTATAATATCTCAGGACCTCCAGATTCGGGAAGTCGTCAGGAACGCCTAGAGCTTTATGTCTAGTCCTGAAGAAACCACTTTCGTTGTGCCGTAACTCAAACGTCAACCATTCCTTCCAGCTAGCCAGCTCCGAGATATCGGATCTCTTCAACCTACAAAGAGACTTGCCGAAGCCAGCGCGAGCCGCTTCGCAGGCCAGCTTCACACCGGCGCCGGGGATACCTTCGGGAAGATAATCACCGCCGCTCATGAGGGCCACCAAGACCATCCCTTCCCGATCTAGGCCTGTTCCACCCTCTCGCAGCTCTTCGGTGTCGTACATAGAGACGTGGGTTGGGGTCTTGCTCCCCTTGGTGCCCTCGGACGACCAATTCCTCAGTGTCCGTGTGCAGCCGAACATGATGGTGTCCACGTCCTCGCTGAGCACCGCATCTACAATGCCACTTTGCTGCAACAAGGCACACTCGGCCTCGGCCTCTCCCGGCGCATCATGTACTTGGAAGCCGAAGAGTCTGATGAGCCGTTTAGCCATGGACGTAGCGACCCCGTCGCCTCGACCTGAACGCTTGTTTCGCTTGAAAGCCGGCTTGTTCGGGCCATCAAAGACAAAGATAGGTTGTATTGATAGACTCAACAGCCGGAGCAATCTGTAGAACAATGTTCGAATTGCTGGGTTTGAGCCGCCTGGGAAATTGTTAGCACACCGGTGACAGCCAATTGGTGATAATTAATTCACCTCGAGCGGCTTGGACTTGGAATTGCCATATGGAGATATCTATAGCTAGGCGTAGTGGACGGCCTGTTTCTTCAAGCTTCTCAATAGCAAGTTTGGTCAGCGATATCCGCTTGCCAGTGCCGATCTCTTTGTATATGCTATATAATTATTAGCTTGGTTCTAGTCTATAGAGCATCCTGTCAGCTAAGCAGGACTTGAAACGGACCCTTTGATTCCCATGGTGAAGGGCTAGTCAGTCAGCTAGCTGATAGAGGAGCAATTTGCTTATCCATAGACCCCTTTTTATATAGCAGCTCTTCCAGGAGCAATTGGGTGTAAGTGAGTAATTGATTCAGCGGTGAAAGCTATTTCATGGTGGCAAGGCCAGGCTAGAGGTTGAATTTAGTGAAGCTCTAATAAGCTCAAATATTGACTTTGTCCTTTTGGTATCCACTGGCAACGATGCACATACAGGGGTTACAGACGTAGTGGGGGTTTCCAGGTTGTTGCAGGGTAGCCCTGGTCACTCCGTTCGCTCTGTCCAAGCTTCCAAGCCTGCAGAGCTTCCCTGCTCCCATTGATGCACCAGTCGTTCAACCTTCAATCTTATTAATGATTCATTGCTGATAAGCTGTATGTGTGTATTTACCGACACGGTGTGAAACTACATATAAATTGACTTTAAAACTGTGGCGTCGCTTAGATGCCCGCGTCACCTTAAAACACGGCTTCCCTCTTCTCGTCATGTGAGAAGCACCTATTACTATTCCGCCTGATTAACATGTCGTCGAGCGCCGCACCAGCAGCATCAGGCCCGACAAGCAGCCTCCCCCACCGCACCGTCTCGAGCATACGCGCCGGCGGCAGCGGCGGCCATTCCGCCACCCTGTCCGGCGCCGGCGGCGGTGGCGGCCATGGACCTCACACGCCCGCCAACCGGCCGACCGTCGTGCCCTCGAACTACGGGTCGCCCTCCGGCAGCAGTAGTCTGCGCAGCGAGGACGACACCGTCGTCCTCGAGCTCGGCTCCCGCCGGCTGCGCCTAGGCTTCGCGGGCGACCCGGCTCCCAAGCGGATCGCGCACTTCGGCCCCGAGCAGCAGAAGCGCGCCGGCGACTTCAGGGCCTGGGATGTCGGGTATCAGCGGGACTGGCGCAAGAGGGCCTCGGGCAAGCCCTGGGGCGCTGACCATGAGCTGTGGCAGTTGGATGTCAGAGGGCAGGATCTGGGGCTGGTGGCGGATAAGCTGGAGCATGAGTTGCGAGAGGCGTTCACTAAGTGCGATTGCTCAATTGATGGGGATTATTGTGTCTCTTGACTAACAAGCTGCTTCTAGATATTTGCTCATTGACTCCCGGCCACGAAGAGTATCCCTGGTCTTACCGCCGACGACGCCTTTACCTCTTCTATCCTCTGTCTTCGATACCATCTTCCACCGTTTCCAGGCCCCCTCCATATCTCTATTCTCATCCCCCGTCATGGCCGCCATGGCAGCGGGCACTCGATCGGGTCTCATCATCGACATCGGGTGGCACGAAACAACCGTCACCGCCGTCTACGAATTCCGCGAAGTGCACAGCTGGAGGACGATACGCGCCGGCAGGCTGCTACTGGAAGAGAGCTACGAGTTCCTACGAAACGCCGTGCAAGGGCGGCCGCCGACGGCGCGTACGGACCGCACCGAGGACAAGCTCGAGGACGACGCGATCAGCTTCGAGGAGTGCGAGGAGTTCGCGACGCGCATGATCTGGTGCAAGAAGGCGGCGAAGGAGCCCGCGCGGGAGACCACCGAGGGTCTGCCGACGCTCCACGAGCAGGACGAGTCGGAGCCCGTAGCGCCCGGGGATGACCATTCGCCTATGGCTGTCACGCTTAATTCTTGCATACCCCCCAAGACGGTGGAAATACCATTCGCGGAGCTCGCCGAACCATGCGAAGCCACTTTCTTCGAGACCCGCCTTGCGCCGTCCTGTTTCGACGATCATGAGCTGCCCCTACACCTCTTGGTCTACCAGGCCTTACTACAACTACCCCTGGACGTCCGCGCGATATGCATGGCCCGTATCATCTTCACCGGGGGTTGCTCCAACATAATCGGGCTGAAAGGCCGCATCTTCGACGAAGTCTCCCTGCTAGCCCAAGAACGCGGCTGGGATCCGGTCCGCGGGAAGGCCGTAGAGCAGTACAGGACCAACCACAAGCTCAAGCGGAAGAACAGCAGCCGGCAAGCCGGGGACGGACCCACGCCCGTGGCGTCAGCAGCAGCAGCATCACAGAGCAGCGAGACGACAGGCCGAAACGAAGAGGGCGGAGGAGGAGGGGGAGGAAACGAGTCCGCACCGCCCACCAGCAACCCGGCGCACGCGCCGCCCGAGGTCGACCAGGTGGAGGAGCTGATCCGCAAGGAGCGCAACTACAAGCCAACGGTGCAGGGGACGCTGCGGGCGATCGACTCGCTAGGGGCGTGGTGCGGCGCGGCGATGGCGACGGTGCTCAGGGTGCCGGCGCTGGCGACGGTCGACCGCGAGCTCTGGCTGCAGCAGGGCGTGCAGGGCGCGTGCCGCCCGCACGAGGTCGACGTCAAGACCGTGGCGCAGCAGCACCAGAGGCAGAGCATGGGGCCCGGCGGCCTGATGCGGGGGCAGGCGCAGCAGCCGAGTAATTGGACGCTCGGGGTTTGGGGGGCTATTTAGCTGAGCTACCTGCTTTGGTGGGTGAGGTAGATGGGGTGGATGATGATGGAGGAACGCGGGTTATGTATGTAGGGATGGAGTGTGGTTACGACAGAATGGTGCTTCTGAGTCTACGTGTAGATACCCTTTTGAATGTATGTTGTATGTGTGTATGCATGTACTTGTGTTTCCCAGCCTATCCTGATTTGAAAGAACATTTTTTCGTGATGTATGTCATGCTTCCTGCCTAGGACTCTAAGCTAGATCATCATGAACTTTTACTTTAATTTTACATACATATATGTGTGTATCATGCGAATCAACTTATATGACCGTTTACACATGTAAGTGTTATCAGATGCAATTGGCGATGGCCAGTAGCGGCTTAAAAAGCTACCCCGGCTATATGCGGGGGAAGCTCCCCACGATTTTTCAGCTTCAACTTATACATCGTATGATGGACGATGGTGTGTAACATCCACACCAATTGCAACACCGGACACTCTCCAATGCCGACAAGGCGAGCTTCTTCACCATGAAGACCTCCAGACCATCCCTCTTATGCCGCTCAATGCGGCTGAGACCGCACCAATGCCTCCGTAGTAGCATGCTAGTTCGTCGTCTGGCCTCTTCCTTCATCACCAACTCTAACAACGATATCGCCTCTCCCTCGGACCCCAGCAGCGAGTTCATCCTAGCAACCCTATCGTCGACGGCCCCACGACCCAACATAAACATCAAGCACATCCGCCTGAACCCCGAGCTGCACCGGCAGAACTGCCTCGCGCGGAAATACCCCGAGCAAGCCACCTACCCGGCCCTCATCAACGAGATCTTCGACAAATGGCTGGACCGCCAGCTCAATGGCCGCAATCTTCGGTCGCGCGCCAATGTGTTGCGGCGGCAGATCGCGCACCTGGCGTCCAACCCGGAGGATGAGGGCAACACCAACACCACCACCACCTCAACACAGAGCGAGAACACCCCCATGGGCCAGGTATCGGCGCGAGACGTCAAGACCATGAGCCGCGACGAGCTGATCCAGGAGGCCCAGGACCTGAAGAACCACCTTGCCTACATCGAGGCCGACGAGGAGGCGCTGTTCGCGCGCATGAACGCCTTCGCGCTTGCCATGCCCAACTTGACGAGCGAGGAGACGCCGCGCGGGGACAAGCCGCGGCTTATACGGTATATCAACGACACGCCCTCGTCCTCCTCGCCCTCCGTGTCTACGCCACGTAAATCCTCATCCTCATCCTCGAAATCCAAATCCAAATCTCCCTCCTGGTCCGACTCGGACGCAGACCGCGTATGGCGCTCGCACGTACACATCGGCACCGAGCTCGGCCTCCTCGACTTCGCCGGCGCCGCGACGGCGTCAGGCTGGGGCTGGTACTATCTGACCGGGCTGGGCGCGGAGCTCGAGCAAGCGCTGGTGTCCTACGCCCTGCACACGGTCAAGACCCAGGGGCAGAACTGGGTCCCCATGACTCCGCCCAGCATGGTATACGGGCACATCGCAGCCGCGTGCGGGTTCCAGCCGCGCACCTCCGCCGAGGGCGAGGGCGAGAACCACATCTACGCGATCGCGCAGCCGGCCTCGGACCCGAAGCCGCCGCGCGTCCTGGCCGGCACGGCCGAGATCCCGCTCGCGGGCTCCAAGGCGGACGCCGTGCTCGACGCGGCCGACCTCCCGCTCAAGCGCGCCGGCGTCTCGCGGTGCTACCGCGCGGAGGCGGGCGCGCGCGGCGCCGGCACCAAGGGCCTGTACCGCGTCCACGAGTTCACCAAGGTCGAGCTGTTCGCGTGGACGGCGGCCGAGCCCGCGGCGGCCGACGCCGTGTTCGCCGAGATCCTGGACCTGCAGGAGCGCGTCCTCGGCGGCCTCGGCCTGCGCTGCCGCGTCCTGGAGATGCCGACCGCGGACCTGGGCGCCTCGGCCGAGCGCAAGCGGGATATCGAGGCCTGGTTCCCGAGCCGCGGCAAGGATGGGGAGGATGGTTGGGGGGAAGTGACGAGCGCGAGTCTCTGCTCGGATTACCAGACGCGCCGTCTGGCGACGAGGTTGCGGTTGCTGGATAATAAGATGAGCTATCCGTACACGGTCAATGGCACCGCGATGGCGGTCCCGCGTGTCTTGGCCGCCGTGCTGGAGAACGGGTGGGATGAGGAGGAGATGGCGGTTACGATCCCGGAGGTCCTGCGTCCGTGGATGGATGGGCGGGAGAAGATTACTATGGAAGATAAGCGAAGGTGATTGATCTACGTAGGGGTCTATGTGCATAGAGGTATATGTCTATAGGCCTATCTATCTACGGGAGTTGTGGATGGATGGATGGATGGCGTTAAGCAAGCAGGTAGGCAAGCAAGAAAGCCGTTGTATACTCAACATACTAAGCATTGGGCGGGTAGATCATCATGGTTTTCGTTCGGCCAAGAACAAAACATCACTCAATAAAATATTGAATCAGAATGCAATTGAAAGAGACATATATATGTATACCATCAGGAATGGCATGTTCATTATCATCAGTATTGTAATATAGAAACAGGGGGTACTGCCACCACCACTACCACTACTACTGTTGTAATACAATCTCCAAGCAGTTCAGCCCGGGCTATCGGATATCCATCCATCCATCTTCGTACTACTACTCATGACAGTTGAACCAAGTAATAAGTAAGTAGGTTGGACAAAAGTATAAAACAAAAGTGAACTCGAACACACAAACACCGACACATAAGGAAACCCCATCAAGCAAAGTCCCTGCCCTAGGTATGCCGCCGCGCCTCCTACGCCTGCAGCATAACATACATACATACACCCCCTTACTCATACGACGTGAACCCGAGGTCTCATCATCCAACATCATTCAGAATCGGGCAATCCAGTGCTCATCTATCCCTAACCCTGGCATCACTGCCGAGCTTCATTCATTTCATTCAAGTGGCGAAGACCTCGCCCTCGCCGGCGATACTATCCGTATCAGCGATGCTCTCCGAGATGACGCTGTCGTCCACATCATATGTACTCTCAGCGCCCGTCCACTCGCTCTGGGTCTCGGCGCCTTCGGCCTCAGCACTCGTGATGACAGTCGTCCCGAGACTAGAGCGCCTCAGCGTGCCGGCGTCACTCCCCGCCATCTCCGTGGCCGCCTCGTCGCCCTCACCCTCGCCCTCGTCATCCGCCGTCGTAGGCGTCTGAGGCTCGGGCTCAGACTGCGGCTCCGAGTCGGAGTGCTGCTCGGGCTCAAGCTCGGGCTCCGGCACCAGCGCGGGCGCGGGCTCGGGCGTGGCCTCGCGGGACTCCTCGTCGCTCTCCCTGACAAGATCTACGTTCTCCTTGTCCAGGTCGCCGTAGCCCTTCGCCTTGCCGGGCGCCCAGCTGCTCTTGCGCACCCCCAGCCCCGCCGCCGGTGCACGAACGCTCTGGCTCCGCTTGAGCCCTCCCGTCGGGACGTTGTTCGTGATCTGGCTGAGGCTGAGGATGCGGCGGCCGCTGTTTCCGCCGGCATTAGGCGGGACGAGGCTCGTCCGCCCGCCCCCGTTCACCACGTTGGCAATGAGCGGGTTCCGGGCCTTGGCCTGCTGCGGCTTGCCGCCGAGCCCGTCGCTGGTGGTGGGCCCGAGGCTGGATCTAGCGGCCGGCACGCGCTTGCGGCTCATCGCGTCGCGCCCCTTGGTGCCGCTCGACTTGGTCATGAGCAGCGCGCGCGAGTGGTCGAGCACGCCGTCGAGGATCCGGCGCTCCAGGTCTTGCGCGCGCGCGTCCATGGCGTGGAGTTCTTCGCGGCGCAGGTGGAGGGCCGTCTCGAGGGACGAGACGTCCGCCGTGGTGCGCGTCTTCTGGCGGGTTAACAATTCTTGCTCGGACCTGAGAGCTATGACGTTTTCGCGAAGGAGAAGTTCCTCGTCGCGCAGGACGGCTATGCTCGCCTTGTGGTCTTCTTGGTCGGCCTGCTGGCGTGCTAGCTGAGATAGCACTGTCTCGCGGATCTGCAGTTCTTCTTCTCGCAGCTGGGCTATGTTTGACTCGAAATGCTGTTGTTCCAGCTTCTGGCGTTCTAATTGGTTGAGTACTGCTTCGCGGAGCTGAACCTCTTCCTCTCGTAGGTGGATTAGAGTTGCTTCGTGATGATCTTGTTCTGTCTTCTGGCGTTCTAGCTGAGACATGACCGACTCGCGAAGCTGGACCTCTTCTTCCCGTAGATGCGCTATGCTCGCTTCGATGTGCTCCTGCTCAGTCTTCTTTTGTGCCAGTTGAGCTGCGGCAGATTCACGGAGTTGGGCTTCCTCCTCTCTTAGGCGCGTGAGGTCTGTCTCGACATTTGCCTTCTCCGTCTTCTGGAGCTCGATTTGAGCCAGAACCGCTTCACGGAGTTGGGTCTCTTGTTCCCGCAGGTGAGCCAGGTTAGCTTCAACTTGCTCTTGCTCAGCCTTCTGGCGCTCCAGCTGGATAGTCGTCTCCTGCAGTGTCTTCTCACGGTCTTCATGCTCATCCTCGATACGCTTCTGTTGCGACAAGAGGAATTCGGAGATCTCGTGAGCGGTCTGCACGACCTGCCGGTGAACCTTGTCGAGGGTTTCGAGTTGAGCGTATGCCTTGCTGGCGGCCTCCGTGTGGTCAACTAGCCTGTCTAGCTTGGAGTGCATCCCATTGTCCAACCTGTCCAGCTTGTTACTAATTTCTGAATCATCGTATTTCTCAATAGGCGGTAACATCAGAGGCTCAGGCTTGGCGGCTTCGATTTTTTGCTGGATGTCGGCAACTATGCTCTTGGATTGTTCGTAGTGTTGTCCGACGATGAGCATAACGTCCTTGATCGACTCCAGGATTCTTGGCTCGTAGTCGCCAACTTGGCCCTGGAGCCCCTCAACAGCACTGATTGCCTGTTTGACTTCATCGCGAGTCATCTGGTGCTCGTTCTTGTTGTCCGAATGGTTGTCCTCGGCCTTGCCGTACAGCATCTCGACCTTGTCGAAAACAGTCCTAGAAGCTTCTTCCATCTTTTCAAGGGAGTCGGTGACGGTTGAGCCAAGTGTATCAACCAGGGCCCTAAGCTCCTCTGCAATGGCCTTTGAGCTAACCATGGCGGCTTCGACCTCGACATCTCTGGCTTCTCCAGCCTTGGTCCGGTCTTCCATGACCAGCTGGAATTCGTCGTACTTCGTCAAGAGTTCACCGATCTTCTCATCAAGCTTAGACCCGATAGTCTCGGCCGTCTCCTTGAGCTTCTCATCTGTGTCCATCTTGGAGCCGATTACACTAGCCTTGGACTCTTCGAACTCAGATTTCATTCGCTCGAACATCTCCTTGACGTCACTGCCGATGTGAGCATTCTGCCCCAGTGTTTCATTGAGATTCTCAAGCAGCCTCCCGAGTGATTCGATTCCACTACCACCAGCATCAAGCTTTTCCTTGATCATGGTTTGGAACTCTTCCAGGAAGGTCTTGACTTCAGTGACTCGCTCTCCAACACCAATAGTCTCCGCTTGGCGTTCTTCGAACGCCTTAGCGTGAGTATCTGCTTGTGCCGTAGTGTGTTCTTTCAGCTCCTTGATGGTGTCTTCGATGTTCTTGAGATCTTCCTTAGAAGGAAGAGCTGCGATGTCGGACTTGACGATCTGCTCGATGACCGTTTTGGCATCCAAGACCGCCGCTTCAATAGCGTCGACGTCTGTCTTGGTGACCTTCTCGGGGTCTTCAAGAGATTTCTCAGCACGCTCCTTCATCTCGTCAAGAGCCGCAGTCACTTGGGTGACCAACGACTCGATGTTCAGGAGGTCCTCCTTTCGTGAGACGGTGTCGAGCTGGCCTGAGAGAGATCCCAGAGAGTCTTTGGTTTCAAGCACGAGGGCTTCGATGGCGTCAACATGATCTTTCCTGACCGCTTGCTCCCCATCGACGAAGTCATCCAAACGAGATTTGGTATTTCGAAGGATCGTCTCAATAGCTTGGACGTCTTCTTTGGTGGCAGCATCCTCAAGATTGACGGAGGGATTGATGGAGGGCTCGGTAGCATCTTTATCTTTGCTTTGCATGCCTGTTTGCATGCCCGTTTGCAAGCCTGCCATCGACTCTTGCATGGTCTGGAGCATCTCCTCCATTGTATTGAGATCTTCTCTAGACAGACCATTTCGGAGCATCTCTTCCATCTCGGCCAAATCTTCCTTGGACAAGCCATCTGCAGTTGGTGCAGCAGCTGGTCCAGGCTGTGCAGTCTCGATAGCTTCCATTTTGATTCTGAGCTGGGTCATCATGACTTCGAGATTCTTGATGTCATCGTGCTTGAGAAGGTCGGCTGGAACAAGGGCAGTAGATGTAGCGTCGATAGTAGCGAGCGCCCTGTCATTCCCGCTGTTTTCTCGGAGAGAGTCGATATCAGTGCGGATACCATCCAGTCCGGACTTGAGGGCATCGAGAACCACCTCATCATTAGCAAGGTTGGCAGGAGCAGGAGCTCTGTCACTCTGGCTGTTTTCTTTAAGCGACGCAATATCCGCACGAAGACCATCTAGTCCAGACTTAAGGGCCTCAAGGATTTCGTCGTTAGCAGTAGCAGCCGGCTGATCATTCCGGTGAGTCTCTCGTAGAGACTCAATATCGGCATGTATACCATCAAGGCCAGATTTAAGAGTATCTAGTACTTCATCGCTGGCAGGGCCGGCAGGACTGGCAGGAACAACAGCTTGTTCATGGCTTGCTCGGAGTGACTCGATGTCCTCTCGAATCCCATCTATACCGGATTTCAGCGCATCAAGCATATCCTCACTAGCCGTATTGGCAGGAGGAACTGCTTGATTGTGGCTTTCCCGGAGGGACTCAATGTCAGCACGAATGCTGTCCAGGCCGGATTTGAGGGCATCCAAAATCTCGTCGCTAGGAGCGTCCGCAGGATTGGCGGGAACAACTGCCTGATCGTTCTGGTGAACTTCTCGGAGAGATGTGATATCAGTTCGGACACTATCAAGACCGGATTGAAGGGCATCGAGGATCTCGTCATTAGCGGTTAGGTCGACTGGGCGATCGCCGACCTTCTCGATCCCGGCTTGTATATCTCCGAACCCTTCATGCAAAGCATCAAGGATATCTGTAGTTCCAGTATGAGAACGTAGAAGCTCTGCTCGCACCCTTTCCATACTCTCGCGGATAGCTTCGAGTACCTCCCTATTGTCACTGGGCGGTGGTACATGTGGAACAAGAGAGGAGTTGACTGCATCTCGTAGGGACTCGATCTCTTGCCTGAGCATATCCTTAGAGCCGTCTGATGCCCTGGCCACTAACTCGGCAAGCTCCTCTCGGAAATTGTCGAAGTTGTGCATGAGGTTGGCCATGATTTCCTCCTGATCAGAGCCGCCCGAAACTTTGTCGACATAGCCTTCCATGTATGAACGCAGCTGGTCAAAGCCGTCTTTGGTGGCATCCAGAACTTGTTCAGTGTCTCTTCCGTGTGCAGCAACATTCTGCTTGGCTTCTTCGGAGACGGCCTTGAACTCATCCCGCATGCAATGTATGATATCTTGAAGACGTTCTATGATCTCTGAGTTGTCATTGTTGAGGGGTACGAGGGCAGTATTATTGGATGAGTGGAAATCAAAGGAATTCAAGCCTTCCTTGACGGCATCTAGCATGTCGTCCCGCGTCAGATCGTTATTCATGGCCGAGGGAGCAACTGGGAACTCGAACTCCTCGAGACACTCGCGGACGGCGTCGAGGATTTCATCACGAGAGAGACTGGCGGGCGTTTCCATTTCGGGCGGCACAAAGTTCTTCAGTCCTTCAGCGACTGCTTCATAGACCTCTTCTCTCGTCACACCTTGGGGTGTGTCTTGATGTGGCGCGTATTCTTGTAGTCCTTCCTTGAGGCAACCGAGAACCTCGTCGCGCTCTAAGCCAATCTGCTGGATCTCAATCTCGGGCTTATAATTCTCCCAAGCCTCCTTCACAGCTTGAATAACATCATCTCTACAGAACTCTGGCTTGGGGGACTTGTTCTCTTCCGAGTCGGCAAGCGCTGCCCTCATTGCGTTATAAATCTCCTGGTAGTCGACTGTTTCCTTTGTTGACTCGGTCGAATCTCGCGTATGTTCTCTGAGGCGCTGGTACATGTAGACTTTCATCTGTTCAAGGCCTTCTTCGACTATCCTTGCCAACTCGGCTCTGCTCGTCGTTTCGCTCTTTTCGCCTTTTTCGCTCTTAGTAGGTGCTTTGACGTGGACGTCTTCGAGTTTTCTTCCAATCTCCCTACCCATTCCGAGGACTTCACCACGAAGCTCCCGGACGAGGGCCTTAACCTCGGCTGTCATGCCACCCCCTTGGGCAACGCTATCCTTGACCGAACGGACGATCTTAAGGATTTCATCGTTGACAGCATCGTTGGCTCGGGGTGGCTGACTGGAAGCTCGCCGGCGGCTTTCCCTGTCATGCAATAATTTCTCGACCCTTTGAGTTACTGGTCCATGCTGGATCCAATCTCCGTCTCTCGAGGCAGTGTCATGAGCATCCGAGAAACTATAGTTCCTCGAGCGATCCGGGCTGGTCATGGACGTAGGGACCATCGCGTGCTCATAATTGGCCACCTTCATGTGCTGAATCAATTCCTCTATTTTCCCGGCTGAAGCCATACCAGACAGCTTATCAGCGAGTTCAGATAGATGACTAATGACCGCCTCCTGACCTTCCTTAGTCCCCATCTCCCTGATAATCTTTTCTAGTAGTGCCATCGTGGCGGGCGAGTTATCAGCTATTAGTGATGGTGTGCTCAATGCCGACTCTCGATCAATGGACGCGGCGAAGCTATTAGGGGATGGGATTCGGGGGAGAGAGAAAGGCCTTGAATCCTTTGGCTTAGGAGACAAATTGTGAGGCTTGTTGTCGAGATATAGCCCACCCGTGTATGTGTCGCGGTGATGCCGCGTGGTATCCACATTCAAGGCCAACTCACGCAAACTCTTCCGAATGTCCTCGTCTCGGGCATGTGTGGCCTCTTTCAAGCTCATCAAATCGGTAGCATTGTCTCTGCTTCGTCGACTGAGCGCAGACATCTCTTTTTGCAGAGCAGTCGCGATATTGGTAAGAGTCAGGAGTTGATTTGATAAATGCTCCGCAGAAGCAGAAGGCCTTCCCATTGCTGCCGAGTTATTTGTAACGTTTGCAAACGGCGATTCACCCTCTCGTGAGGGAGCCATGTTCTGTAAGGCAAGCATAGTGGCCGATTGCGGCGGTGTATTCTCACTCAGTATACTCTGAGGCTGTGGCCTCCTCACAGTAGGACGCACAACGGGGGTTATACTCGCCGGTATGGGCGTAGGTGTGGGAGGGGCAGTGTGCTCCTTCTCGGCAGGCCTTGAGTCTCTATCATGCTCCCTATTGCGAGCCGGCGTTGACGGCCTTGACGAGAATTTCTCCTTCTCAGGTGAGCCCCTGGGGGTGGAGCTGGGAGGAGAATCTCGGGCACTCTCAATCATGAGGCTCATGTCTCGTACAGTGCCCGGCTGAAGAGATTGCATCCGCTTGTGGGGACTCCCTCTCGGTACAATGCTTCGCTCGGGTGAAGATTCGGTCATGCGTTTTGCGAGGGCCGGGACCAGCGCGGTGTCGCGCTCGCGCGCCTTCTCGGTCAAGGCGGCATGGGCGTTTTGAATAGCCAGAGATGTGCCGCTTCTAGAGGTGCTCACAGGCGATTGTGGATTCAAGGGCAACGGAGGAGGAGCCCGCTCTGGGTCGGAGCTATCCCACCTAGCAGCTTTTGTCAGTCGACGGAACATGGCCATTGACGGGCGGGGATGGCAGGAGGAGAGAAAACATACATGGGCACGATTGCTCCAATGGAGGAAGAATGGTGATGTCTTAGATGCCGGTCTCCCGGGGCTTCACGCTCGACCGATGGCATCGTCATAGGTCATGTATGGTGGATGGAATGCGGTGTCTCTGAAAAGACGGTACAATGTGGGCTTCAACAATCAATAAAGCATGGGCGGGCGCAAGCCTCCCGAACGGGTATCAAAGAATTGATGTCAATCGATATGACAGAAATGAAGTTTGGATGTGTGGTCTTGTAAATGAAACAAAGAGGATCAGTGTGGTCCCCAAGCTCTACTTAGTATGGTAGATAGGTAGTCAACCAAGCAGCCAAGGTGGGATAATGGATATGATCCCCAGTTGTGTAGACAAACAAAAGCAGCAACGGCCCAATCAGCCAATCCGGTGGCAGCTTGCAACGTCACCCGTCGCTGCCATAGCAACGGGAGCTTGGGCCACTACCTAATCGATAGTACCACCCCACCTTATATTGGAGTACGTACTTCTAACTGTATGTAGGTTTAGTTGTCTCAAGGTCCCTCTTGATGTAATTGCAATATGGGTCAAAATATCTAGGCTACATGTATTGAATACTGCTTAATCTTGTAGACTAGAGCGACTTCATTTTTAGATCTTTGAAGCTTGAAGTCAGTTTTGCGAAAACTAAGAGTGCCGTATTAACCACTTAGCTGCTATACAATCACTAGGTAGAACATCTAGTCTCAAGGTAGGGCTTCCCGGTCCTATCAATTCGGTGGTTGTCACAAATCATTGTCCATGCCCTGTTGGTTCGCTTTTTTTCTGATAGATACCAGATCTTGGCATTATTGTGAATCAGAATCCGATTTTTTTATGGCAAACTCATAGCTACTTAAGTCTGGTATACTTGCTATGGCTAATTCGCCTCCTCACACCCAAGGGCGTTGCGCTTTAAGTAGTAAAAGACCCTAGTAAAATAAAAAATCAGATATACTCCCGCTGCCATCTTAAATACTACTGGATCAAGGTAGATTCGATAAGCATATATATTGTTGTTTTACATATGTGACAGTGCGAAGCAATGGTACTTCGACTTACACATTATGTTATGCTGACAATAAGTCACTGTAATACTCCACTGATATTTTATATTACCAGGATATGTTACTAGTTAAAGCGGAACGCCCTTGGGCGTGAGGAGGCGAAATAGCCATAGCAAATACTGTGATATAGTTGTCCACTGAGGCTTAATTAGGATACTATAATAACAGTGTTACCAGAGCCGTCATGCGTAGAAAGCGTATACGCCGATATTCTGACGCCAGATCTACCGAAGAAAAAAAAGATGTATATCGATTGCTCGACTATCGATCCTTCATTTTCTCTCGAGGTTGTTAAATTGGTTCTAAATGCTGGTTAAAGTCAATTTGTCGACGCGCCTATATCTGGTGGAATAATGAACGCAGCCGCTGGCACGTTAACTTTCATGTTAAGTGGACTTATAGTTTATCCAGAGTAGCTCTTGGATTCTCGTTATACCGATTTCCCACTGTATATTAAGCTTCATAATGCACCATATCGCTGTAACCCATGCTCATGTCTTTAGCGTTCAGCTGTTCCCCAACGGTTTGCCCCTAGCCACAGAACTGAGGTAGAGTATTCTGCGCGCCAGGATCTGAGCAGGCTTGTGCCAGAGCGAGATCATATTGTAGCATTGCATAGCGCATTGAGACGATAGCGAATGGGAGATTTAAGATGGTAAGGATAGCCACCGCGGTCGCAACCCAGAAAGTCACAAAGGGCATCATATTCCTCCCGTTTCTTTCCAGGGCAAGTTGTCTCAGTCCACGCGGTTGCTCATTCATAATCCCCACGAGGTCTGCAATTCTGTCCCTCCAAAAGTTGAATTTCCCCAATTCCAAGGACCGATCCCTGGGCCTTGTGCAATACCCCAGCCCTGAGAATGTTTTCCCATTCTGGGTTAAATATGTTTTTGTGAGAGGATCATTGAGAGGGAAAAGGAGATTCAGGGTGTCAATGGCCTCTTCGAGAATTGGACGCGGGATAACCGTTCGCTTAGTGTCTCTAAGATGATTCCACAGGAATATCTTGTGCTCGTAGACCGTGATAATCTTGGAATTCCAGCTGATAGATAGATGCTCAGCAAGATTAGATGTCCAGAAGATCCTAAATCCCCTATATGTACAGAGATAAGGTAATGATATTGATGGGTCGATTCTGCCGGTTGTCATGCTCCTTGTGACTTGGGTGTTTTCAATGAAATGCGCCTCAATTGCGTCATGAAGACTCAAGTCCGGTCTCCAGTAAATTATCGTTGGAGGCATTGGAGAAGTAGAGAGGTCTCTCAAATGTGAGATTGGCCGAATATTTAGTGTCAGTATCATACGCAATGCCATGTCTAAACATCCAAGAACAGTTGATTCAGACATGGAATCGGGCAATTTTAGTCTCGCACAAGTGATGGCATTTGCTCTTGACGCTAATGCATTATCGACAGTGGTAAGTTGGCCAATGATAGAAATGACTTCCGAGATGCCAATGCTGTCCAACGAATTCCGCCGGATTGGGGCTGTCCGCCCATTTTCCGTGAAATACTCGAACACGCTGGTATAATTATGGTGTAGAAACTCCTCTTTAGTTAAGTAAGGCCAAATGTGATGGCAAATCTGTATAAGGTCTTCTTTCTTCATGATTAGATCTTGGATTGATTGAAGATAGACGTTAAGCGGAAAGGTCGAGTTCCAGTTATTCCATACAGCGCCGTTTCGGGCAGGCCGTTGAGAGAAAAGTTGCATAAGATAAGCACTCTAGACCAATGCTTTTCGGTGAAGAAATAACAGGGATGAATGTCACCACTAACCTACTACTCTGCATAAGCTGTTTATCACACTGCCAATCATTTCGGCATCCTTGGGGCTGATCCGCTCAATTCTTACTACCACATTGAAGTCCTAGATTGTAACCCACCTAAGATCCTAACCCAGGACTCTTCTACTATGAATTAAACGTATGTAGAAGAGTTTAGGTCTAAGTCCACATGTGTTCATTGCCTCTGTCTTGCATATGTTCACATTGCACTGCATACGCATTGCCACCGCCATCTGGCTGCCTCCTGCAACCTAACAGGATCGTATCCTCCTTCCCCTCACCCTTCGTAGCCAGAAGTATGATGGTGGTTGATCAGATCTCTTAGGTTGGGTGGTATGGCGCTCTTCGCTCAGAAATTGGTGTCGTCTCTGTTGCTTTTTTTAAGGCAAAGCTGTATCATATGTTCCCGTTATAAATATTAACAAATGTGCAGCCATCCATGCATAGAATTGCACGAAGAATCACGGCGTTGACAAGGCCAGATGGAAGTAGACAGGATGCCACAGAAGATAATGGCTCTCATTCAACCGTCAATAGAATCGCATTGGCAACTGTCTCTACGGATAACCCATCACAAGATCATTCTTGGAAACAGAACATTCAACGGCGACTAGACATATGGCGGGGTCAGAAGCAACCGATTCCGCAGCCGGAAGATCCAGTGCCTTGCGACGGCGATCCGTTGGCTAACAGCTCAGCTGAAGCAAGTCAATGTACTCCAGCAGGAGCCAACGAGTCCATTTCGGATTCCAGATTTGTCCATAATGGATCTATACCTAGCCAGCGTTCCCTAACACAGGTAGGCACTCGAGGATCTCTTGCTTCGACTTCCAGCAACAGCAGAGTGTCAGCTCCGTCACTGTTCAGCTTGAACAGCGTTGCAACTTCGATATCGGATGTTTCTATGTCACCTGCTTTAAGATGTGACGTGAACGGGTTGCGTGTACGGCTCTTTCGGAGACTCAAAGACAGTTTCGTCTACCTTGCGCAGGATGAAGTCAACCTTCCACCTCATATATTGGAACAATGGGAGACAACAGATTTCAAGCGCCTGGAAACTGATCTGCGCGAGGTCGTAATGCAGATATACCGTAAAGGTATTGATCGAGAAGCTCAACGAAGAAGGAGCACGTCTCATTCTCACTCGGGACCGCACGAGTATGATATCACGTTTGAACTCCGGTGGTCAGGCCGTTCGACACGTCCAACTCAGATAGTAACTCTCAAGCCTACTATCTGGGTTATCTGTGGCAGCCGTTGGGCGTGCAGAGACATTCGAGCTGCAATGGAAGGGATTACTTGGATCACGCTACCAGTGGAAATCCACCACGACAGTGTTCCTCAATTATCTACCAAAGAAGAACATATCGATATTGATGCCTTGGATCTCACGCATGGAATCCAAGTAGCTGAGGGCATTACTCTTTATATTAACGTGGAGGAACCATCCGCGAATTTGTCAGCATGTGGTCTTCTCTGTTGTGCTACAATCAAAGACGGCAGTGCCTATTCACATCACTTTAGCCGCATCGGAGGTCTTCTGTCGGCCACGGAGACCCTCACTTCATCTCAGTTTGGTATTTCAACTGCACACGGAATGCTTAATCATCAATGGTGGCATGACAGAGTCGCTGCTGCCATTACCAGCTGGCTATGGAGCTGCGAAGATTATCTCGACAGTAGCACAGAAGATACGATCGATATCTCTGATGATGAAGATAGCGATGACGAAGACGGCGATTATTACAAGGGGCAAGGTTTGAATTACCTAGAGAATCCATTCGTTAAGTCCGACTTATCAAAAGATCGAGCGGGATTTCGAGATTCCAGTCTGGTGTCGTGTTGGAGAAATGTAAGCTTTGAGGGAGTGTTTAGCTTTCTTGGAGCATCAATGACAGTCGGTGACAGTCAACACCAAGGCCAAGCACGACTTCATACCGACCTACCCTCGCAGATGGACCACGCCATGCTCCGACTGGGGCACCTCAAAAGTTCAATCGCGCCACAGTTTTCTAATACTTATTGTCGCAGGGGAGCTCTGACTAACGAGGTAATTCGTGTTACAACACATGAGGTCAATGACCAGCTCAACGAAGGACCTGTTGAAATTATCTGTGGACCACAAACTCTACTGAGAGGGCTACTTCTTCCTGGCTCTTCGTGTCTCGTCTTGGGTGGAGAAATGTTCACATTACGCAAAATAAGGACTGAAAATATATTAGGTAAGAATCCTTCTGGCCTCTCGGAGTCGGTTACTTATTATGATATGATAATAGCCCAAGGGACTTCTGGATTATGGGTTGTCAAAGGAGCTGCCCTCTGCGGAATGATCCTTGCAGTTTCGACGACAGAGCCATATGCCTTCATGATCACTGCAAACCATCTCTTATCGAATATAACATCAAGCTGTCCTTCTATAGAGGTAATAGGGCTGTGTTCTGAATCAGAGTCTGGGAAGTTCTATAGAACCGATATGTCACCCGGTCTGGAATGGCCCTTGAGTGCACCGCGGAAAATGCCTCAGCCAACTATGATAGCCTCATCTTTACATCCACAAGAGCAGGACCATCCACTCTCCAGGATAAGGATAGGAGTACCCAGAACTTCGATGCCAACTTCAACCGACATCATAAAACAGGTGGCGGTAGGACGTAAATCAAGATGGCCCCTACGAGAAAATGTTTCGGAACTTTTCAGCGCGAAACTATTCAATAAGACTGAGATCGATGAGATCGTGACACCCGGTCATGTGGAACAATACAGATCGCAGAGGCTATTATCCCAGGCCCACCAAGACAATTCAACCAAGACTCTCAACGGTTATAGCCTTTCGGCCCAGGGCAGGAGAAGACCGAAGCAACCTAGACGTAAACTCAAACGTCCCGCGTGCTTACCGACTATCCCTGAAATGACTTCCAAGACACATGAAGCAGAAAGTTCTTTGGATGGCGACTTACACTCGATATACTTCTTTTTGCAGTCGACATCGTATACCCTCACGGTCCCTGCCTTTCGGCACGGGCCCATAAGACTAGCCAAACCAGATGCCATGTCAAAGCAGATACCCAAAACCTCCGATGCCCCAGACTGGACTTCATTCCAGATATCGGCTTTCGGTGCCTTCTCCCACGATCTAGTCAACCAATATGATGTAGATGAAGCCTATGAACTCACTGTTTGGTGGGAGTCTTGGGATTTAGGCAGCCCTGGGCAACTTGTAGGAGAAAGGACGAATGAAGTACCCAGCCCTACAAGCAAGTCATGCAGCGATTACCCGGACCTTATATTTAGCGAGATCGAGTCGGATGATACACATAACACATCGAACGAACTGAGTGGATGGCAGAGCCCCCGGTACCAGGAGAGCGTGGAAGAAATCCTTAAATATATTCCTTTTAAAGTTAGGATGTATAAATCTCCCGATATGGAACAGGACGCATTTGAAAAATTCCTTAAGGATCATTATCATAATTATAGTGTGTGTAATGATCATTTAGGTGCTGTTATAATTACTTTAATTAATTAAATAAAATTATTATCACTGATGGGAATAGTTAGTCTGCCGGAGGATGGATTTCCTGCCTCCTATATTATCTCTTATACCCCTAGCCTTATGTATTATATACCTCGGCTTTAGTGGAAAGCCTAATGCCCTCATTGGTACTAGCGACCTCCATATCCTAACCTCTGACTACCGGAACTTCGTCTCAGCCAGTCGGCGTCGTATATTTGGTACCGTCTCCAGCGTTCGGCTACCGGAGCTTCGCCTCAGCTGGCCTATCGGGCTTTCGTATGCCATTTGTTTCGTGGCAGTTGGTCGGCGTCCCGTTTGACAGTGGGCATTCTATTCGACAGTAACGTCAATGAGTGTATGGATGATTCGCTGACGGCGTAAGTAAGTATATGCCGTTTGTATGTAGGCCGTAAGTGTTACGCCGTTTGAAGGAGGGGAAACGTGGCATCTGGCTACCGGAGCTTCACCAGAAGATCCACTGATAAGAGTGCGAATCGAACGCGTGAGTGTTGGTATGATTTCTGTGTGGTGCGGCCGTTATTTTGACGGCTTGACGGCTTGAGCTAAAGCAGGTGCTACCATTCTAATGGATATACATGTATATGTTAGTGCTGCTGGAGGATGTATAACTCTGTCTTGATATTCCTTATATCCTAGCCCCCCCTAGTCCTTAGATATTATAATTCATAATATTATTACGGGTTATTTACTTAAATATATCGTGTTATTATAAGTCATTATTTTAAATACCTTTTAAACTATAATAAAGCTAGTTATCTAATACATTAATACTAGTATTTATTGTTAGGCTGGGAGAGCGCACACTCTGTGGCTCAGCCACAGATGGCTAGGGAGGTGGCGCAACCACCTTCTCCTATTATAGCTATAGCTTCACACACATATAGTAGGTAGCTTAGAGAATCATCAATCATTCACACCACAAGCCTCACAATTTATTAATGCAGTGTCACGTATTACAAGGGTCAAGGTGGCTTAGCGACCTAATTCCTATATATTTTATGAAATACTAAGATGGAGGAAAAAGGAAGGAAATCTAAGCTAATAGGTGAGGAGGAAAGTTACCATATACGCAGTATATCAGGTATGGGGTCCAAGCGGATTACGTAATGCGTACGAACCACACCTTAATCCAGTTGATCCCTGTGCCGTAACATGCAGGGCCCAAGGGTGATGGTACAGCATATACCAGATAAACACATTCACTCGTTCACTGTATCTCTTACCGATGATAAACGAACAAGGGCAATGTAAATAGCCCTAACATCCAAAGAAACCATAGCTTCTTCCAAGCAAGATCATCGCCCTTCTGAGTTTTATTCAAAAACAGATTCATTACCAGTATCGCCGCGGCCGTCCAAGCTGGAGCTCCCTCCCTCCATCCTACTTCCCAGAACCAGCACGATACAGCTGTGAATCCCCCCACTCCAAATGTAGCTAGCAATCTAGCATTTGTATCGCCAATCACAAGAGGCACAGTCACGCGACCTGATGCCTTGTCTCCTTCCACGTCCCTAAAGTCTTGAATATGGCTGGTGATGGCGATCGACCCCGCGATAATTGATATCCAAGCGGCCATTTTACCGTGACCCGAGAAGATCGAGTGACCCGTGGCAACTTCCAGGGGCCCGACAAAGAAGCAGGGAATACCCAACCCATTGAGGAAGTTCTTGAGGAAGGGGTTATCACTGCCGGCCCACTCATTATACCACAGACAAAAGACCGATTCAAGCAGACAAGGCACCAGTCCTCCACATTTGACCGTGATGATGAAGGTAATTAGATACATGCAATATATAACAAGTGTAGCCTGTTCTAAGCTGAGTCGACCCGAGGGAAGGGGCCGCCAAGGTTTGTTCAAGGCATCCTCGCCAACACCCCGTCGCTGATTGTGAAGGTCGAAGAGAAAGAGATTGCTCCACGACCAGAGCAGTACGGGAGGCAACGCCGCAATCATTTGTGCAGGAGAAAGTGCTGGTCCCATAGAGAAGAGAGGAGCAACGGAGGCGTTCAGGGCAGCGAACAGGACGCCTACCGGAGTAACATTCTTGATATCATTGCAGATGAAGAGCCACCCCGTATGGGCGTGGTAGAGGAGGGAATGGATGTTGATGGAAGATGGAAATCCCTGAGGGAAACGGTGAGCTTGTGGAATGGGCCCCGGCCCTGCGTGAGTTTTGACCGTAGTCAACATAAGGAAGACTAAAATATGATTGAACAGAAACAAGAATGTCGAGACAAGGGCATTGGACGATGATGTATGGCACTTTTATATAGATCATTCTTATACTATAAAGTCTGAATATAATAACTATCCAATGTGACAACGCATTCTTGAAACGTTTTCTCCAGCAGGGTACAGCCAATGGATTCTTAGTCCGCTATTTGCTAAAATAGAAGCATGAAGTATTACTGCATATGCCTTCTAGAAATAGTGGAAACCTTATATCGTACCATGTTTAGGGGGTGGATCACTTAGATCAATGGTGTAGTCAGGGATTTATCAGAGATCTACTGCATGTATGCCTGACAATTCCCTTGTACCAAGCCTATGGTTACCAAATTATTGTACGAAAACGAATAAGAATTTATCGTCCCTGTCCCGTTGTCTTGTTTCAACAGGCTAGTTTGGATAGGCCGGGATAAGCAGAATACAGACCCCCAAGGTTGAGTACAGTGAAATTAGGTATCGTGAATCAACGGTAACTAAAAAGCTACAGACATTGAGGCTTCCAAGGCATCTGAGCCGCAGTTATGCTCCATCAAGGTAGCATTTGAAATCTTGACCGACTTACGCAAATAAGTCCGCTTACTTCATATGCAGTACACAATAGCTTACAACTAAATAGTCTGTGCAACCTCAAACTAGCACAAAATTTCGCCTTCAGAATTTCACATTGCCCTTGTCCATCATGGTGTTCCTCACTTAGACCCATTTACTGCAACCATATCATAGCCATGTCTGTGTTGATATTTTTGCTTGTTAAGAAAATTAGATAGTAAACTAAGGATATACTCATCTGTGAATATCGTGTTACTTAGAAACAGATCTGATTTACTTAATACATAACTAAAGGGGCCTTTTCACTCCATTTCTTTGTAGCTTCTATTTTTGCCATATATTCCAAAATCTGAGCCTAACTAGTAACAATACTATAGGAGGTCGGCGTGAAAACTTCATATTAAGGGGCTGTATATGTGCTAAGCCCTGTTTACTTACGGAATTTCATGTCGAGTAGCTTTAGCTAGATTGCGTCAATATCCGTCAATATATTGAACAAGCGCCACCCTGAGAGACAAACGTCTATGAGTTCTCTAGCGTTCATCACAAGAAGCGCTTGTCGGCCTTACCTATAGCGGGGACTGAAGCTGAACTGTTATGTAAAACACGTACATGATCTTTGCAACAAACCAGATGCTAGGAGTATTGTGGCTATCAGTGGTAAGAACGAAAGCCCACATAGCCAAGGAAGAAACAAAGTCATATTCGCCGAGACTGAGACCACGCGTATGGCGGCCGAAATGTCTCAAAGTAAAAGATATCGTTGCAGTTCCGATATAAGTCCCACCGAAGACGTGAGTGCTAGGAACGGCGGTGTCACTTATATGCAAGTGTATATGCAGATATTGCTTTGGAGTGGAAACCATCATGATGGGCGTTGCGGCCGCACGGGTGGTGAGCTAAGTTGAAACGACTTTACATCCCATGATGCCATTTTAAAGGTCTCCATGCGTTCTCCTGGGAGCCACATGTGATAATAGCCAATCTATTTGAGTGATATTGAAACCCTACTACACAGTACCGTTGAGTGTGGTATGATACCTAGATGTGTTGTCAGGCCCCTTACAACCCTAGCCTACTGTTCTATCCAACTTGTAGGTTATACAAAACGTATGGTTTCAAGTGATGGTGTAAGTCAGCGCTAGTTACACAGTCAGCTGTGAGAGATCCAAGCAAGATACTGAAGTGTGATTGGCTAGATCAAGACTATAAGAGGGGTGATTTGCATTATCCATGCGATAATCGGACTCCCAAACTTTTCTCGCAACCGTGAGGCTATCCTCGCAATTTGAAGCTATTTTCGCAATATTGAAGCTGGGTTTCAAGCTCGCAATTTGGGTTGGAACTGTCCAGAGGCTTAAGCTGGATGTGACGGAGGATACGATTCATTTGTTTTTACTTGGCATAACTTCTTCACTGTTTTATAGGTACGTCTAAAAAATAAGGTTTGAAAGCAGTAGTGTGTCATTTATTTTATATATATCATTGTTTGTAAATAGGCTATCTCAGTTTACCTACATGACTAACCTATAGGTCGTTTAGATCGACTGTTCCACTCGTGTACTTGCATTTGCTATTTCGCCTCCTCACGACCATAGGTACCTTGAGTGGCAGCTTTCGTCGTGTTCTTGCATAATGCTCCACCAGATAATTACATATTCCTCGCTACTTCTTGACTAAACTCTTCAGTATTCACTTATCTATCCTCCTGCATATACTTCTCACCTCATCTCACTCTAGCAGACTTGAGTTCATCCATCCTCATTATGGCGTCTGGTGCAGTCAAAGCCCGACGTGCCGTGGCTTCGGTGCCATTTCTTGCCATCGCCGCTTGGTGCTTCCTCACCATGGATATTGACAAGCTGGTGGCGATTCAACAGCCATTCGCCGACTCTGGGGTGATTGAATGGGAGGACGGGAAAGTGTCCATACTTGACCACTTTCACAACGTGGATTTTCTTGACCAAATATGGCGCGGGACCATGGCAACATTCTCACCATCGACTTTTGGATACGATAGCATCAGCTCATGGCAGATGTTCTCCTTTCTGATCGACCTCGGGCCAATATATGCGATATGGATTCTGGAATCCTATCGCGCCGGGAGCGCCTACACACCAGCATATTTGTGAGTCTATAGAGGGATATGTATATCTACGCTTTAAACTAACCAAGCCTTGGTATAGTCCTACGATATTTAGTCTTGCTGGACAGTTCCTTGGGTTAGGAACGGTAGCTTCTATCTTCTATTTTCTGTGTTTTACGTTCGGGCCCACGGCGTCAGATTTTGCCCGAACATCGCTTCGGGATCGGACTGTTCGGGACAGTGGATTGTTGCTTCCAATCATTTTCTTGTTCCACACGACCCAGGTCTTTGCCATGTTTCTTGCTCCCGAGTTCACCACACGGCATTTCTGGACGTGGGCTTGGCAGCTAGCTCCTCTCTGGATCGGTGTTAGTAACTTCTTGCTTGCCGCAGTCATCAGACCACTTTTACCAAAGAGGACGACCCTTACATCACCAAGACTTTTACTAGCAGTGTTGGGCTTAGTTTCAGCTGGCGTTTGGGTTAACGCATTACTGTTTTCACCTCATTCTATATCAACCATTTTCATACCAGTGGCGGAAGTACAGACAGAGTTCGTCGCGCATGTTCGAAAGGCACTTCAAGCTGATAACCTGGCTGTGTTCAGTAGCTCTTTGCTATGGCTGATATACTCTTCCTTTGATCTTCATGCTGCTGGCTTGCTAGGAAACGATTGGCTCTACCACATTGCGCTTATCCCGGTTGTCACCGCTTTTGCTGGGCCTGGAGCAGCTTTCGTGGTTGGCTGGTACCTAAGAGAGCAGGCGTTGTCAACTACTAAGAACTAGAAAGCTTCCTTCCCGCATGAATATTCAAATCAAAGCTGTGTTAGACTCATTTTGTATAGCTGAATAGAATGGAGAGCTTATATATATATGAATACCGTAACGCCATGATGGGAATGTAGTATGGACGTGGGCATAAGCCTAAGGTTTATAGATATTCACTAGATTGCCGCTATATTGTAAGTTCACTCTATTTAATGACGGAACTCCATATATACTAGTATTATAACTTTAATTCCCTATGACTTATGGACTATTTGTCACATTTTTTCTAAGCTATGAGAATAGAGCCCTCAAATAGAAGAGTAAATACCTAGTATATACCGAACAGATATTACTCGGAGGGAATCTCGCAGGAACTTATAGGACTAAGTTGATTAAAATCTCATGTATCCAATCAATATCTAGTCATTACACTATGAAGGCCATGATGACTAGCTATAGGTAAGTCTACATACATACCCGAACTCCGTGACTCTTGAAACAATCTTCAGTTCCACCATGATGAGATATCACGACAAAAGCCCTTTACACAGCGATGAATCAAGGCCAACTAAAGTAGATTCAATATATAATTCTCGCAGGAGATCGGCTCCATAATATTATTTTAGGGTCTTTAATGAATGAATGATTCATTCTAAGGCACTCACTAAACACCAATTATCACCTGTTTTTGTTGCCATAAATGTCATATATTTTTGTCGTGGCAATCACTACCTAGGTATGATCTGTTAGGTCTGGGGGAGGGGTATATTCCATATCGGAGAGTAGACATCGTAGACCTCTAGAGTTCCATCTACCTTTGAAGAGCCTGGCTTCATTTTCCATCAGTACTCTAGATACCATGCTAAACCGATTCACTTTTGAAACCGAAAAGTCAGCGTATGCAACAACTTACTTAGTTTAATACGTGCAGTGACAAACTGTTACTTATGTATGAACCCGGAGACCAAGGCTTAGAAACTTCAAAAAGCTCTATTGCAATATGACATATATAACATACGATGCCGCCAGCTACTCACACTGCGCACGCAAGCCCCAGCCTTCATTTAACCGTCTCACGCCAGAATGTATACCTGCGCTCTTTGAAATAGGATGAATAACATGGAGATGAATGCATACTAGAACCTCGTCACAGGAGCACTGTTACTGGTAAAGGCATGGGACGTGACGAGCTATGAGAAGACTCTTTATCTCAGCTGATTACATAGATGTGGATGACCTTGCGGAGCTCTGCGATCTTGGGACAGTCTTTGGTAAGGTGCCACTGCTGCAGAAGAAAGAAGATATCAGTACACGTTCAGACTGTCGATGGTCGACCCGTTAGAGTATGCATGGGTCTACACAAGCCGGTGCGAGAGACTCTGGCTAGCCTTGAGGGATCGCAGACGTACGTCTGCGATCCCTCAAGGCTATAGATATGGTATGTTCACGCCGGCCGGCGTGACACCTAAATTACCCCCTGTCAATTTCACTTTCAGAGCTTGTGAACATTTTTTCAACCCATGCTCGTGAACATACAATTGTGGTTCTCCACATGCGCTAGTACCTTTTAAGGTGTCAGACATACCCCGGTCGTAAACATGCCCCTGCTCGTGAACAATACCTACAGAGGTTGTGAACACCTTTTTATTTTTATTTTTTACTTTGCATTCGTCTTGAACATTAAGGTTAAGTCATTATTTGTATAGTAGTTGAGGGACCCCCCATACAATTTTACTTATGAGATTCAAATCGCACTCGAGTCCCATACTCCCATTAACTTACAGAAACTCCCAGAGAGAGCAATTACTACGGAGGTGCCTTTCGAAAGTCTGGGCCATAGGGCCGATCCTAACAGCCCCTGACAGCTGTGAGGTGCCACATCAGCCACCTGATGCCGGCTGACCTGTTTTACCATACAAATTACTAGTGATCTAAGGTTAATTGTCATTGGAATGCTATTGAAAGTCTGTCAAATTGAAGCTATCTACAGTTAGTTATTCCTCAACCTCCTCCCATTCGGCATCTTCAGGATCAGCAATTGTAATAACTGTTTTTTTCGAACGCTGCCGCCGCATATTACGGCCTTCCTTATATTCGTTGCCTCCTTCAAGCTCGGTTACTTGGCATTGGTGGGTAGCGCGGCTGATTGACAGCTGTTAAGATCGGCCCTATGGCCCAGACTTTTGAAAGGCACCTCCGTACCTATCCCTCAACTCCCAGGATGACAAAGTCGGCTTTTTCTGTACTTACACTGTTCTTCGGGGATAACTCTTCAAGGCAAACAATATATATGTGCCATGATCCAGACAGTCTCTAGTAGGCAAAAAAGTCAAGACAACATTTGTTCATGAGGTGAGTTTCTTTAATTCATGGAGATTCCTCTATATCGTCCGACCACGTTAGAACCCGACAGGGAATCCATCCATTCTCTCGTAGGAGCGTGCACGCATCATTGATCCCAACAACGCCGGCTTATAATCCGATTGTATGTATATGTACAGTGAGCCAGCCAAGCCAATGGTGCCCCAGATCTACAAGTCTACTTCCCACCAGCGTATATAATCCCGCTTACATCATGCCTAAAGCAATGAGCTCTATTTCAGCAATGTGTCGAAGGCTGGAATCAGTGTCTGCGCAAGCCAGAAGGAGAACACGAGCTTCGGCCCGGTCATGAGGAGCTATAAATAGAATGTTAGTACTCTGAAAGACTTAGATGATTGGTAATTGGGATCTCTTACCTTAGGTACCAATCCCTTGAAGAAACTGGTGATACCCTCGTTCTTCGCCATGTTGGACAAGATGCGGAAGCCGCTCTCGGGGTTCTCGAAATTCCTGTTCTGGATACGGGTCTTGATGACATCGAGAGGCGCCGAGACGACCAGCGAGGCCGAGGCGCCGGCAATAGATGCGATGAAGTTCTGGAACCACGTTGCCTTGTTGTAATCGCTCAGCTTGAAGAAGTATTCCTTCGTGAAAGCCGAGCCGCCGAAAAGCTATCGAGTGTGTTAGTAGTTTTCCTTCAAGGTGGGGGGGTGGTCTGAACGGTGCTTACGGCAAACGATCCGGGGGCGTTCCTAGCCGCAGTCCAGCCCCAACCTCTGTACAAGCCGAAACCCTCGTCGGCGACGATCTTGAAGATACCCCGCCCTCGGAATGCTTCTGGGTTCGTTTGGCGCTTGATCTTTAATACATCCAGGGGAAGTAAGACGATCTCGCCGATACCGATTAAACTGCAATTGCGTCAGCGACACAGTCACATATAGTCTATGGATCGATCATAGGACTGACCTTCCAGCCGTGGAGTGCATGATCGCCTTGCCCGTCTTCTTGCCGAATGCGCTCTCGAAGTCCTTGCCGTAGTGTTGTGCAAGATAATCCCTCGCGATGGGCTGGCCGCCATATTTGTATATTCTTTGCAGGACCTACACCAGACACGTTCAGCCGCTTGGACTTCTTAGTCAATTGTCCCATCAGCTCTGACCTTGTACCCCGCGGCATATCCTAACCCTGGAAACAGCGAAACGAATTTGCGTCCGACGGGCGCGGCGGCCTTGTCCTTGAATATGACCTTGTTCAACTCGCTGGCGCTCGTGATCTGTAGACCGGTTAATATCGCATAGCCAACGAGATATAGGCGATTAAGGCTTTCGTACTCGGGACTGGTTGCTCATTAAGCGCTTTGCGATGGTGTCGACCTTGGATTTTGTCAGCCAGGCGCAGTAATATTTTAAGAAGGAAAATTACGCACGGGATGGAAGATAGCCAGTTCGGAAATACCAGCAGAGCCTGCAACATGTCAGCAGGCCATTGCGACCAAAAGCGAAGCTATTCCCCTCCCCCACGCACCGGAACCGAGGAGTCGGGCGAGATTCGACTCGCGCTCTTTGCTAGCTACCATGGGCGCCATTGTGGGAGGATATATCAATCGCGCAACACTTGTGGTGGAACAAATTGGTATATAGTCTTGTCTGGAAATATATAATGGGCCCGAGTGAGGTGCTGCGAAAGAGAGAAGAACCAGAGGGCAAAGGGAGTTGCGGACTCGGAGATGATGTGAAGCTCACAGGATGAAATTTCAATCGCGCCGAAAGAAAAAAAAAGTGCCATTCACTTAGATAATTCGTTGGAGCTAATCCCACCTGCTGGGTCACTGACCCCTGCATGGATAAGCTTATCGTTGCGGCGATAAGGTACCTAATTCTTTTTAACCTCCCGCCCTCACAGACTGTCTATAGTAACATTCACTATATCTTCTCGACAATAATTATAATAATAATTGAATTTCTAAATAGAACAATCAAGTAGATTATTCAATGCTTCTCAAAGTAGCCAATTCACCTTCCTTATAAATTCGTTATAGTCGTTTTAATTCTGTTTCGATCATATCTCGTCAGCACAGTGATCCGTATTATCGGAGCTATGGCCGATTTATCGCATAGTCCGCCTGGCCCTCCAGTATATATCCAAACCTCCTGTCAAGGCTTCGCTCCAGAGTTACAAGGAACCATATCTGCAAGCATTTGTATCAATGGTATTATTCATACACTTGTTCTATACCAACATATATATAACTGCGAGACATATCCACGCTCAGATTAGCTACCGTTTGGCGTTTTTTGATTGAAAAAAACGCTTAACGCCGTCGAATGCAAAGGTGATCAGGGGCTGCCTGCCTATCCAGCTACCTGCATATTTGTCACGTCCCAACGCCGCCATGCAATGCAAGATAACTTTTTGTTTTTTTGGTATCCATCCCTCCAGATGCTGGTATCACAGATTCCGATTAGAAATCTCGAAAGACAGCGACGACATCGTCCAGTTTCGCCACTTGGCCAAGCAGCTTTTTCTCGACATCTAAAAACGCGACATATTCGTTGTAGATATCCCCCCTGAGCTTCTCTTCCTCCATACCCCGCACGTCCTTGCGTTCCACCACCTGGAGGACGTTCATCTTCTTGCGACGCTCTACGTCGAGTCGTTGCATGCACCGTACCATCGCCTTGTAGGTGTTATCCAGCGTCCGTTGTATCGTTCTCTGCTGGTCGAAGAACCAAAAGAAGATGGTTCGCGCTGCCGCCCGGTTATTGTCGCGCGGGACCTCTTGTACATCGAGGAACCCTGCCATCTCCATCTCTGCCATCTTGACATGGACATCTGGCTTCCTCATGAGAGCTATGTTGGGCAATGTTTTGTCATCGATCTTTCCCTTTTCTCTCAAGATTCGAGTCAGACGGAGACCTTGTCGTCCAAAGCTTTCTTCAATCATGGTGTCAAGCTCCACGAACTTCAGATGCTGCATGAGTGGCTCGAAATCGACCGTCCATTCGCCAAAATCGCGTCCACCACAATGGCGTACGAACCCCTGTTTGCTCTGGGCGAGTATAAGCAGGTGCTGGCGCATTTGGTGCAACCTATGCGTTCCCACTGGAACCCCATCGTCGAATTTCACTTTGGTGTTCCTAGAGCCATTTCGAGCAGTACTAGTTTCCGCTGTGTCCCCATTAGCCCCCAAGCTGAGTATGGCCTCCCCGCTGTGGTCGTAATCTTCATCGTCAGACCCTACAACTTCGTCCCCTTCTTCTAATGTCGCCTGAAGAGTCGAATTCTTGAGCTGCGGAGGATATCTTCGAATTCTCTCTGCATATCGCAGGTCGATAGGGCAGTCTTCTGGTTTCCCAATCCCAGCCAACACGTTCACTGAAGGACTCAGGTGCTCGAATATCTCCTGGGTGGTAACACTAGGTCCTGAAGCCGAGTCGTCGTCCTCGCCTTCTATCTGAGTTGACCTATCTAACTGACACCGTGTGACCTTTTTGCTCAAGGCGGCCAGGAGTGAGGCATACACTTCGGCCGTGATCTCGCCAATAAAGTCTTCAGCATATCGTACAAGTCTTTGGTTGCGAAGCTCAACCAGACATTTGTCGTAGTTTAACCGAACCACAGTATCGGTCTGTAACAGAGTTAGCGAGTATTCTTAGCAAGATTTATATTCCCAAGAGCTCACCTCATCCAGTAACACAGATCTTGCTTTCGGCCCAGAAAACGCATTGGACATAGCACCATTTGTCAGCTTCCGACGCTTAGAACCAAGCTCATACATGAACTCATATTCCAGCCTTCTCTTTAGCCTTGTCTGTTCTGTCTGGATCTTCCTTAGCTCCTCTCTAACCTGCTTGTCGAACTCGTTCGTCTGTTTTGTCCCTCGGACACCATTGGGATAGTCCTTCATAACCTCCTGCTCCACCGCACTTCTTTGGTCCTGAGAAGACTGGAACATTGTTGACGAGACTGTTTCGAGGATACCAACAGCAATGAGCTGCGCTAGGCTTTCGTAGGCTTGTTCAGTCGGATCAGACTCTTCGTCCTCACTCGTAAAACCATTAGCACCATTTGCACCATTGATGCCATTGCCATTGCTGTTGCCATTGCCGTTCATGTGACTGTGGCTGTGGCTTGATTCGCCATTGACTGTCTCTTGCTGCTCCCTGTGTCTGTCCCGGTAGGCTTCGATCAGGTCCGAGATCCTGATGTGGCCCAGAATGAGGACGTCATGAACTAGAGTGTTCGCATGCTGTCCATATTTCGTGCGAACCATATCTAGTATCTTTCCCGTTCGGACGAGGTTATAGGCCGCATTGGGGTTCGCTTCGTAGTAGCTGATGGTGGAATCTTGGTCCGTATGGTGGAATATGAGGTTTAGCTGGATGAGCACAGCGATGCCATGGCGGACCTGTTTCTGGTTGAGGGAGGTGTTTTGCGCCAGTTGCGCGACGGTCAGTCTGCCCTTTGCGACAAGATCTGCGAATAAGCGCTATTACATTATAAGCATTAGAGTCGCGAAGCAGATGTATGAGAAGGACATATTGTTAAGCCCAGAACATACCGATGGGAGCTGGCCATACAGCTCGGTGACCAGCAGAACGCAGAGCTCTGCGGCGTTCTTCGTCTGCGACATGACAAATCTCGTTAGCAGTCTACTTGATATGATGCATGTAACTAAATATACAGAGAACCCGGGCGCATAATTGGTATAGGTAGTCCAAATATATCAAATATATGAAAGCTTGACTCACCACTAACATGACTGTGTAGACCGAGACTCTGCGGCGAAGTAATAAATGATAGGCTGTGTAGTTCAGTAGAGGACTTGGCTTCTAGAGATCCTCTCACTATCTCTAGAGCTGCCACAAATGCTACCGTGGTTTCATTGACTCTAGCGATTGCGGGATCCGTTGCAAGTCGCAAGAGTGTTCAGAGATCTCTATGGAAAGTTGCAGGAGCTTAAGTGGTTTTTGTATGATATATACGGAGGAAAGTTGTAAAAGGGCAGGTAGCGAACGGCAGCGAACAATAAAATTACTTTTCTTGGGACGGTAGCGGGGAATCGTTGATCGGTGGCTGAAGCTTGCGAGCTCCCCGCGGCTGCCAAAACTTTTTTTTTCTTCGTTGCCCTTGCCTTCCAGGTTGCCTCTGCTTCTTGTACATACATGTACTATGTAGTTTAGTGGGTCGGTTAGCAGGCCAGCAGCCAATGACAGCTAGCCTCAAATGGCTGACCAAAGCAGAGGCTTTCATATGGTCCATCTGCCCATCGCCCGCCGCGCCCGCTGCCCATCCGAGCTTATGTCGTAAAAAGCCGAGAATCTACCGGAATTGAGCATCTTTTTGCCCTGGGAGCTTTCATCAGCCAACCCGAAATCCCAAAGCGAGCGCTGTCGCAGATTTCCCATTGCCCATTGTCGACGGCATCCCTCCCCTTCCAACCATGTTCTCTAGATCGGCTCTCTCCAGAGGGGCCCAGCTAGCCGCCCGCAGGCAAGGCTGCTCGCAGCTTGCCCAACGTCGGGCCTACGCTGCCGCCGCATCCTCTGCACCCTCCTCCTTCGCCTACGAGACCACCGACGTTGCTGGTGTCAAGGTCGCTACCCGCGATTCCCACGGCCCGACCACGAAACTCGCCGTTGTCGCCAAGGGTGGTACTAGATACCAGCCTGCTCCCGGTCTGACTGTTGGTCTGGAGGAGTTTGCCTTCAAGGTAGGCCGATCCCGTTGGAATGTCATTCTCTTGTGTGTAGTATTGGCCATGAGCTAATTAGGTGCAACTACTCTAGAACACGCAGAAGCGATCTGCCTTACGTATCATACGAGAAGCTGAACTCCTAGGAGGTCAATTGGTCGCATACCACACCCGAGAAGCCTTGGTGGTCGAGGCAAGCTTCCTGCGAGCAGACATCCCATACTTTACCGAGCTGCTGGCAGAAGTCATCTCCGAAACCAAGTACACCAGTGAGTCTCCGCGGGCCATTGGCTCATGATACCATGCTCATTGCTGTCGGTAGCCTACGAGTTCCACGAGGAAGTAGAGAGAGTCCTACATTTAAAGCAGGAAAAGCTCGCTGGCGATGTCTCTACCCTGGCTCTAGATTCCGCGCACACGGTTGCTTTCCACACTGGTCTCGGTGTTCCCCTTTACCCAACCCCTACGACTCCCTTGAAAGGCTACCTAAACGAAAATACTATCGCCGACTATGCCGGTGCCGTCTACAACAAGCCAAATATTGCGCTAGTTGGAGATGGAGCCACGACAACGGCTCTGCACCGGTGGACCGAACAATTCTTCAAGACCGTGCCTTCATCTCCGTCCAGTTCCTACACGCTCAACACAAAGCCGAGTACTTACTACGGTGGTGAGCAGCGCACACCACATAATCATGGAAACTCTTTAGTGATTGCCTTCCCTGGTTCGAGTTTTGGCACTTTCAAGCCCGAGACGGCTGTCTTGGCGGCATTGCTTGGCGGCCAGGCTAATGTGAAATGGTCCCCTGGATTCACCCTGCTAGCTAAGATCGCGGCTGCGAACCACGGGGTCACGGCTACGGCGACCAACTTTGGATACTCGGATGCCGGCCTGCTCTCCATCCAACTCAACGGAAATGCCGCTGCCATCCGCAACGCAGCCGTGGAGGCCGTCAAGGCCGTCAAGAGCATTGCAGAGGGAAAAGTCAGCAAAGAGGATCTTGCTAAGGCCGTTGCCAAGGCGAAATTCGATGCGTTAGATGCTAGCCAATCCGGCCTCTCGACACTCCTGGCGGCTGGCTCGGGCATCATCCACTCCGGCAAGCCTTTCCAGATTGCTGAGGCCGTCTCGACTATCGATAGTGTCACGGCAGACAAGCTCAAGACTGTAAGTGTAGCCCCTTGCTTGTGACTATGATTCGTTGCTGACAACCAATCCCCTACAGGCTGCGAAGGCTCTTACGGATGGGAAGGCTACTGTGGTGGCGGTGGGTGATCTCAACGTGCTGCCGTTTGCGGAGGAACTGGGTCTCAAGGTATAAACGGGGGGGAAAGGGGAATTCAAGTGTACCAACAGATCAGCCCACTGCTGTAGAGTCGAGTCCAGGAGCACCTGTGCATATAGTAAATCTATAGAGTTATTTTCTAGTTCTAACATGGTGCATTGTGGTTGACGATATGTCGAATAAATAATCTCATCAGTGCCATCAAATATTCACAGGAACTGCACAGGTGAATATTATCATAACCCCAGTTTATCTACTTGAATATAAATCCAGTTCTGGCTTACTTGTGCATGGCTTGCTGGTGCTGTGTTTTATGCCAATGTCAGGTCACGTGCACGGTATGGGCCATTAGCTAAAGCAGGTAGCGCGGTTTCTCGGCTCCTGCTATAGCAAGCCGCTAAGCTACCTCTCGATTTTGCTCTCAGTACCTACGAACAACTAAAACCCATTAAACCTCAACTCACTCCCACCAATTCACCTCCTTCTTTAGCGACCGTCAAAATGGTGTTCGCCTGGAAAGCCGCTGGTTTAACGTGAGTACTCTCCCATATCCGCATTGTGTCAATTGGCCGGAGGAAAGCCGATTGCGAAGATAGATGGCTAGAGAGCGCCCGCTAACCCGTGCCCCCGTCCGCCCGAACAGCTACAACCGCTACCTGGCCGTCGCCTCGCGCGTCGTGCGCCGAAGCCTGAAAGACGACAAGAGACTGGCCGCCGAGCGACGGGGCGAGATGGATCTGAGATTCGCCAAGTGGGAGGTGAGTTATACTAGTCATTGAAGTTGGAGATCAGCCGACAGACAGAGGGAGAGACTGATGGTTTTATCCCGCATTTCGCAGAACGGCAAGATGGGCGACTCGAAGAACCTAGCTGAGGCCAATGCCGCTATCAGGGCTGAGAACCCCTCCGGCAGCTCATCGTAAACTACACAACCCGTGTATGTGCATGGAGGTTGGGAGGTCGGCCTGTAGGCCGGGACGACTGGGGGTTCAGATGCGGATAGACAAGATGCATGGCCGCGAACGCTTGGGATTGACTGCCTAGGACGTGTATAGCTGTATAAAATCACTGCATTTTCAAGCCAACCTGGTCATTCAAATCCGTATTAACTAGATACTATGCTGGTCCATTTCTAGTAATGTTGAGGTGACGGCGGTGTTCGGGAGCCGCTCTGTAGGCCGATGAAAGGAAGGCTTCGGCGACTACGTACAGATAGAGCCCGCTGTTCGCGCCCACAGCTCGGTGTTGCGGTGCTACCGGCCCCCCTGGAAGCTGAAAATAAACTCGGGTCGTAGTAAAAACTCAATTGTTGCATTTTGATAATTCGCAAGTTCCCGTATCAAAGCTATTCCCGTGATTTCAAGCCCATCTGTCGGCTGTGTCATCGTGTGAGTACACTTTTTGACACTAGATAAATTTGGTCGCTCCTCCACGCTCGCTACGCCAGCCTCTTACAATCCAACTCGCAACACTAAAAGTGGGATAGAGAGTGAATACCTCCCTACCAAGCCTGCCTCATACTTGCCTGCTCCAGTTACCCAGATCTTCTTTGCTCCTGGAAGCCCGATTACTTATATAAGAGGAGTATATGTATGTAAGCTTTGTCCTTAAACCTTATTTTCATACTTGGGATAGGTGCCCTACATTTTCAACTCCACACCACTTAAGGCGCCTAACTAGTTCAGTCCCAAACTCCAGTCATTCTTGGTGATAGAGACGGCCTAACCTCAGAACTCTTAATGATATCTCACCACTAACTAACAGGGTTTAGATGCAGCAAATACCCCAGGAGTCAACATGCAGCAACTTGATCCCTTGCCGCCTCCGCCTAATATATCCCATCCGGGATTGACGGCTACCGATATCACTAAGAAGTTTGCTTCCGCTGTGAAGAGTACGTCTGCGCACCTTGGAGGCGCAAACTATTACGGAAGTATAAATGACTAAGTTATCATCACAGCCTTGAAGCCTGGTGAACTCGTCAAAGATGAGCACTTCACCCTGTTCGAGTCCGTCTCGGCTCTCGAGGTGCGTATCATGCCCAAGCTCGTGAGCGCTTCACGTCAACTCGGGTACTCATGGATTATTTCAGATTATGGACAAGAAGATGGACAGTGGTGTCCTAGCAGAAGGCGAGTCTCTAGATGAGGAGTATGACGTTACTCGAGATCTGCTCCCAGAGGAAATTCTGGGTATCATCGACCAGTTGCTCTGCCTTGAGGTATGCGAACGATACAACATTTTACCCCTGTGTTTTATGATATTGACATTATTGCTAGATGGCATGGCATCTTGGCTATCCTCTCTCACAGACTCTCTTCACGAGCGTCTATCTAGAGTCTTTGATGAAGCTTTGCCCAGCCAACATAGACGAGGCAGACTTCATAAGAGACCCGGAAGCTCGGGAGAAGCAGCCAAGTCTTCTCTTCGTTCTGCGCGCATATTGTCTGGGGCTACTAAAAGCATGCTACTTTGTGAACGAGCTTGTGAAAAATGAACTTTACTATGAGGTCAGGGTAGAGCAGGCAGCGTTGAAGTGATTAGTATAACTGACACTTCGCAGGAGGAAGATTTTGTCACAAACACATACGATCGCAGCCTCCTGGTCGACATACCCGTGGAGCCAATCAACACACTCTTGCATAAAGCTCGGGCTGACCTCCGCGCCGTTAGTAACGATATTCCCAAGGATATCTCGACGGCTCTCGATCTCCGGCTGGAGCTCAGAATCGCATTTCTCAGAGCCATCGATATCTCGAGCTTGCGGAAAGCCAACCCAGACTCGCTGAAGATGCCGTGGATCCAAATGAGGGGTCTGATGGACCATATTGAGAAGCAGCACTCGCTGGGCAAGCCGGTCCCCGAAGCTTTTAGTACTAAACTACAACGACGCCTAGCTAGTACCATGCCTCCACGTCCGATAGTACAGCTGAGCTTTGAGGAAGTTAATAAGCAGTTCAGGCAGTTGTTCCAGGATGGGATTGATATCACAGATGTTCTGAAGTACTCGGAACCTCAAAGTCTTCTGGTAAGTTCAATTAAACACAGTCTTGGTCTATAGGACTAAGCTTTCCCCCTAGACATTCGTCTCGACGTTTCAAGCGAGAAAGCCTCAGCCCTTAGTGTATATCAGAACGCTACTCCAGAGTTTACTACTCAAGGAAATGGTCGTACTGGGCAATTATAGCATCCGCCAGATACTCGATCACGATCTATCTATCGTGGTCATGCCTTGTGGGCAACGAATTGACCCCTCTTATGACAATATAGAGGTGCCAACCGATCCCCGCCATCAGACCGCGGCCCAGATGGATATCTTCCGGCAAAGAGTCGCCGAATGCTACTTGGATATCTTCAGAATATTCTGCCAAAACAGATGCCGAGTTAGACGAACGCTATGCCACAGCATCCAAGAGTGGGATATGCTCCAGGTAGACGTAGAGGAGATCGACCAACTCCTCCAAGTCGCACTCGACGAAAAGCCCCTCACGACAGAGAGGGGCGAGATCGGCTACGCGCTCCCCCTTTCCTCGTGGGCGTACCTCTACAAGCTCCGGCAGATGGAGTGGATCGTCCAGCTCGGCTTCGAGCTCGAGATCTACCAGACGGACGAGCTGGCCGGCATGTACTGGTACCTGAACTACCTGGCGAAGACGCGTGCGCAGCACGGGGACCGGATCAAGTCCTTCACGATGCGCAGCCTCAACGAAGCGCGCCACGGCACCAGTCCCAACCCCAACCCCAGCAACCCCTCCAACACCACCACCACCACCAAGCCCCCGCACTACACCCCCGCCAAAGAGCGCGAGTTCATGAAGTCCCTGGCCTACATCCGCGTGACCATGCTCGACGCGGCCTGCACCTGGGAATTCGCAGACGGCCTGTGCTGCCTGTACACGGCGCTCCTGCGCCTGCGGCTGATCCGCCCGCCGCCGCGCCCCTACGGCTCCGACCCCCTGCGCTACGACATCCGCATGCAGCCGTTCCGGGCGATCGCGCTGCCCGCCCTCCCCTCCTTCGACGAGTTCACGCGCGCCACCGCGCAGCCCGACACCCCCGTCCCCGACCTCCTGCGCTACGCCGAGAACGCCGTCGGCGGCGCGCGCAAGGGCTACGAGGCCCTGGCGAAATTGACGGAGGCGCAGGCGTTCTCGGTGGGGGCCCATGCGAGGTGGGTTGCGAATATTAGGGATTGTCTCAGGGCGGCGATTGCTGCGGGGGTTGCGGTTGGTACGCTGCAGAGGGCTGTTGAGGAGAAGGGGGAAGGGGTAGGAGAGGGGGAGAATGAGGGGGGAAAGGGACTGGGGTTGAAGGTTGAGATTCCGGTGCAGGGGAGGGGGTATCATGATTGGTGGATCGTGCCGAAGCTTGTTCCTGTGTCGTGAGAGGGCAGGGGAAGAGAGGGAGGTTAGTGGCTGATGAGATGAGAGATGAGGAATAGTCAGGTAGGTATGGATGGTAGGCGGATTATGGAGGAATAGGGGCAAGGGGGGAAGGGGATGGGGGTGTTTTTGAGTATTGCGGTATTGGATTCTACTGTCATTGTCTACTATCACTGGGAAGATTGTAGATGGTTAGAGGGTGTAGTTTTATTCTCGAGTCTCTTTCTTTGACTATAGCATTGCTTGAGTTCGAGTCGTATATGGGTGGTTCACTCCATATCCATTTTCTCGTGCCGCACCTATCAGCCTTGCATCATAGCCTTGACTCCCAAATTTTCTAATGCCACTACAAATGTACATAGTTCGAAATCTAAGTAGCCACATACACAGGGGACTTAACACAGGGGCAGAACAAGATATAAGAACGACACCAAGAAAAGTCAAGATTATCCACATATATCATACAATATATATACACGCCGAAGTGAACCTAGGGACATCAAGTCTTGGCACAACGAGGTCTTCTCACCAATCCCTCGGCTTACGCCTTGAGAGCTTTCCTGGCTGCGGCGCCCCGCAGCTTGATGGTCTGCTCGTAGAGGACGTCCTTGAAGGCGAACAGGAACGCCGCCGTCAAGACGCTCTGCGTGACCTTGGGGCCAATACCTGCATTGATCGTCAGTATCAATTCGAATACACCTTTCTAACCGAGAAAAAGTGACTTACCCTTATACAAGCCGGCATACCCCTCCTCCTTGATGACGCGGCGGATGGCCTGGTTGATGCCCTCCTTCCGCTCGCCGCTGGCGGCGACGTGCATCTGGCTCTTGACGGTGATGTAGGGGTAGGTGACGGAGGTGGCGAACAGCTTGCCGAGGGCGCCGAGGAAGAAGGCCACGGTCGGCGTGATGCTGCGGCGCTGGCGCCGCTCGACCGCGTTCTTCATCTGCTCGAACAGCGTGTACTGCAGGATCGGGTTGATCACGAGCACCAGCGCGGGGATCACGCCGCGGAACAGCGCCTGCGGGCCCTCCTCGCGCAGCAGCGCCAGCAGGGTGCTGATGGTCGTCGGGGCCTTCTGCTTCTTCGTCACCGCCGGGGCATTATCACCATCGGAGGAGCCGGTGGAGGTGGAGGTGGAGGTGGTGGTCGGCTTCTCGACGAGCTCGCCGCTCTCCTCGAGGCGCTCGCGCCGCGTCGTCATGCGCGTGTTGATGACCCAGATGGGGTTGGTGAGGATGACGGTGGCGGAGCCGGCGAGCGCGCCGGCGATCATGGACTCGACGGTGGTCAGCTTCTTGCTGGCGCGCCCGGCGCGGGTGGCGGCGGCCTCGAACGAGCCCCGCGTCCACTCGTACCAGTAGTAGTAGACGAAGTTGGTCACGCTGATGCCGAACACGGCGCTGTCGAGCCCCGCGTACAGGCCCGCCACGCCCTCGCGCGCGATGATGCGCTTCACGGCCGCCAGGAAGGCCGTCTCGGCTCGCTTCGACTCGACCTGCGCGCGCGTCGAGAGGGTTATCAGCGGGTATCTGGGGGGGCGCACGCGGCATGTCAATTGGTTTGTTCTCTCTCTCGTCGTGTGGGGGGGTTAGGTCAGATGTGGAGGAGGGAGGGCTGCGCTTGGACAGACAGACAGACAGACGTACGTCAGGATCATGGAGAGGATGCCCCCGCCGGCGCCGGCGAGGGCGTGCGCGACATTGTCGTTCTGCGGGACGACGGGCTTGGAGGCCATTTTAGCTAGCTAGTGCCTAGTTATTTAGCTCTACTATTCGATAGTAGGGGTGATGGAAACCGTCGACGGAAGACTTCAACAACGCATTGAATATGCCGTAAAGTCAGTGCGAAGGTTGTGATGGTGCCTTTGCTTTCTTTACATGGCGGGACAAAAGGGTGGACTGGTGGACTACGTAGTAGATAAGAGCTTAAGTTAAACCTGACGTTAGCAGAAGCCGAGGTCCGGCTGTATCATTGGTGTCTCCTTGGGCCTCTAGGGCTTCACTACCAGTGCTATCCCTTGCGACGTGAGCCGAGCACCTGTCAGGGCCGTCATGTCGGCATTAGGCCCCCTGTCCCCCGCAGTTTTTTAAGCCGATGTCATTCCACTGGATTTCAATTCAACTTTCACATGCAAAGGTACATATATATACATTGATGTATCATCAAATAATTCGCCAAGGCTGGAAAGAGTGTTTAGCTTTATGTTGTATGTTATAAGTTAATACTTTTACATACATGTATACATACAATATATAAAGTAAGCCGTGGACATAAAGCGAAACTGTGTTGCTTGAGCGATTTACATGTTTACTATGAGAGATATGTTGCAACTTAATCCACGCACTTGATGAATTATGAATACATGTAAAGACGAGATCCAAACTTTCAACCTGAGTTGGTTGTTGGATGTATTACAACTGTACTTGGTTGAACAGACTGTTCCTAGTCGTTGCATTTTTTTTTTCTTCTCAAACCTGAATGCGCACAGCCTCGCCGGCTCTTAACATGATACCAGGCGCAGCTGTAAAAGGAGACTCGGTATCACAATGTGAGTATCACGGAGTATCACGGCGTAAGTCGTATGCATATATGAGGCTCGAGGCTGAGTACCTCCTTACCTATATGTAAGTGATTCATGTTGTATTGCTACGTTAGAGGGCAAGAGGACACTTGCATGGAATATCAAACCTTCAAGGGTCCCTGTAGCCACGGTCTTACCTGCATATATTGCACGTTCTTCCAGTACCCGATTGATTAAGGGAGTGGACGGCTACTGCATCTCGCCCGAAAGGTTTCTTCACCGTTGGACATGGCACATGCATGAGGGTGGTGCTGAAGGGTGCTGAAGCTGCTGGAGGTGCAGAAGTGTTGGTCCTTTGGTCCATTGGCCCATCAGGGGTTCTTCAGGGGTCTTCAGGGGTCCAATGAAGAACACTGAAATGCCTCGAATCACGTGTTGAGTCTCTAAAAATAGACCGACTCCAAACGCACCGACCTGCCGACCTGCCCGACCCACGTAAAACAACTCGTGGACTGGTGGCACCCAGCCTCCAAGTTCTCAAAATAGGAACACGCCTAATGAAGCTTCATCAGTCATTCTAGTTCAGCTCTTTGCTTCCCTTCACTGTAGCCGTAACACTCGAGAGAAGGCGTTCTGTTTGCTAACGTTTCTTCTTGATTCCTGCCAATGATACCCCTTGCTATCCGGCCAACTGTACCGCGCTGGTGTCGACAGGCGACGTACTCGGTCTCCATCAACAAATTACCCCAATTACACGGGATGAATCAGAGGCTCTTCTTGACACAACAACGTATATAGTAATTGAGAGCAGAGACTCTCAACTGTCTTCTTAATTGTGGAGAAGACGACTTAGCAAGGAAGACAACTAAAGTTTGCTACTGACAACATAACGCATCTGGTCACCAGGATCCACTGTATCTATAACCACAGCTAAGATTCGCCTGTCAATGGGACCTATTGTGAGGCCAGCTATCGAGGGACGCTAAGATGGCGCTCTCTTCTTCGCAAACTAGCAACAATGCTCACCGTCTGAACCCACTTCCATCCCCTATCACAGACTCATCTCCCAGGTCGGTAGGAGTTGTGAGGCCGACTTTACCTCAGAAGGATGTGACAAGTGCTTCTATCGAGGATGCATATGTCAGTTTCATACTCTATTGCAACCCGGCAGTGTCTCTGGAGACAGACACTTCGGCGCTCAGAGAAGCCTTTCGGACACCACCAAAGAGCGAGGGCAAGAGCTTTAGTACATTCACCTTGTTTGAATTGATCAAGAGGCTCAATGAGAAGGATATCAAAACATGGGCCGAGTTGGCTCTGAAACTCGGCGTCGAGCCGCCAGATCACGACAAGGGCCAGAGTTCCCAGAAGATTCAGCAGTATGCTGTCCGACTCAAGGTAAATGGGACATTTTCTTAAATAATTTGCATTTGGTGACAGCAAACTTACTGTTAGTAGCGGTGGATGCATTCTATGCACGTCAATGCGTTCTTCGACTATTTGTTGGATAACCCTCACTCTTACTGGACTCATATCCCCAATGATCCTAATCCTGTATGTGAAGATGGCCGGGATGGGGTTGCCGCAGAGGACGACATGGCTCTGCGTGCACTATTACCTCATATCCGACCACGCCGAGGAAGAAAGAGGCCTGAGGACGACACCTTCAGCAAATCCCCGTCACAAAGACCAAGACTAGATTCCCCGACCTTTAACGGAGAACCGAGAAGTGCCCGCCCAGGTTCTTTAGACCCGTGGACTGCACACCCAGACGGCAGGCATGCATTTGTTTTTCCACCTAACGATCCAAGGTCAAGTGTACTGCCGGAAGCCAACTCCGCATTTCCATGGCATAATGATACATCTCGGGAGCCGATGTCAGCCTATCCGCAGTCCGCTATGACACCATCCACGAGAGGAGGGTTTTGGCTTGATAGTGCAGAACCCCAGTCAGCTATTACTCCCTCAAAATCCAAATCAGGATATCGTCGCCATGGAGCCAAGGTAGTCTCCTCCGCGTGGAGAAGCGGTGCAGTCTCCATGGGATCCAAGGCTCGTGGGCGGCCCCCTACCAGCCGGCCTACTGACACCCCACTTTCAGCATTTCCAGAGGACCGAAAGGCACCTCAGTCGGGTTCTCTAGAGCAGAAAACTCAAACTCCCCAGTCGACTACAGCACCTGTGCCAATGTTTCCCCCTGACTCGATACCTAGGTCCGCGGAGACAACACCAGTACAGACTGCTAGACCTACACGTCCAGGCCGTCTTTCACTTCAAGTACCGGAAAGAGCCAGTGGACCTGTTAGACTGGCAACGCCGCCGCCTCCAGTAGTTATGGTCAACGGAAAGAGCACAGTGAATGAAAATGCTGCCAATGGTACCAACGGCAGAACAGAGCCCCCCATGGAAGATACGTTCACAGTATTCGACCGAACATCGGCTATGTTTACAAATGCCGCCACCGGCGACAACTCGGGCTCGGTCACCCCTGCTGACTTCAACGGCAGCGATAGAACCAATTGCGATGAGATCGAAGGCTTGTTTATTGCGGACTTGCTAGAATGCAAGTGGTACGACAAAGATGGGCGCCTTGGGCCTTCTGCATGCATCGAAGAAGCTACCGCCCTGACCAAGGCCTGCATCGAGAGCATCTCGAAACAAGCCCTCACCAAGCAAGCCTTCCTCATCAACCTCTCCGCGCTCGCCGGGGTGAGCTACATGATGAAGGCGGGCTCCAACCACGTGCAGCGGTTCGAGGAGGGCCCCGACTACACCAGGTACCTCTGCACCTGGAGCCTGCGCTTCGGGGCCGTGAACGGGACGTTCTCGCTGCGTGAGACGGTGCCGCACTCCCGGTGGAAGAGGGAGTTCCAGAAGCAGGAGGAACTGTCCATGGGCGTCCGGGTGCCCACGGAGGGCGAGGCTGCCACGGAGTACTGGCGTAAGAGATACGCTGACCTGGTTCGTCTGACGAATAGGAAGAACGAGGACGCTTACTTGGAGAAGAAACGGCAGTGTGAGAAGTGAGGACGGACCTTTGAGGAATAACAAATGAGGAAAGATTGTTCAGTCTGAGAGGCTTGCCTCATATACCGCGCATACCCGCTCCATCTCATCAAGAAAGGTTGGCCTACAGATAAGAGCTTAGTGCGAAAGCAGTTTCCCCTAACTCTCCATCGCAAAGGGTACGCCACCTTTCGAAAAGAGCTTGGCGAACATCAACTCGAGAGATTGTGGCTGTAGGATGGCTGAAGATGAGACTACCATCTAGCGCGGTGTTCAATAGCCTCCAGTGCTCAGAATTCTGATCACATCCCGGAGCTTGATGCGTCGATGGTTTGCAAGTATTGATTCGCCGTGCTCGGTTCTACAACGGAACCAAGCAGACCCAGTTCCAGATGGAAGAACATACATAAAGCTTCTCACTTTTGCGTGGGGGCTATACCCTGCTTGCCACCTCTTACCTGCCAGAGAGATATCAATGAATCTATGGTAAGACACTAGTCTCTTTCACAGTATAATCCCGTGCTCATCGAAGCAGCCATACGTGTTGTAGTTGAGGTTAACTTGACTTCTATTAGGACGAAGCTGGAAGGCACCTACCCAAGATGCGGTACCGAAACCCGCTGTATGCATCAAGCGTAGTGACAATGATTTTGCCCCTGGTATCTGAGCTTAATGATTTTGAACTTGTGTCGATCTACTTTTAGGGATGGCTTTCTGTGTTACATATTCACGAGAATCTTTTTTGGGTCATTGGAAATAATTCGCCATTTAAGCGAGGAACATATGCGAAAGAGTAGAGCCTGTATGATATTGTCGTTATATGTGTAGACAAAAGGACTGGGAGATGCTGATTTCCACGTATGCATTGCTAAGGTGGCTCGAAGGTATATATAGTATGTACAAGTAACAGTTTGGGATATGCCGGGCTACTAGACGTTAGAGGGAATGAATTGTCTAGATTTCACTTGACAATATCATTATGTACTCCATCCCCTATTTACTAGTAGACACCTGCAATACACGATATGTGATATGTGTAGTTGCCATGATTGTTTATGTTCGTAAGTTCTCGAGTTGTCTCTTGCATAAAGATATCCATATCAACACATTGTTTCAGGCTCCTCAACTGAGTCTCTCAATCAAGTCACTCATCGGGTCATATCTGATCTTATTGAATTTTCCAGAAATTTAGTCTTGCTCAAACCCAATCATGAATATTTATCGCCAATCTTCACAGACTTAGCTAAGGAATGGAGATGAGTGACAATGCCATTGAGAGGAATGTAAGGGTGTAGGTATGTTTCCCCGCCGAAGCCCCAGTCTCTCATGCTGTGGAAAACCACGTATTGATACTAGAGCGCCACCAAGATAGCTTAAGATGTCGATGGTTATAAGAATCGTTAAAGAGTATAAAAGGTGATGTTACTTACTATGAGATGGTAGTGACGCTTTTGCGAAAAGGGAGCTGGGCATCTTACCTATGGGCCTCCCTAATGTCCTTGAGTTCTTTCACTTATTCTATGGTTGTCGATAATGAAGTATCGATGATTAATATTAGAAGAGTTATGGATGGTCAATTCGATAAGCGGACATATATCTTACTCAGTCGACACAGACCTTTGAAGTTCTATCTTCTCGTTATAAGCTGAAGTATCCCAGCGAGTATTTGTAAATACATAAACACTCTTCGTCTATAGGGGCATAGTCATCATTGTCGCAAGAAACACAGTATGAACAGGGGCTTCTATATCGTCCATATATAAAGACTCATGTCCTTCGCCATTATAGTCAGTCCCTTTTCTGCGTTTTATATTCAGTCTCTATTTTGATATGTACTTTCACCAATTGCCAATACCTGATTTTAAACTAACATTTCAAAATAAGAGTAAGGATTATGAGATCTTTATCAGCAACACATATCAGCAATATAAAAACATAACCATTATAAAGTAATAAGATAAAACATCCCTCCTTTATACCATAGAAATACTATCATTATAATAATTATGTTCATATACTGCTTATAAAAGTTTCATAATTCTTACTTTTATTTCACTCAAAGATATATCTGTAGATATCATAAATTGCCTTTAATAAGAAACAAATATGTGTCATGTTATCATCATCTAGTCGAAGTCCCGAATCACAATGATTTGTTAAGTCGTTTATCCCTTTATGAGCGCGAGACGCGTATATACCCTTGATGACAATTACCGTTCAAAGGGATCATAGCATTCTCGACAATATTTCCAGTAATAGCCTGTATTTATGTTTCCCATATCGACATGACCGGATGTCATATCGGACTTCACCGCCGATAGCTTCGTATGAGTATATTAGCTATCCCTCTACTTCTCTGATTTATATATTTGCGTAGTGTTGGGTTCTTGTTGGATAGGCGAACAAAATGACCAGGTATATCAAATCAAATGAGAATTAGATTGCTTTACATTTGGACGGTGAGCAAGATTCATGTGTGGCTATCGAGGAACCTTGTGTTGGAGTAGGATTAAAATATTGTAAAGATCATGCGAACGTTGCATCTGGATGTTATATTGGTCACGGCGTATCAAACAAATCCAAGAATATCATTGACACCATCCATCACCTTGATAGTTGGAGTCATAAACGTGAGATTAAAACGTGGGGAAACCCAGTTGTATCCAGCCAATTCGTATTTCCCCACGCTAATGGTGTTGTCGGGATGCAGAACTAATATAGGCTATTAGTAGTAAATCTATGACAGATTCCCTAGCCTGCCCTCTCGCAAGAATCACTCGTAAGATGCTCAAGCGGACTTACAGAGTGTCAAGGAACTGAAATGCAGATGTTTAGAGATTTTGATGTCCAACGAAACGGCTGGTGCGCGAGCTATGAATTTGAATACAATTCTTTGTCATAAACGGAGTTCTTACTGTGAGGATAATATCGGCCTTGCTGTGCTTATAAATCTTACCGCTAGGTTGTGGTCATGTCTTATATCGGTGCTTGGAGCTTTGTCTCGAATGTACGCACCCGTTTCTGGGCATTAGTTCAATCAAGCTTTTTCAAATCTTTTTTGGGTAGCATGGGAGTAGCCCTGTAAGACTCTTTACGGAAGAGATCGTCGCGGATCTATTTCGGATATCGAGATTGATGTTATCTCCATATCTTTGACCACGGTCAGCTTCCGATAGAGCATAACTTGTTCATTGGCTATGAACCGGGGAACATACACTTCCATTGTCTTAACATATTAGGGCGAAGATGGGTATCGTAGGTTCCGAAGTTTACAATTGGGATAAATATTTACCCCTTCGTAAACTTTCACTGTTACGTAGCGATCACAAAAGCCGGAATTTCTTTGCAGAGGCAAACATAGTAGCACTCAGATATATATTCAGATATTAGCTTCGGATTGTAAGCTCCGAATCTAGGCGACGCCTCCATAAGACTATCTACCTTCAGGTAATGCCCCTCCTCGGACTTGTCTATTCCATCGCGGAGACGAATTAGGATTTTCGGGGCACATGATACCCGTTTTCAGCTCTTTATGTTGGCACATGGGAGGAAGTCTCAGTCAAGGCTGTCGGATATTGGCTCATGGCGTCAAGGATGCGAGATCTAGACTTGTGGAAGCTACTATGCATGTACATGAAAACAATCGCTTAAAGTAAGCACTAGGTAATAAGCTTCCCGGGTTCTCTCTAGTTACATTCCAAATGTATGTCTGGGGTTCTCGACCTGGGCAGCTGGGGTTCCCCAGATTTCTAACGTAGAATCATGTAGAAAACACATAGTTTCCTACAATAACTAACGGATTAGACTGGCTATCATCAGACCATGTTTACTGCGATCCATTCAACTGGTTTGTTTATGTCTTATGTTGTGGGGGGTTTCAGGATGCTGACGTACTACGTAAGGTGGCTTTCTTTCGCTCTTTACTATTGGCCAACAGCATTTGTACTCGAGAAATAGCAAGCTCGGTCTAAGTTTTGTCAAAATTCACATAGCCACAACCTTGACCTATCCTAATTTAATCCAATCATACAATAAACAATGTGACACCACTATTCATATATGCTGTGTACTGCCTGGCATCTACTCTGCAACCAAATAAATGAACGCTCTTATCGGGGATCTCACATTCGAAGCGTAGGTATTGAGTTCATGACTTGAGGCTGCTCAATGTGATGACTGCCGAGAATATAATGACGGGTTTAAACTCAAAATGGCGGGGGAAGCACAGGTAGAATATAGACGATCGCCTTGAAGGTTCAACGCTAATCTCAGCCTCTTTATTTGACTGGTGATCTAGGTAAGCCTATCCTAACCTCGAGTACGCCTGATCAACGTCACACTGATCCTTTATTCCCTCTCAAATGCTTACATATACGATTCATCTCTTGCCACTCGGGCTATACAGAATGATCTCTACGCTAACATGCGACTGGAATGCATGTTTAGCAAGGCATAGATTACTTGCATAGCTGAACTATCTGATAAATCTGACAATGGGAAACCCACCTTGCTAGACGCCAATGTTGTGTCACCACCCAAAGTCATCCTTCACTATTAGCTACCTGCCTAGCTAAGGTAGGCTGTACGCCTTTGTTCTTTCCAATCAGCACATGACCTCTAGCCATGAAGGACCTCGGGTTATATTTTCTTTGACCGCTTCCTTCCTTTATGTAGAACCCCGGAACGCCCATGACCTCGGGAACGCCTATCAGTGCGCACGTTTATATATTTCTCCTTTTCTGTAGTCCGAAGCTTTCGTTACGCCCTCATCCCCTATAGTAAGCTCTAAACCTACATCGCATACCTATGATCCTATAGCAACATCTTATAATGTCCCAGAATGTTGATGAGGTACAGGCGTAAGTGTATAGATGGAAGCCTCGCTTCAGCAATATACATCTTACTTCTAGCTAACAAATTTGTTCAGCTCCGAGGCCCAATCTCGCCAGAATTATGCGTCCATGGAAAAGGGACGGCGTCCTTCGACAGCCCCCGTCGATATCAACGAGAACCTGAGTGCCAAGTACGTGGTCTGCTACGTATATATGATATAATCATTTGACACAGCGGAATAGGATTTCGAACCCCTTAGCCGGAATTCCCCGTGACCAGCTCCTCGAAGATGTCACTACCTTCTCCCAAGAACATGGCTTAACGGAGTACACTGCGCTCATGCGAAAAGGCGCTCTCCTCGCCCAAGACCCTAATTGTTTCGAGAACGATCAGGGCGCCGAGGCGTTCGACGAAGAAGAGATTCGTCTCTTGAGGAGAGAAACCACGCATAAATGGAGAGTCCCGAAGGTCCTATACCTCACCGTAATTACCTGCTCTATAGGAGCTGCTGTACAGGGTTGGGATCAGGAAGGTAGCAATGGCGCGAATTTGTCGTTTCCTGATCAGTTCGGCATTGGTTCAAAATCTGATCATGACGTGTTCCTCTTCGGCCTCATCAACTCGGCTCCTTACATCGGATCTGCTCTCATTGGTTGCTGGTGTTCCGATCCTCTGAATAACTTCTTCGGTCGACGGGGTTCGTGGGTCGTGCTAACCTTGCAATGATCGTAACTAATCCGTCTTAGGTACTATCTTCATCTCTGGAATCATATGCTTACTGACCCCTATCGGTGGGGCCTGCACCCAAAACTGGCAACAATTACTGGCTACTCGACTGGTACTCGGCATTGGCATGGGTATCAAGGCTTCTACCGTACCTATTTTTGCTGCTGAGAACAGTCCGGCTTCGATTCGTGGTGCTCTCGGTGAGTAACGTCTGGACTCAAAATTTCTTATGTATCTGTTAAGGCAACGACTTCTTTCGAATACATTCGGAACTCAAGAAAGTCCTGGATTGGATTCTGGAATCTTATGGGATTTTCCAACAGACCTTCAATAGACAACACTAACTCTGATGGCACAGTCATGTCATGGCAAATGTGGACAGCTTTCGGTATCTTCCTTGGAACATGTGCCAACTTGGCAGTTGGTGGTGTTCCCGTTATCGCATGGCGACGTATGTATTTCACTCCAGACTACGCTCCCTCTTCGTGTAGCTGACGGAATCTATCATGTAGTCCAAATTGGATCAGCTTTCATTCCAGCGGTTCCGCTCGTTCTCCTGATCTTGTTTTGTCCTGAGTCGCCGAGATGGTTCATAAAAAAGTCCCGATACCAAGATGCCATGAAGTCGCTCCTGAAACTTCGCAACACCCCTGTCCAGGCGGCTCGTGATCTTTACGCTATCCATGCTCAATTAGAGATCGAAAGAGAGGCCATAGGAGAATCAACTTACATTAAGCGGTTTGGCGAGCTGTTCACGATTCCTCGTCTCCGGAGAGCGACCCTAGCCTCCTTCATTGTCATGATTGCGCAGCAGATGTGTGGTAAGTCGACTGGGCAAAGTAATTGCCAGTAGAAACTTGACAGCTGATACGTGTAATAGGAATAAACATCATTGCCTTCTATTCTACTACTGTCTTTGCACAGGCAGGAGCTACCCCATTCAATGCGCTGCTAGCCTCATGGGGATTCGGCTTGGTCAACTTCATCTTTGCTTGGCCAGCCATCTGGACCATCGACACTTTCGGCCGCCGATCGCTGCTCCTGTTCACCTTCCCAAACATGGCCTGGTCGCTCCTCGCCGCAGGGCTCTGCAATCTCATCCCCGGCCAATCAGGGCCCCACCTTGGTCTCATAGCCCTCTTCATCTACATCTTCGCGGCCTTCTACTCGCCCGGCGAGGGCCCCGTGCCGTTCACGTACAGCGCCGAGGTGTTCCCGCTGTCGCACCGCGAGGTCGGGATGTCGTGGGCCGTGGCGACGTGTCTGTTCTGGGCGGCGGTGCTATCGATCACATTCCCCAAGATCGTGGCCTCGCTGGGGGTCATTGGCGCCTTCTGCCTGTACGCCGGGTTCAACATCGTGGCGTTCGTGATGATCTTCCTGGGCGTGCCGGAGACCAAGCAGCGCACGCTCGAGGAGCTCGACTACGTCTTCGCCGTGCCCACGGGCGTCTTCGTCAAGTACAACACCACCAAGGCCCTGCCCTGGTGGTTCAAGCGCTACGTCTTCCTGCGCCGCGACGCCCAGCTCGAGCCCCTGTACCACTTCGACAACCAGTCCCAGGCCGCGCAGTCCGGCGCCACCAGGGACTCGGCCAGCGATAATAAAGCTACCGTTGATACGAGGGAGTCCGTGGTGCCGGAGAAGGCACCCGTTGATCCTGCCACTGGTGACCCTATCGGCCGTGCGGACTAGTTCACGAGAACGAGGTTATGCATTTTCACTGTCGTCAGGGGCTGTTTGTATAGTCTTCCTTGAGAGAATCGGGCTTGTTTACGAATTGGCTGTGACCTAGAAATACTTGACGTTGGAATATCGCCCGTATAACTTGGATATTGTTTCGGATGTTCTTGAGATCGAGGCAGTTTCTCGTTTATATCGACGGTCCTCGTAAATAGACATTCTTGTTATAAAGAACCTACTCTGCTGTGAGCTACGAATTGTGCTACATATTCAGACTGTGCCCATGACTCCAATATACTATCCTAGTGACTTGCTGTACTCCGAACGAGTGAGGGTTTGAGGACCTTGAATGATGCTCTTGACTTTCAAAAGCCAGACATGAGTTCACTCAGAGTCGTCAGCGAGAACGGCTTGGATAGCACCACATATATGATTTTGCTTGAATTGTAGAATGTCGTCTTCAACATCTCATGTATATCTAGTATAGGCCCTCAGTTCGTAGCTTCGCAGGCCGTATACCATAAGGGAGGTCTTAGTCCCCTCCCCCCCTTTCTGCTGCCAAGTACATATTAATATATTATATATAAAGATAGACACACACTTCAAAAAGGGGGTGCTCAGAACTGGTTGCAATTATGATGGCGGTGTTCATGACTCCAATATACTATTCTAGTGACTTGCTGCACTTCGAAAGGGCGAAGTTCTGGTGACCTTAAAGGAAGCCCCTGATTTGAGTATGTTAAACACGGACTGACTCAAGAGTCGCCAACGGGAACAGTTTGAATAACATCATATATATATCTAGTTCAGGTCGTAAATTCATAGCTTCGTAGGCCGCATACACCACGGGAGGACTTGGACCTCCCCCCTTTCCACTGTTAAGTACATGTTGATATGTTATACGTATACATACACACACATTTCGAAAGGGGGTGCCCAGAACTGGTTGCAAAAGTGATGACGGTATTGAGATAGGGCTATAGGGCTGAATACGGGTAAACACATGGCCGCCGCTTGTACATATCTAAGGGGGCTCTGCCCTAATCTAGCTTCACCTTGCCCTCAATTAAGTCATTATGCTCCTCAATACTTTGTCCCACATTGACAGACTGAACTCAGGCCGTCGTCGATTCTTCACGTATCCCCGCCATCTATTTCAGTCAGTATTCAGCTTGCGCGTATGGTATGTGACGATATCTGCTCATTGAATAGCCAGAGATGATCGTAGTAGGAGTGAGCGAGTTACCCCCTCTTTCGTTACACCTTAGCACCTTTCCCAAGATGATGACCTATGACTACAAGCGAAAAAGCAGCGAGTGGATCTGAGAACATTCTTATTCTAACCTACGAAAAGTATGTGGATAGGTACCAGACATTACGTGTCCAATGAGGGGGAGACGTAATTCATCTAGTCTAACGTATTACGAGGTTGAATTTTTCATTGTTAGCTTAGTACCTACTTTAGATAGCACTATAGTAAATCGTAGACTTGGGAAATAAGGCTGCCGACGCGTTCCAATACCGCGGGCAGAATGTTCTGGAACATCGTGCAAACGCGGGGAAGTAGAAGATGCTGTCTTCCATAGCAAGGACCTGGTAACAGTAGTGAAGAAATCATATCTCTTCTCGGGTGTCAACAACAGCTGCACATATTGTTGCTTCATGAAACAAGGCGTCTTGGTCCTGGCTTTCATTGATAAGACCCCTTTGCGGAATTCCCGAGCTCGATGCGATGTCTTGCATTGAATATTGCGACATAAGAGTGGACATGTTGATTATTCTGATGGATGAAAACCTGCTCCCGATACCTAGGAATGATGGATCCTCTGTATTACCTACCTTTGCATCGCGCAATCTTGTTCTGTGTTCAATTACGCGCTGGAAGCGAAAGTGGTCGTCAAATGAGAAATTCTTCCTCGGAAGTAGAATTGTTGGCGCAGTTGGTGATAGTATGTATGTAGGGAGACACTATAAGAGGCGATCAGCAGAGGTCGGGCGGTGTGTGGCTGGCCTGGTGCGTTTCGACGCCGGCACTTGCATTATAAGAGCGGATTCCTCTATATAATGATCATCCGAGACGTTCTTTTGAACTGGAAAGAAGTGGCATGAGTGGGCTATCAATATGCTCGACAGCCTGACGCTAATAACGAAAAAACTTGATTTCGTCACTGACAGGTTAGCGATCGACCAGTCCATCGGAACTTATCGCCGGTGAGCTAGGAATTGCCGAGAATTGCTAGAATACCCACCTACCACCTCGCTCACAGTTCGTCGGTAAAGCACTAGAGGTCGATAGTAGTTCCTCTTGCTCCTTGCTAAATAAGTTAGTATTTGAAGGATCGAGATTCTCTGTCGACAGCCTAGGTAGTCTGCCAGTTTCGCACAATTAATTTTTATTTTTATTTTTCAGTTTTTTTCTTCCTAAATAGAATAGCATCGTAAGCTTTAAGTTGGTTTATTAGATCGATAAGCCTGATAATGAACCCACGGCTCGGACGGCTCGAACGGCTCGTGCTGTTATGACCCAAGAAATCAGACTATGGAGAGATCTGGGGGGAAATTGGACGGTCAATCACGTAAGACAGAGATCTTGGGTGCATTGGAGGGCAGTGAGGGTTGGTCTGGCCGACGCGACTGGTTTATGTACAGTGGATCTGGTGCCAACGCGCTGGACCCCCACAGATGCAGCCACACAAAAAGAGAAAGACAAAGGCGACAAAAAGGGTGCGCTAGCCGGTCCTACCCAACATGGATGTACGCAGCAGACGGACCTTTTCAGCGTTTCGACTTGTGAAACTTGATGAAAGGGGTTGGCAAACATTGGCAATTGGCTAGCCTGCCTGATAAACATCAGCTGAAAAATATTTGGCCTGACGTAACGGGGGCAGGGGCTGCGGCTCAACCTGGCCTACTATGTACTAAATCTATTTTACCTTCTCTTTTGCATGTGAGACCCTTAAATTATCAGGGGCTGTAAGGGCCAGATTGACTTTCATTGGCCCATGGGCATCAATCTCAAACGAACCGCTGGGTTGGTGATCTTTTACCCCTGAATAACATGATTGCAAGCAGGCGTTCATGCAGAACGCATAGCATCTGTTAATAATCTTATACGTGGTGAACATACGCATAGTAGGGGGGCAATGTAGGTCAAACGTGCACCCTACTTCGCAATAAACTAAGAAGTAGGTGCTTACTAGGGAGGTATGTATGTAGTTGGTGGGAAGTTTTGGGAAGTGGGAGACTTGCAGGTGGAAAGTCGAATGAGCAGAAAGAACAGAAAGACATCGAACCGGGAGTCGGTCCACAGGTATGCAGACGATGCAGACGATGCAGAACGGTGCAGAACGATTGCTGGGGACCATACTGGAATCGACGTTGGCTGGCTGGCTGTTGCTTCCCTTAACATCCTAGATCGACCTCTTTGTGGGCAGGTGGGTAGCCGGTGGGTAGGTGGGACCCTGAGAGTGGTATCGATCCTGCCCATCCAACGCGTCAATCCTCCACATCCCGGCGGCACCCCTACATCATCTCTTCTGCTAGTATTAGTAGTATAATCTCAAGTATACATTACGAGATCTTCATTTTTTTCCCTATCGGTTAAGCCCTAACCATTAGCCAACCTCGTTTTCCCGTTCTTTTCTGCCTCCTGCGAGTGCTTTTTTTTTACCTTGTCCATCTTTCCAGATCTCACATCTTCAACTTGTCTATCGTTTTATACAACCTATCCAACGTCCAGGACTCGTCCCAGGACACCCCAGGCTTGGTTTAGATATCTTTGTCTGTCGGTTTGCCCTTTTTTTGGATCGAATTTCTTTCACCACCATTGTACTTCCAATCGATCGATCGCCTGGTGCCATCCTAAAGGGAGTTCCTGTCTATAACCTATTCGCTTATATATATTTCCCTGCATGAGAGGGGAAAAGCACCACCTTCAGATATTGAGATATCAGATCTCAACCGCCTCATTTCACCTATAGAACTTTGCCGCCATGTCTACACGATCTCCCCGTTCCCCAAGAGGCTTCGTGCCACTAGGCAATGCCCGATCCAATGGACCCGATAACGATATACCCTTAACCCACGTGCGCAGCAATGCTAGCTCGAAAGGTGCTAGGAAGCCCAACCAGGGAGCTACCTCAGTCCTCGGCACAGATGGCCAGAATGAAGTTGAAGAGAACGAGAACGAGAAGCGTGGCTTCTTCCATCGCGGTCGAAGAAGGGCGACAAAACCTGAGCCCACCCGGAGTGATACTATGGGATCAGAGGAAGCATCTGTCAACGCCATGGGAAGGCTTTACAACAAGATCATCGGCGCATCTGTCGTTACCCGATATCTTGTCTATATTGTTCCTATTACGCTACTTCTTGCGGTGCCTCTAATCGTTATACCAGCTACTGGCAATATGGACGTTCAGGCGGGCCGTGGATCTAAAACGAGCGATAACCCTGTGACATACGCACCTGGCCCACCCCTCTTCAAACTTTTCCTTTGGATCGAGCTGGCCTGGGTATGCTTATGGGCGGGCAAACTTGTCGCTCATCTGCTGCCTCCTCTGTTCATGTTTTTCATTGGAGTTATTAGCGCTGGTACCCGCAAATACGCCACCGTCATTATGGCCCTCGAGATCCCGCTCTCGCTCTTCTTCTGGGCGCTGGCTACCTGGCTCATCTTCACGGGCCTCATACACAACGACTTTAACAATGTCCAGTGGGTTCAGGTCATCAGGACGCTTTTGGGTGCAACGTTTGTGTCTAGTGCCGTCTTCCTCGGAGAAAAGGCCATTGTGCAGCTCATTAGCATCACCTATCACCAGAGATCTTTCGCCAATCGCATTAAGGATTCGAAACGTGAGGTATTCCTCTTGGGCTTACTCTACGATGCCTCTCGACGGCTGTTTCCTATGTACTGCCCCGAATTTGCGGAAGAGGACGAAATCATTAACGATAGTATCGAAATGATGCTTGGTGGTGGGAAGAAGAAGAACAGGTTCATCAAGAACGGAGCAGCCGTGCCCATGAAACTCATTGGAAATGTAGGGCGTATTGGCAACAAAGTCACGTCTGTATTCGGAAACTTGGCATCGGAAATTACTGGCAAGCAAGTTTTCAACCCCAACTCTGCTCACTCTATAGTCGTGGAGGCCCTCGAGAAAATTAGGACTTCGGAGGCGCTCGCGAGACGTATTTGGATGTCATTTGTCGTGGAGGGAAAAGACTCGCTATATATGGAAGATATCGTTGAAGTTCTTGGTCCGGCCCATCAAGACGAAGCCGAAGAATGCTTTGGAGCAGTTGATGCAGACGGCAACGGGGATATCAGCCTCGATGAGATGATTCGGAAGGTTATCGAAGTTGGTAAGGAGAGAAAGGCGATCGGCAACAGTATGAAGGACATTAGTCAGGCCTTGGCTGTGTTCGACAAGGTCCTCCTTTTTGTTGTCCTTCTGATCGTCATTTTCATCTTCCTTGCCTTCTTCCAAAGTTCGTTCCTGACCACTGTCGCGACTGCCGGAACAGCCTTGCTCTCCCTTTCTTTCGTCTTCGCCGTCACTACTCAGGAGTTTTTGGGTTCCTGCATTTTTCTATTTGTCAAACATCCGTACGATGTGGGAGACCGTGTCGACATTACTGGATCCGAGAAAGAACAGCTTATTGTCGAGAAAATCTCCCTGCTTTACACCGTATTTTGCCGCATCGACAAAATGCAGATCGTTCAGGTACCCAATATTGTCTTGAACAATCTTTGGATCGAAAATGTTACCCGCAGCAAGGCTATGAAGGAGGTCATTGAGGTAAATGTTTCGTTTGATACCTCCTTCGAGGATATTGAGCTATTGCGTCTCGAAATGGAGAGATTCGTCCAGGCGCCCGAGAATTCTCGTGACTTCCTACCAGATATAAGTATCGGAGTGGGAGGCGTCGGTGATCTGGACAAGCTTCAGCTTAAAATTGCTATCAAACACAAGTCGAATTGGCATAATGAGGCTGTCCGTGCTACCCGTCGCTCTAAGTTCATGTGCGCTCTCACCCTTGCCTTGAAGAAGGTACCAATCTATGCACCTGGTGGTGGAGGTGAGGCATTGGGTGGACCTACGAACCCAACATACTCTGTCGCTGTTTCTGACGCAGTCGCTGCTGCTTCCCGGGATAAAGCCGCTAAAGATAAGGATGCCGCGCGCTTGGTCCCTGTTCCGGAAGTTAAGAATCCTTCGATATCCAATAAATCCGAGAATCGAGAGACGAGGGCCGCTCAGGACTTGAACACTCTCAACCCTGTGTCAGCTATGAACGACGATTGGGGATATAACCGTGACGATGCCACGTTACCCGAGTCTCGCCGTAGCGCGTCGATAGATCGGAAACGCTCCCACGACACAGAGAGGCGTTCGGATCTCCATAAGCAGCCGAGCCAACGCAGTGGTCTTCGCAGGGCGGGTGAAGTCCTACCCCCGATGCCATCTGCGGAAAACGCGCCGGATTTCCAGGTGACCCAGCACATGACCCCATTCGATGAAGAAGCGCAGGTGGGCGGGCCGAATCCATACACCACCAGTACTAGCACTGCTGCCCAGTCGGGCGGTTCGCTCGAACCTCAAGCTACATCAAGTCAAGCCCATCTAATCTCTGGACAGACCCAGGGCAGCGGTTCGAGTGCCAGACCTAGGAGGCCTAGCACCTCACGTTCGCGGGATAACATGTATCAGCAGCGCTAGCGCCGCATAAACACTTTGCCTTGAAGAAAGTATATAGGGTAATTTGATATTGGAAGGCGTTGAAAACGGGGCGTACCGCGGTTTTGTCGGTTGTTAAATAAACATCACCAGAATACATTAGAAGAAGGAGGGTTCGGCTACCATGACGAGGAGATGCCTAGAGATGCCAGTATGCATTAGAATGAAGGCTTGGTGAACATAGAAGCTTTGGCCAAAGTATGGGTATGGCCAGTCCATAAGACAGTCAGATCATTACTAGACTCCCTACTTGCTGTACATATAATTAATGAACTCGAATTTTCTTCTACCTGCCTTTTTGTGACTACTACTGAAACTTATATTCAGAGTGTAGTTGATGCCTTGTTCACTGTCTATACAAACATTTATGAAGTATAGTCTTGACTTTAATGATTTCAATCACACCCCTAAAAGAACGACACAACAAGGCCCTCTCATCCATTGTATAGACGCAATTGAAATGTTTTACTGTATCCTGACCAGCCAACCCATCCATCCATCCATTCATTCATCCATTCGTCCATTCATTCAGTAGCATACCGCACAAACCCACCCCCTTACCGCAGTGTCCAGGTCTGCGCCCTATCGCCATTCCACGTCATCCGAATCGCCAACCCACGGGCATGGTCCTCAGGCACGGAGAACTTGATCTCGCCACTGATCTCCTCACCCTTCCTCACCGCCGGCGGCGCGTCCTTCGCCCCGGACTCGCGCGGCGGCTTGCACAGAAGCAAGCCCTGCTTCCAGTGCGTGTCGCGCCCCCACGGCCCCGTCGTGAACGCCACGCGGTCGGCCGCCTGCGCGGCCCACTCGGCGGCGCGCGAGGAGGGGGTTACGGCGTGCTGGGAGGCGGAGCGCGAAGGCGAAGGTGAGAAGAACGTGTCGAACCAGATCAGGAAGCCGTCTAGCACGTCGATTTCGGTGGTGCTGGTGGTGGCGTAGGGGGTCGTGAAGGAGAGGTCTGCTGTGCTGACTGTGTATAGGTCTAGTAGCTTGAAGCCGCAGGGCGTGCCGACGACGCCCTCGATTTCGGGTTCGTGGTCTGTGGCGGCGGCGGTGGTGGTGGTGTTGGTGTTCGTGCCGTTCTTGGACTTCGCGATGGTGGTGGTGTTGGTCGCGGCCCACTGCAGCACGCGCGCCTCGTCGTAGATGCCCGCCTGCATCGCGCGCATGTCGAACCCGTACACGTCGCGCCAGAAGGCGACGTTGTCGGCGACGTACTGGGGGTCGGCGACGGGCGCGAGCCAGAGGCTCGCGTGCGAGGGCACGAGCAGGCCCGTGTCGGGCTTGAGATAGCGGTCCCGCGCCCACAGGATGCTCGGCAGCATCGCCTCGAAGAGCAGGCAGTACCCCATCCACTCGCTCACGATGATGTCGACCTGGTCCACGGGCAGCGCGACCTCCTCGATCCGCCCCGAGATGCAGGTTATGGTCGATGAGAGTCCGTTGTGGAAGATGTTCTCTTGCGCCTTGGTTATGATGGCGCTCGCGTCTACGGCGAGCACGCGGGAAGCGCCGGCGCGCGCGCAGAACATGCTTAGGATGCCTGGGTGGCTTGGTCAGTTGTGATGTATGGGGAGGGGAAGAGGGGTGGGGAGATATTCAAGCTTAAGTCAGATGAGATGAAATGTGTAGACCAACCTGTACCACACCCAATATCTAGAACCGTCTTCCCTGCGAACAGGTGCTTATTGTTGTAGATGAAGTCCCGGTACGCATCGGTGCGCACGGTATCCTTGAGCATTGTCTCGTGGATTTCTTATACGTGAATTGATCAGTAAAGGAACTCATGATTTCGTAATATCTTGGCTCACCAGTGCCGGCATAAGACTCCCAGTAGGACTTCGACGCATCCTCCTTCTTCTCGACCCCCTTGCCCTTGGCGGCCTTGCTGGCCTCGGCCTCAGCCTGATCGGCATCGCCCCAGCGCTCGTCGAGCGTCTGCTTCACCGCCGCGCGGTAGCTTTCAAACTGCTCCGTGACGCGCGCGAGCTCCCCCTGAAGCTCGCTGTTGCGCTTCAGGAGGTCGTCGACCAGGGTTGCGTTGTCGCCGCCCTGGGCCGGGCCGGCGGACTGCTGCAGCTCCGGCAGGTCGAACAGGCTGAGGATGACGGCGTCGTCGTCCAGCACCGGCTTCAGGTACTGGTCGTCGTCGATGTCAGAGCTCGAGATGTTCTCGGACACTGGGAGACCCTCGTGCACCCGTTGGCGGACTGTTTATATGTTAGCTATGAGTCTATGATAGAAGAAGAGGAACGTTGTGAATGAGTTGCTTGAGCGCCAATGCCACTATCATCCCACTTTCATCTGAAGGAGTCATGAGTTTCATTCCTCACTCGAGATTAATTATATGCGCTGCGCCGCGCGGAAGACGAGTAAACTTGATAATACAAGCACCAGAAAATTGCAAATAACCTACTGAAGTTGACGAGCTTGACGCAGCCGTGGAAATCCAGCTGCAACCGCTGTCGCACGCCCAGGAAGTCGAAGCCGTGCTTTTCCTTGCAGTGCGCGAGCATGGACATGACGTCCGGGAAGACGCGATCGTCGAGCAGCGATATGACCTCTTGGGTCTCCTCCTCGTCGTCCTCGACGTCGTTCCAGCCCTCCTCGTCCCTCGAGTCCGAGGACTCTGAGTCGCTGGGCGCATCGTCAATTCTGCTCCGTCTTGAAGTCATCTTATGAGAGAAAATGTGCGTATATATATATATGTTGGAGTATAGTATATACTGAGGAGAGATGCGCGAGAGGCAGGCCAGTTAGCGGGGAATCAGGTCGGCCTTATGTATTGGATTGGTTGCCTCTCCAAGCCTTAAAAAAGCCTGATTATTTATTTGTTGTTTATAAGATACCTGGGCTATATCTGGAGGGTGGTTGGAGACCTCGTATTCTTGTTGTTTAAAAGGAGTCAGTTATTTGTTGATATAGCTGGTACAGCCTTAATATCATCAATGTCCAGGTTTTCTCGCAAAGTGAAAATGTGGAAGTGCGGGTGTTCTGATTGGTGCATATACAAGCTTTTTTATACGCGGTATTTGCATACCAACACTACCTACTATGAGAGGGTTTGATGCTTAAACCATACGCTGAATCCTATGCTTAATAGTAAATTGGGTATCGACAACTTTGAGGAACATCTATGGTAACCTTCATTTCAAAAGCTCATAAGATGTGGGAAGGTTCAAGTAATTCAGTCCACTTCGTCGTCCAAATCTTCTTCGTCTTCATCCCCGTCCTCTTCTTCGCCGTCTGACACAGCTTCACCGAGACCAACAAGTCGTTTCTAAAGCAATTGGTTTAGTTCGAAGTCCTTTAATTTGTAGTTGGTGAATATCACGCACCTTGTATTTTTCAACCTTCTCTTCAACATCGCCGAAGACCATTAGAAGGTCATCAAGCTCAGTTTGAGTCGCTGATTTTTGTTCTTCCTTTTCTGCTAACTGCGAACGAACCTATTGCTAGATGTTAAAATTTCCCTGGGTCGCATTATGATTGGGGTCTGGACATACTTTTTGTAACTCTTCCTCTTTTTTGGATAGTTCCTTTTGAAGGGCTATACACTCCTCTTCACAAGCTTTCGTCTTCGCTTCTTGAGCTGATAGCTTGGATGAGAATTCTTCCCGAGCAGCATGTAGTTCCTGACCCTTTGCCTTGTTTGCCTATTCCTTGTTAGTTCGTGCAATGCATAGAATGATTATGTGACGTACCTTCATGAGGTCCACCTCGAGGCGGCTTATAGTGGCCCGCAGGTCTGCCATCTCTGCATCGGATCGTCGTTGGATCCGTGCGGCCTCCGCTTCAGCAGTCTTGCGAACGTAGTCGAGCTGCCTCTGAAGCTCGACCTCCTTAGTACGATGCTCGGCACGAGCAGTTTCAACGGCACTCGCTGCCTCTTTTTGAGCATTTTTTAACTGTCGCTGATGTTCATCGGCCTTAGCACGCTGTTGCGCCTCAATTTGTCTGTCACATGTGTTAGTAAATGATAGCACTCTCTGTAGCGTTTTCTTACTTGATTTCTTCCTCGTGATGTCGCTGGATGGCGTCGTTGACGGTTTTTATCCGGGTTAATTCTGCTGCTGCTGCCTCTCTGGATCGGCGATGCTCTGCCTGTTCTTGTCCAAGTTTCCCATTGAGCGAGGCCACATCAACAAGAGCCGCTTGCAATCCCTTTTCCCTTTCATCGACCTGTGCTCGTAGCGAGTCTACTAATTCGCGAGATATACCCTTTTGAACACCATTGGTCACTACGGATATCTCCATTCCAGGATCTCGGTCAATGGCTCTTAGCAAACGACTGTAATTGTCCTTGAAAAACTCCACAAAAGTCGCATCAAAGTAAACTTCCGGCAGATTTCCTGAAAGATCAGCCTTCTGGGGGATGACTTCGAAGTTTCTCATGAAAGGATGACTCCGTAATTTGTTAAGACTGTCGATGTACTTCTCACGGCTCATGCGAGACATGAGCACTGAATGCAATGTAGCTCGAGGGATCGGAGAATCTTTCGTAGAGAATTCATAAACAACGCCCAAGAGCATCGCACAAAGGCCTTGCACCAGGACGCTATTGGGATTAGGTCGTACGACTTCCTCGGTAAGGGATTGTATATTGCTGCCTTCACCTAAGAAGTCATTGACCCCATCGAGGTCCTCGAAAAGCCACCCTATTAATAACATCAAGTAACCTACAGATATTCGATCGTCTGCTCTCTTTAACCCACTGACAAGGTGAGACGTGATCGTCTGTATACTTGTCACGACCTCTTCGCCACTTTCCGCATCGCCTTCTGTTACCGACATAGCGAGTGCCTTTGCTTCATTGTTCTCGAACACAAGGTGAAAGGTGATAGCAGCCGCAAACCAATGCCGGTACGGATCTACCGGCGTCGAGTCACTCAGGGGCCGTAGCAAAGTAGTCAACACATTAGCTGTCTCGTCTACACCGGAGGCATGGCCGTCGATTGCGCGCCGTAGAAAATGCAAGCGGACTTGAGGGTGATTGTAGAAGTAGGCCTTGATGCACTGACATGCAGCTAATCGGAGGTCAAATGCTTGATTTGCGGGTACGCAAAGAGCCAAATCTAGGAGGCCATCAATTACATAGACGACGGGGATGACGCCGTTCGCATTGCCATTGGTGGCCGGAGCCACGTCTAACACCGAGGGGACTTGCAGCTGTGCAAAGTTCTCCTGAAGCTTCGCATTATCCCTGATGATATCCGCACAGGTCGTCAGAGCCTACGCCATACATGTAAATATCTTCTGCACGTTATTGGAGAAAAAAAGGGGAAGGGGGAGGATGTCGAACCTCTGCTCTGATAGACATTTCGGTATTATGGATAAATGCAAGCTGTAATGCATGAAATAGTACTCCATGTTGCCAGAATGCCGCCTGGTTTTGCGAGGTACCAACGGCACCAGATACGAGGAAGAGTCGAATAACTGCAAGGAGAGCATATATGTTTCTATTGCGCTGCTGCTGGGCCCAATTCGCGACCTCTTCCTCGTCCTCCCCTCTGCGATACGTACTCTCCAACAATTTCGCTAGTTGTGGTATGTTTCCCTCTTCACGGAATATAGACTGATTGGAAGGGTTCAAGCGGAGGAGATTTGCAAGGAGGATTAGACAGTCCTCGACTATTCTATCACCCTCGGACAGGGATCCCTCGACTGCTATTATACCGAACAAACGTGCAAATATATCAGAAAACACTACGAGCTGCTGGATTTCGGGAGAAGACGGAGTCAAATAAGTCAGGAGCGTTAATGCTTCGTTACGGACAGCTTCCCTTCGATCATCAAGAGCAGCAACTAATCTGGATATGCCTAGGGGCGCACTAAAGACACACTGCTCGGTTCTTTCGGTTCGGGCGGAGAGGATGGCAAGGATGAGCTGCAGGGAGTAGAGTCGCGAGTAGAAGTCATTGGTCTCGAGGAAGTTCAGCAGCAGTGTTATATTTTCTTGTTTCTGGGTGAACTCGTCGGCCAGCCACAGGGCGATCTCCTCGGAAGCCTCCGGACTGTCCTGGTTGGGACTAAAGAGCATCAGCAACGTCTCGAGAGAGACCTTGACTGTGTCGACATCCTCGCCGTCGTTGGACAAGCTCCCTATCAGGCTCCTCAGGGCGCCCGAGGCCACGGAGGCTGGGTATTCCTTCGCGAAGCTCCGCAGGCCAAGGATGGCGGCGCGGCGGTCTTCGAGGAGCGTGGCCGAGGCGAGACGCCCGCTCAGAACGTTTATGGTCTCGCTGACGGACTGCTTGGCAGGAGCCGAGGCGATGGAGGAGAACATGGTTCGTGCTGGTCGATCGCGGTGTTTCGTATGAGGTCCATTGGCGAGAGGGTTACCGGCTTGGGCGCATGTTACCGTCGAGGGTCAAGGGGACAGCTCTATATTGCGAGTCTAGAGCTTGGGAATAGGCGTAGTGTCGTGTGTCGTCGTAAATACGGAATAGAGAGCGAACTCGATCACTTTTCGGGTTGTTGGAAGGAATATTCTGGCCAAGTACGTAGCTCCAGGTGGCCTGTCGCGATAAATGCATTTGAGCTCTTGGATGTATACTTCTTCTCAATATGCCTTTAGGCACTTATATGCTTTTATAGTGGAGATGGCACCAGACCCACGGACCATTAGGTACCGACCCCGAGGAAGTGGGTCTATGGTCTGTGGTCTGTGTGGCAGGTGTGGGCGGGCTCCTGCTGCGAATCAGACAGGCAGGAAAGGCCGATTGATGATTGGGCTAGACTCGTTCTGCGTCAAGGGTCCTCAAGGCTCTGGTCGCGCGAACTTGACGTCTGCACCACAGCCAGTGAAAGCTTCACCTTTACACCTTCTTCTGCTTTGTTCTACAACCCTTTTTCACTCGACCTTGCCGCATCCATCACCGATGCGCCTCTCTTCATCAGGCGCCAGTGAATGAGAATACCTACCTAGGTAGTCTTATAGTGACTCTATTAGGGTTTGGATCATTTAACGAAACGATTCTGCATCTAGCGCGTTCCGACGTACCGACAGTCGTCTAAATTTCAGATCGGTCTACGAGAACCTATACTACAATTTCGCCTTCATTCAGTCTGATCTCCAAGTCGAAATAGTCCGTCATATCCGATATACTCCATGCGCCAATCTCTCGTGCGATCGGTTATCCTCACGCCTCTTTCCGCTCCTTCCTGTCTGAAGATCGAATTCTCAACCCTTAGCCCGGGCTAGAGATTGTCAACCGACCGACTTCGCTATCCTTCAGTCAAGCTTCCTTGTTGAAAGATTAAGGACCTTATCACGGGGTCAAGATGGGTATCCCGGCGGCTTTCCGATGGCTTTCGACCAAGTACCCGAAGATCATCTCCCCGGTCATTGAGGACCAGCCGATTGTGATGGATGATGGAACCGTTATTCCTGTCGACACCACCCGGCCCAATCCCAATGGCGAAGAGTTCGACAATTTATACCTGGATATGAACGGAATCGTCCATCCTTGTTCCCACCCAGAGGACCGACCTGCCCCTAAGGACGAAGAGGAGATGATGTTGGAGGTTTTCAAATATACCGATCGTGTAGTCAACATGGCTCGGCCGCGAAAGCTACTGATGATCGCTATTGGTACGTCAAATACTAGATGGATACACTTTCTCTCCGTTTCATAGCTTATACTAATTATCAAATTTTAAAGATGGTGTCGCACCCCGTGCCAAGATGAACCAACAACGCTCCAGACGATTTCGTGCTGCCCAAGAGGCTGTGGAGAAGCAGGCCGACAAGGAGGAATTGTTGAAGATGATAAAGCAACAGAATGGCGGTGAATTGCCACCTGAGACGCTTGAAGCTGTGACCAAGAAAGCTTTCGATTCGAATAGTATTACACCAGGCACCCCCTTCATGGACATCCTAGCAAACAGCTTGAGATATTGGTGTGCTTATAAACTTAACACTGATCCCGGTTGGGCTAATATCAAAGTCATCATCTCCGATGCTACTGTCCCTGGTGAAGGCGAGCATAAGATCATGAACTTCATCCGCTCCCAGAGAACTTCCCCCGAGCACGATCCCAATACAAGGCACGTTATCTATGGATTAGATGCCGATTTGATCATGCTTGGTCTTGCTACCCATGAGCCTAATTTCCGCGTTTTACGGGAGGATGTCTTCGCTCAAGAGGGTAAGGCGAAGATGTGCAAACTCTGTGGCCAGAAAGGCCACGATGCCGTTAATTGCCGCGGCGAGGCCAAAGAGAAAAATGGCGAGTTCGATGAGAAGGACAAGCCTATGCCACTCAAGCCTTTCATTTGGCTGCACGTCTCGGTACTACGAGAATATCTAGCTGTTGAGCTTGATGTGCCTGGACTGCCGTTTCGCTTTGATCTTGAACGCGCGCTCGATGACTGGATTTTCATGTGCTTCTTTGTCGGAAACGATTTCCTTCCTCATCTCCCCGCGCTTGAAATCCGCGAAAATGGCATTGATACGTTGACGGCCATCTGGAGAGACAACTTACCGCATATGGGGGGCTACGTCACCAAGGATGGTCACGTGAATCTCGAGAGAGCGCAATATATTCTCGCTGGCCTAGGGAAACAGGAGGATGCTATTTTCAGGAAACGGAAGATAGTCGATGACAAAAGAGAAGCCAGCTTCAAGAGGCGGAAGCTCCAAAACCAGCGCAATAATCGCTACAGTAGGGAGGGCGATAGAAGTGCCAATGGCGGCGCCGAAAACGGTCTTCCCGGTGGCCTTCCTAAGGGTATTACACACGACATGATTGTCAACCGAGGTGCTGTTCAAGAGGCAAATGTAGCGAATAAAAGTGCTGCAGCAGTGCTTAGGAGTCAAATCCAGGGACTACAGTCGGCAGCCACTGATGGTGGAGCTGAGACGAAAACCTCTGAAGCACAGACACCACCTTCTGCTCTCGGTAAACGCAAAGCAGAAGCGTTGCAAGAGGATGGTGCAAGTACACCTGGAAGTACCTCAGCGGCTGACGACGGGCCACCAGAAGATTCGGTTCGGCTGTGGGAAGAGGGTTATGCTGACAGGTACTACGAGCAGAAGTTCCACGTCGACCCAAAGGACAGGGACTTCAGGCGCAAGGTGGCTTGGGCGTACGTCGAAGGACTCGCCTGGGTGCTGATGTACTATATGCAGGGATGTCCCTCATGGGAGTGGTATTATCCATATCACTATGCACCATTCGCTCAGGACTTCACCGACCTGGCCAAGATGGAGATCAGCTTCGAGAAGGGCAGGATTGCCAGGCCTTTTGAGCAGCTGATGAGTGTGCAGCCTGCAGCGTCGCGCCACGTCCTTCCCCCTGTATTCCACGATCTTATGACAAATCCGGAGAGTCCGATTATCGACTTCTATCCCGAAGACTTCCAGGTTGACCTGAATGGAAAAAAGATGGCTTGGCAAGGTGTGGCTCTTCTTCCGTTCATTGATATGCCACGGATGCTTGCTGCCATCGAAGAGATATATCCAAATTTGAGCCCAGAAGACGTCGCGCGCAATACCCATGGCAAGGACTACCTCATACTATCTGAAGCCAACCAAGCTCTGTATGACGATATCATCACGCATTTCTACTCCAAGAAACAAGGTGCGCCTAAATATAAGTTGGATCCGCGGCTGAGTCGAGGTCTGTCGGGAAAGATCGAAAAGTTGGAGGATTATCTCCCTCACGGCGTCTTGGAATACCCATTGGAAAGAAAGGCCATGCCTGATCTGGATGATGATCGTTCATTAACGTAAGTTTTATATACCACGCCAAACAGTCACGTATTTTCTGCCAGAGGCTAACATTGCTATAGCGTGTACTATGAATTTCCACCGAACACGCACAATCACAAGTCCATGCTTCTCAGAGGCGTTCAGATGCCGACACCTGCCCTCAATCGCAGTGACATCGAGGAACTCAAGGGGAAGTTACGGAATGCCGGCCGCAGTTACGGAGGCGCACCTCTTGGCCAGAATTACGACGGAAACAGGAGGGATCGGATCAACTACGGTCCGGGTGATCGACGGGATAATCGACCGCCGTATCAGAACAACAATAACCGCCAGAACGGTTACAACGCATATCCCGCTGCCCCGCCCCCGGGCTGGGTGCCGCCGCCACCGGGATTAGCGGGCTTTGGCAACGGGTATCCCCCTCCGCCTCCTCCCGCTTATAACGGCGGTGGCCCCGTCGGCTACGGGAATGGATACAGTGGGAACTACGGAGGGAATTACGGAGGCAATTACGGTGGTGGGAACTATGGTGGGAACCAGGGACGGAATCCCCCGCCGCAAAATGGGTATGGTGGACAGCAGTATCGTCCTCCTGGCGGACGTGGTGATGGTCGGGATCGCCGATCCTATGACGACCGAGGCGGCAGCGGATACCGTGGTGGTGGTGGCGGTGGAGGTCGCGGTGGCCGTGGTTACGGGTATAGATGAGGAAAAATGGGAGAAAAAGGGAGATGGAGAGATAATCTCTACAAGGATAATATATTCTGACCGGGATAGGGCAGAATAGGTATGGGCTGTAAAAGTTGTTAATACTAAAATGATGATACCATGAACTGAACTACCGCTAGTAGAATGCATTGTGTCTGTTGAAATACAGGATTAAGGAGACTAATGAGATTGACTTGAGATTCGGCTATCTGGAGTGGCGGATGACCTGCATGCAGTATATACGATGGCTAGATGTACGGAATGCCTTGCACCGTACCAGCCCTCGACCCTCCAATCAACAGTGTCTTGAATGTCTCAGATACACAGAAAGTGTGCTGTTGCATGGGATGTGCTTGTTTCATGACTTGCTGTCGTCATTAGTAGGTAAAGCCCCTAGTGTGGTAGTTTAATACGAAGGGTTACCAAACCAGGCAATTAGATCAGTTAGGTTAGCTAGCTGGCTAGTTTTAGCTACATGATGATAGAAGCTGCCGAGGCATTCCATCATGTTCTCAGACTAGGCAGCTAGGCTACCTATTTCAGCGCAGTGGATGCCGTCGAGTGGATATAAGACATGCACACGGAGTGTATGTATACGTATAAGGTCGAATACTTATTGCGTATTAGATAGCTGCAAGAATAGAGGATGTATCTCGCCATTGGAGTCGCATAATCTCATCCAAACGTGTCTTGCCAGGGAACCTGACGACTTTTCAGGGGTTTTCAGTGGCCAAGCGAATTGCTACCCCGCCAAAACGGGTCACTGACAACGTGCTCGACGGGCCTAACGCAGACGGGACAAGCTGGGGCCACCATGTCGCACAGGCTTTTGCTTGGAACTTCCGACTGCGGTTTCCGCTACTACACAGTATAGTCGCACGCCGTACTATGGATAGTAAGGGCCTATAGGCGGCCCAGGCCAACAGGCTAGTTCACTCGAAATAGGAAACGGCCAGGCCCTTGACACGCTCACACTCAAACCACCCCTCCCTCCCTCTCCTCTCTCACATCCATCCATTGCCCATTGCCCTTCACCTGCAAGAATCAACGGCCTTCCATTCCCTACCGTACATTAGTTCGGCCCCGCCGTGTTAACTCAAGCAGGCCAAGGTATATGTACCGGTTGGGTGTGCTGCACAGCAGACAGGTACATACATCTACCTGACCTTTTCCCGTCAATTACCTTAGCCCCAACAAGGCACTTCCCGTGGTTGGGAAAAGGGAAAAATACCTGGGTAATTTGATAATTCTTATCGTAGGGTTTATCGAGCGAGGCCGTCGTCGCAAGTTTGACCTCAGTTCCCACCCCTTCAGAAGACAGCCTCTTGTCTCTACGCCCTCTGGGGCCTTTAATCTAGCTAGCTGATCGTGCTCTCTCAATTTTACCCACGTGTCTCTATTCTCCCTTTCGGCTATCTTTGTGGCTTTTTGGAATATAGCTCCCCCACGCGGATCTGTGAAGAGGTGGAGAGCTCAAGTGTGTTCATTCTCCGGAGCGTACCGTAGGACAAGCTGGCTGTGCTGCTACTACGTACATACGTACAGCCGAGATATTCGAGATTCGAGACATTGACCTGTGCCTCGCTACATACGAGTCCACTCGAGACCTGCTTCTTCTGCCTTGCAGTAGCCGTGCTCTATGGAGACGCCACAATGTTGAGCAAATCATCAATCGCGCCCCGACGGTATACGAGCACAGATACAAGATGAACGGTGATGCGGGCCTTGTCGGTTGCTTGGTCGAAAGACTTACCACTAGGGTAATGGACAAACCCAAAACCCACCGTCGTCGCTGCGTATTATATATATAACAGCAGCATGGTTGCTAACTGACGTCTTCTTCCTCACAGCTCCCGCATCGGACCGGCACGCCAGTTCAAGACCTCAAGCAGGACGATGTCGCAAGCATCACGCGGGCGACTCTCATCAAGATCAGCGCCACGTCTGTAGCCGTCGTGCTCGAAGCATTGGTGTCGCTTTTGGAAGAGCTAGGCCGCCCATATAAATCTTTCGCAAGCCACCCACCTCACATACATCTAACTGAGGTCTACGTCTTATCTCTCGCCGCCGACTGCTGCTCTGCTCATTGGCAGGCGCTCCGCGAAGATGGCCCCGAGGACCGTTGGGGGCTTCACTATGACACAGCTAAACTTAGGACGCCCGAACCGTTGGACGAGGCGTTGGTGACTAGGATGTTAGAGCATTTCAAGCGTCTACTTGAACCGCTGCCGGAGGGCTATGTTTTACCTGCCAGGACAATATTAGACGAATCTACTGTGTGCGACGTACTCGATCCTCATTCTCATGAACCAGCGTCGGCTGCCAGCTCCTCGAGTAGCTCGGTGGTTTCTCGCGAGGACAAGGCTGTGACGAGCGACTCTATGGAAAACATCGAACCCTATCTGAAGGTTCTTATCGAATTCGTGTCCGCCTCGAGCTGGGCTGCTTGCTTTGAATATATAAGGAATGTAATCTACAGCATCCGGATCACAGCCCCGGCACAAGTCGGCATGGTCCCGACTCTGGCTATGGCCGAAGACGAGAAGACGTCACTGGTAATACTGCGGTTTATCTCTTATATGTGGGTTGATGGCCAGAAACTAGGGCTCGTCCTTCAAGAGCTTTGCTCGAGTTTCCTGCATTTTCGAAGAGCTTACCAGAATACTGTCGCGATTACCGCGCCCCTGCTAATCACCAGGTGGATCGAGCGCTTCCCGGAGGAGTTTATTGTGTTGCACAGTCAGCATAGGAAGCTCGAAGGTGGACCTGATACTCTCTTTGATATGACCCAGACTATAGTTGACAACAGCAAGAAGCGATCGACGCTGTACCCTCTCCAGACGGCTCTGCTCATGCTCGTCCCCGAGGTCTTCGAAGTGGCCAGTAACATGCGGGATGCCAAGACCGGCGGTATGGCGAAGAAAGTCGCGTTTCTCGAGAGTCTCAGGAAGGCACTTAGAAATAAAAACGATGCAGCCGGATATTGCTTAGTCGGCCTTCTCCGCGCCGCCCGCCATTTCGACGACGACGGAGATGCCGCCATCGTAAGTTACGCCATGGATGTCCAGGACGAGGTTCGAGACGCCGTGTTCCGCCGGTATCATCCCAATGGTGAGGGTTCCCTGTTTGAGCAAGATTTGACTACTGCCGCGTTCATCAGCCTTACGCATTTGAATTTCGAGGGATGTGTGGAATCGTTGACGCAGTCGTGCCTTCACCCTTCTGCGCCCCAGACCTTCAAGATCGCACTCATTCAGGCGTGCTCGTACTTTGCGCGCCAGCCGAACGCTGAGGACTACCATCGCCTTTTTGCTGAGGCCGCGGGGTTTATACAGAGCCAATTGAAGGCGATGTCGGCGATGTCGGCAGATATGTATACGGGAGACCGCCATTCTCAACGCAAAGCTTCGGAAACGAGTTCCTCATCGGCGTCTGTAATATGCAACATCCTTAGGTTTCTCGATGCCTCTCCGTCGACCTTATTCGAGACGCCTTCATCGGACAGCCTCCCAGGGGAGCAGTTCTATGAAGAAATCTTCGAAGCATTCGTGTCCTGCCTGGTGACAGCAAACGATTCGGTCAGAGCTCTTGCCAGTGGCCTAGGCAAGAAGCTACTCGCTAACGATGGGATCCTCTCCTCTTTGCGCAAGTCGAAACGTATTGACTCACATGGCTTCAGGACTCAGTTCTGGAAGTTGACGTACGTGGGTATTGATCAAGTAGTCATGTGCTGTGGCTAATGATTCACCGCAGATCACTTGTCCTGATGGAAATGTGCGAGAAATATGAGCAACAGGGCGATGACTCAATCATCAAGTCAATCCACGGATATCTGGAGTCACGACTACTACTTATCACCTCAGTTCAGGTCAGATACTAACTAACAGTGAAAAGTCCCCGCAGGAGTGCATGCTAACCCTATCACAGGAACTGTCGGTAGTGTCAGAGGATGTCCCAGAGCGGACGGCCACTTGTATTAAACTAGAAGCTCTCTTCCTAATATCGCTCTGCTCTGCAGACATCGACACCTGCCAACTAGTTACTTCCTGTATCGGACTTTTCAACGAGGAATGCCGCATCCTAGATTCGACGACAGAGCCAGCGAAACCAGCGAATTTGATATTACGAAATAGCGAAGTTTACGGTGATATTGCTTTCCGCGGCTTTAGGTTCACAGGCATGATGGCCTTTCAGAAGCGGATACGTACCCTCTTGAGGCGCATGCAGTATCCAAGCGCCGGCATCCTCGATGCTTGGGAGACCGCTTTCGACAAGTGGATCCACCTATCCAAGGACGTCTCTACAACTTCCATCGATAATGTGGATGAGAAGAGCTTCTCCGAATGGCGGAATTTGTCCGGTTTCCTGGCGTCGCTGGGAGGTATTTGCACCGCCGAGCAAGCTTACATCCTTGAAGAGCCTGCCATTAGCGGTCTCAAATGGATTGATCGTCTTTCGTCTGAGCACCACGAGGAACCCCTTCTCAACCGATATCTTCGACTCAGCACTCAACTTCTCGCATGTGCCAACGTGCGAGTCCGAGAGACGATCAGAGAAGTCTTGTCCACCGAAATATCTCCGACCTTGTATCAGCCTCTGTTCAGAGCACTTGAGTCCGAGCTTGAGGTGCTTTTCACCGGTGCGCTTGAAGCGTCCGGCAAGGGATCAGACGGCGAGATCGTATTCGCCGAACAAGCGGCATCATTACTGAAAGCATTAGTAGAACGTCTGGAAACGCCTTCTGAGTTGGGAGCCGCGTCGTCAATCCATTTTAGCTCCCTCGGCTTGAGCTTTGCCAAGTTCCTAGACGGGGTTGCTGATAATTCAGCCAGCTTGAGGGTCAAGATCAAGATATGTCAAATGTGCGAGTCCGTGACGCGGAAAAAGGAGCATCTCAATCTGCGTGATGACGTGAGGAAACGAAATCAACTCCTGGAATACATATTCAGTTGGATCGCTCGACCTCGATCTCCACGAACAGAGGTCAGCGTCGGGCAATCGCGTCAAGACGACATCTCGCGAGTTCAAAAAGACCTTGATAAAGCTTGCCGCCGCTGTCTCGCTGAACTCACGTACAGATTGCCCCTCCAGCCCGGGGACGGCCAGAACGACGCCGGCACCAGCGAGCTGAAGTCCCAGATGTTCCACACGTACTTCAACAGGTTCCTCTCCTTGCTCAACTACGAGCCCTCGGACAGCCTCAGGGGCGATCTCATCGCGTCCTCGTCGAATCGCGACGAGGCGGGATCGACGTCGGAACTGGCCATTACCATTCTCTCGAATCTCCTGAGCGCGAATATCGATGTCGGACTCAAGCACTCCCTGAGCATCGGGTATCACGAGAACGTGGAGATCCGCACGGCCTTCGTCAAGGTCCTGTACAATATCTTGGTCCAGGGGACTGAGTTTAGTAATTTGTCCGACAAGGCGGTGAATGAGAAGTACGCGGAGTTGTTGGAGCTCCTTACCCAGGATATGAGCCTTGCGGTTGCTATTAGCACAGTCTGCCCAAGCGGCGAAGTCGAGGAGCTGACTATCTCGATGCTTAACATTTTCGAGTCTCGTGGGCTCACGTTCAATCTCATGGAGGCGTTGATTAAACAGGAGATTGAAGATACCGAGAACGAATCAGAAATACTACGTCGGAATTGTGTTGCAACGAAGATACTCTCCGTCTACGCGAAGTGGAAAGGGGCGAGCTACCTCCGAGGCACGCTGCAGAAAGTGGTTGAGAGGTTGATGCTGACTTCCAAGGACCTTGATCTCGAGCTCGACCCAACTAGAATTTCTTCCCAAGAAGAGCTGCAGAAGAATGCCGTGCAGCTGCGGATTGTTGCTAAGGTCTTCGTTGATGATATTTGTGCATCTTCTGCGAATATCCCCGTGTCGTTCAGGAAGATCTGCAGTATAGTAAGTTTAGGTCTACTCGATGTGGATGAAGTGTCTTTACTAATGCCTTATAGATATCCATGGCCGTAATGCCTCGGTTTCCTGAGGCGAAGTATACGGCAGTCGGCGCTTTCATCTTTCTGAGATTTTTCTGCCCTGCTATTGTTGCGCCAGAAGCGGAAGGGCTTGTCAACGTCCCTCCGTCCAAAGAGATGCGACGTGGTTTACTTTTGATTGCCAAAGTCATCCAGAACTTGGCAAATAACGTTTTGTTTGGAGCCAAGGAGCCCTACATGTATCCCCTGAACGACTTCTTGACGCAGAACATCTACAAGGTTACGACTTTTCTCCGGGAAATATCCGTAAGCAACGTACATCGTGTTTCCGATGTGACATGTGCTAATACTACACAGGTTCCCCCGGAGAGCCTCGATGCGCTTAAATCAGATAGCGAGGCGTTCGACTTTGGGTCTTGCGTGGCTTTACATAGGTTCTTGTACGACCATTGGGACCACGTCCGCCAAAGACTCATATCACAAGAGCGACGCGATCACGTTCGCTCGCCCAACGAATCCGGCCGCGGCCGCACGCCAGTGCTCGAACCATTACGAGCCCTTATCACTAACCTGGGGCCACCACCCTTGGCGGTCACCTGGAACCGCCCGCAGATTTCTGCGAACAGCCCCCTTGCTTATTCCCGATTCCAGCATTTCATGCTTCGGAATGCTTTCCGGAGCACCGACTCCTTTACGACATCTCGCGCTATTTACGACGGTGGTGAGAGCAAGGATGGGCTCTCTACTATTTGTGTGATTCTTCGCCATATCGATCAAGATTCTATAGACTATGATACCCTTTTGTATTCCTACTTGAAGGTAAGTCATCTTAAGCAGTCTGCGATTCTAGAATCCAAGGCGCTGACAGAAGTGTAGATTGCCAGTCGGCTGTGGCATAAACCTTTCGGTTTACTCATTGATGCGACGTGCTACAATGGTCAAAACGAACCCCCTGATGAACTGTTCAAGAAAATGGAACTATTGAGCCCGAATGAGTTGTCTCAGCAGTTGACTAGGATCTATGTCTACAACATGAACAGCGCTTTCAGGTAAGAACATCGATGATATATCATGTTGTATTATTATGCTAACATAGTGAAGGAAATGTTTCCGGCGCATTCTTCGCGTGGCGACTAAAAGTGAGACGAGCGTCTTCAATCCAGGTAACGTGGATTATCAATTGCTTGGCAGCCTTCAGGACCTCCAAGCACATTTCCACCTGAGCCAGCTCCATCTTCCGAAAGAAACTATCAGCGTAGTGACAGACACCCGCTACGTTTTCCAGCCGATGACTCGTCTCTCGAAGACCAAGGGAAAGATTGAGGTTACCATCAAGGTCGGTGGCCAGTTTGTTCAAGTGACTACCGTGAAAAAGCAAGAAGTGCACCCAAGTTATCGTCTAAGCGCCATCGTCAATGATATCTTTCGCCTTGGAGACGTGGACGAAGCGCCGACTTCGATTCCTACCGAGGACGATTCCGCTTTCGGCTTACGTGCGGACAACGGCAAGATTGTCATGTACTTCCAGAGTCCGAAGAAGGCCGACGTCTTGCAGGCTATCCGTGGAGCGAAAGCGAAATATGGCAAAGACACCCGGACATTGAAGTCTTTCGAGAGGCTCATACGACCACAAGATGTGCCTGGAACACTACTGAACCTGGCGTTGACGAATCTTGCTGCTTCGGATCCGACACTTCGGGTTTCGTCCTACAACCTTCTCGGCGCTCTTTGTCGGGCTTTCAAGTTCAAGGCAGCCTCGAAGTTCATGTGTATCAAAGGTAAAGATATTCTATATAAGTCTCGATGTTATATTTACTAATAATGTGTGCAGATGTGTCAGTTCCCTTGGATCCGACTCAATTCATCGTCAACATTAGTAAAACGTTGGCCCAGGAGGAGCCGAATTTGACCTCAGATTTCTTGAATGAGTTCTTCGTCGGATGGGAAAGCTTCTCCGATGAACAGAAGCCATTAAGCCTGGCCTATATGGCGCCCTGGATACCCGGTCTCCGCACGTCACTTCTAGGTGACGAGTCCGACAGCGAAAAGGCCAAGGAGAAGGTCGCATCTATCTTCCGGCGGCTGATAGATGTGACAGTGATGGATCCTTCTCTGGCGCTAACCCTGGAGTACACAGTTTGGCCTGCGATTTACAAGGACGAGACCCTACTGGACCTCTTCCTCGAGGAGATCATTAAGGCCGCACTAGCGTTGGGAATGTACGATGAGCATACTCAAGCTTTGACGTCAATAGTGACAGCTATTGGTACAATAACACTCCGTGGCAAGATAATAGCGCGGCTCAGGAAGGCATTAAATAGATCTTCACTGCGACCAACGAAGTTCCTCCCTGAAAACGCAGTTTGGAGCGAGATATGCATTTTGCTTCAGTTTTGCCTTTCCCTTTCGTTCGATTGTGGCGTTCAGTCTCAGCTCTACCTCCCCGAGATATTTCATATCGTCACCATGCTTGCGAACACAGGCCCTTTCGATGTTCGGACGCTAGTACATCGGCTGCTGATCAATTCGATTCATGCCTCCTGCACCTCCTTCAAACTGGATGATACGAAACTTTCGAAACTCCGCAGCACGCTTGACATATTGGCTGAGCCGAGGAATGACATATTTGCGCCTCCTACGGTCTTGTCGCGGGATGGAACGTCTATCTCAACAACCCATGAGAGTAGCTCTACATTGTCAGCTACCGAAAGCCTTGCGGCTATGCTATTCGAGACGTGCTCCGTGGCTGCTCCATCTGTCGATATGGCTAACGCGTGGCGGTCAAGATGGATGAGCTTGGTTGCCAGCACTGCTTTCCAGAACAATCCTGCCATCCAGCCGCGGGCTTTCACCGTTATGGGATGCTTGGCTCGTGAAGAGGTTGATGATGACTTGCTCTACCAGGTCCTCGTCGCACTTCGCAACAGTATTAGCCGTTTCGGAGAAGATAACGGCAGCGATATGCTCGTCGCCATCGTTACATCCCTGTCTAAAATGATCGCCAAGCTTACCTCCGCTTCTCGTTACGGGCTACAGCTATTCTGGCTAGCAATTTCCCTAGTCCGTCTCGTGCCGGCTAACCTATTCAACTGCACTGCTCTGTTCCTAGAGGCTGTCTTGACTAATATCGGGACATCAAGCGAGCTGAGGAGCGACAAGATGGCACATTTTCTCCTGCAAGGCCGAGGACACCTAGAGGAGGCATCGATACCGTTAGACGAGGTTTACGGTATCCATTTCACACCTGACGGCTTCCACTTCGCAGTCTGTGCCTGTCTTGTTCGTGGGCTGACAGACCCTGCCACCAAAGCATCCACTCTTCGGGTTCTGTCCACTTTCCTCGAGATGACGATAGATTCATCAAAGGAGCTCTCCGAAGATTTCCACACCTCGCCCTATCTGGCTCTTATCCAGGCCCGCACCGTCACCCCTGAAGACCTGAAGGAATGCCTCTGGTCGGCCGGTATCAACCCGGTTAGCGTGGCTAATCTGGGGCCGACTCGCAGCTTGGATGATCTCGAAAACATGAAGGATAAGGACATCTTGCTGAACACTACTATCGAGTTGGTGGATTTCCAGATCTTGGATGAGGCGGTGCAGACACATACACTATCCTGGCTGACGGAGTTGGCGATAGAAAGACCTGGAGTTATTTTACACTTGTAAGTTGGCTATGGCCCCAACCCCTACAATCAGGATTCATAGGGCTAGACCGCTAACATTAAATCATAGATGTCCTACCATCGCTTCGCTCCTAGACGAAGTCCTGCTCCACGGGCAGAGCTCGTCAGCGCTAGAGGCAGCGCACTCTCTGCTCCAGGAACTGTCCTCCGACACCAAGTTCACGAAGGCGATGGAGAGCAGCAGCGCGGTGCTGGACGACATCCTGGAGGACATGGGGTTCGAGGGCCTGTGGCGCTCGAGCTCCTTCACGCAGGCGCAGGAGCCCGACAAGCAGTGCTTCGTGCTGACGGAGAAGCTCATCGAGGTTAGTATTCCCTAAACCTACGTAAACATAACTGCTTTTTTTTTTTCTTTCCCCAACGCTCCACGCGCTCCTCAGAAAGTATTATGTCATGAGACGACAGTAGAACAGTACAGAACAGAACAGAATGCTGATACGTTATGTATGTAGCTCATTATCATATGAGAGAGGCAGAGAGGTAGAGAGGTAGTGGTAGTGGTAGTGGTAGAGGCAGAGGCAGAGGCAGAGGCACGGCGTGAATGATATGTGATATCTCAAGACTCGCTTAAAAGGGCCATGGCATGTGTGAGAAAGGGAGTGAGGGTGCTGGATTGGTTTCCTTGGATACTTAGCTACTATGTGTCGAATCAATGGATCGTAGGTAGTTGGGATGAGCGGATCGTCGTCGTCTCGCGGTGGATGAAGAACTGCGCTGAGCTGAGCTGAGTTGGAGATTGAATGAAGATAAAACTCTAGGATGTATAGCGGGAAAACATGTTCAAAACGTCGCTGAAGAATGAACAACGTGATGTCTTCTGTTTTGATGAGCCTTGGACCTAGTGGGGATTCCATGTACAGGTCACCCCCTGTATTCATGTTATTCAGGGGCTCTTGTAGTGAATTCATGCTCTTGTTGAAAACCCCTTACGACGACCAAGCACGATCTTGTATAAAAGTATTCCTTTTACAGTTATACCTCCAAACTACTTCGTCTAGCCTTGTTTATATTGAAACATTACCTTATAACGGAGATTTGTTGCTGTATCTCTCCACCGCAGATCTTGGCATTATTAAAGGGGGTAACCTGTAGATGATGCGTGTGCCGTATGGGGGCCTCTACATGTGATGCAGCAATAGCTGTAATTATAACAGAATTTTTAGTGAGGTTAGGAGCAAAATTCAGTTGGCAGCGTTGCAGTGTGCTGACTTGCGAAGACCTACTACATACTCAGCTTGTCAGCTTATATAAGACATCTGACAAGGTCGCATGTGCAAAGACCTTGTTAAGGAGCTCAGCGTATCTTATAGGATCCCTGTTACGGTGTGTAATTGGTACATCAGAATATATGAAGGGCGATTTTAGCTCGCGGTATGTGCCAATCACCCTTGAATGGAGTAGAGCCCCAAATTCTAACTACTATATTTATTATGTCTTTCCGAACGTCCTTTTGTGCGACCTCACCGAAAGATGTTTCAATCGTTCACATACTTAAGTGGATAATGGGAAATAAGATCTGTTAAAGGTAAATGAATACGCAGTCGTCTACGGTAGGACATGTACGCCCCCAATACTTGCCAGAAGCGCACCACTATAGAAGCTGTGGTGTTAGCAATAATGATGAAGAGAGGCACCCAACGGCACTGCTTCACATATACAAGTTGGCAAGGCATTTGGAGTCAGCATGGCACAGCTATTCAGGTCATTGCCGATCTGAAGTCTCTTGGACTCATCCCGCCATGGACAACGGCCCGACTTATCGAGCAGTAAAATTTGGCAAAGTATTGCATATAAAGGCTTCAGAGCTTCCATCTTGTAGGCTTGAGTCGCTACTGTGCTCAATATTATCAAGTCTTTTGTCAAAAGGCATTCTGTGAATACTTCACTTAAGCATTACATCTTCCGATCCAAACGACGATGGCTAGAAATGATGACGCTCCAGGTTTCGTTGGTAACCTCGACTGTATGCTTCTTTCATTTCCTCTTCTTCATGCACGGAAGTTCACGGTTCTTTGATCATCCCTGAATTAAATAGATGGGGGGCTAACGTGAATTATAGCTGGACAGCCAAATAGTTCAGAAGTCTTGCCAGGGATACTGGAGACGGAAGAAACGACGGATACAAACTCATTGATTCTGGCACAACTATCTTTCACATTGAAGGATGAGCGATCAATTAATACAAACGACCAGACCACTCTAGGCGGTCCTAGTCAGAGAGACCTCCAGGATTCAGAAATGGCATCGGTCGTATCTCAGGTCACGGGTGAATATACAACCCCTGAACAACGGCCATCACAAGAAGCAGGCTACAGCAATAATGAAGGTCCGGAGATTGTGATGACCCCGGTTCAACCCTCAAGACTATCTATACGAAAGTCTCTCGGAATTTCTGGATGCCTTGTTATCGTTGGAGGGACTCTCAGTGGCCTGGCTGGTCTCGGGTTCTTGATATTCCTCTGGACCGGACATGGGGCAGATGCTGAAGCGGCAGATGCATCTAGAGCATGGCGTGCCATCATGTTAAACGGCTGGATGACTCAAGCCACAACGCTATGCGCCCTCCTGATCCGCACCGTGACTGCTGCTCAGGCAACTGTATGCACTGCCATGCTGGCTGCATTAATCCTCGAGCAGTGGAAGGTCCGCAAGTCCCAAATTGTTCACTTCTTCGTCATACGAGGCATCAATGATGGCCCGCTCAGTCTAATGAAGCTCGTAATTGCATCGAGACAGGGAATTGTCCGCATTGAGTCCTTGTTGGTATTCGCCTTAACATTAAGCACTATTGCTATTCAGTTCTCTTCAACTATTCTATTCTCGGATTTGCTCGATTCAACTCTTGTTGGCGATCTCACACCTGTCAATGCCAAAAGTTATATCAATCATGATTTTGGATCCATATGGCTTTCAAACTACGAACAGGAAAAACCGACTAACGCCATTTATGGAGAAGTCCAATCAAACTTTTCGTCTAGTCCCGATGTACACGGGTTCAGCGACGCCGGATTGAAGCAGAGAGTCGTTCTACCTTTTGCAACAACGGAGAATAGGACAGCCATTCGCTCCTTTCAAGGAAATGCCGCTGTCATGAATTCAAGAGTTGTTTGTATGCGCCCAAATATCAAGGGCATTTACTACAGTAACATGCATGAGACAAGGTTTGACACTGAGACCTTTACGGCTGGCATAATCGCTGGGGATTTGAATTATGGCAAAAGCCTTTAAGATTCTCATTCTACTACGCAATTGTGCAACTCAGTAGGCTGCTATAGTGCAAACTTCAATTGTTCAGTTGCCGGTGTGTATACCGAAAATTCAGGACCGCAAAGTTCTTTCTGCTCAGTTGGTGCTGTGGGTGGGGAATACTGGCAGGGGAATACAAGCATAGGATGGACGAATACCGACAATCCTTGGACGAATAATTCTTTAATTTATCTGATATACGCAAGCAACATGCTTACTACAGACTGGTCGTCTCTACCTGGTAGTCACGACTTTCCCGCTGTTCCTGTTGATCGATATGGAGAATGGAGCAGCTACCAGATTCTTCCGGGTCGATTTCTAAATATCACACTCTGCTTTTCAGCTTTCAATTTCGAGATATCATACGTGGACATGGTGGCAAGTGGGCCCTTGAAAGAGCCTTCAGGGAATTGGTCGATGATTGACATTGGGGACTCTTCTGCCCTCCGTACTTTTTATGGTACAGATCCGCAGCGTCCAAGTCCTGCTGAGCGTGGAATACTTACAGTCACTGGCTTGGGGAAACCTGGAGACAATTCCACGAACCCCGTAGGCTCTCGCAATGGGTACAACCAAACCCTTGTACAGGAAACTTACAAAACTCTCCAGACAATTTTTCATACGGCCCTTAGTACTGGTGGTCGTCCAACATGGCAGGGATGTATACTTTGCAAGGTTGCTGGAAGGACCCAACACCCCGAGTCTGCTGCGCTATTTGGAGACACGCTGAGGGCAACGGGCAGAGCAGCAGATGCATTGCAAAGCTTCCTGACATCATTTGCACTCACCTTTTATTACGAGTACTTCAAAACGTTTCAGGGGACGACCCAGGTACGAACTACCTGCACGAGGCATGTGCAGACAGCGCAGCTATGGGAAAAATATGGCTGCAAGGGGTTGATATCGGTTGCATCTCTACTTGGATTTCACCTCTTCTGTGTTTTATTGACAACTTTCCTCTCTTGCCGTCGAATCCGCTATTCGAGGCAGGGAAATGTCTGGCATGCTGTGTCCCAGCTAGTTGGCGAGGAACTCAGAGAAGTTCTAGAAGACGCCAACGACATGGATGATGACACTCTAGAAAATGCCATGCAAAAAGAAGGGAGAAACAATCTGGTGAGGCTTGAGAAGTCTGATGGTGGTAGGATTAACGTTGTGATTTGTTCCGATGTGCCTCGGGATGATGGTGGTAAGAGGCGCTTTAGGTGGCTACCGACCTTGCCAAAGATAAGGATACCTTAGAAACAAGACTCTAGGTAAACAAATTATGTGCGTCTTGCAGCGATATGTACGAGAGTGATTAGTCACGCTTTATTGGTAGTGCTGCTTTCCTCTCCCTCTCCCTCTTCGATTGTCTGGCTTACAATCCACGGTTGTCAGTCATAGCAATTTACTGGAATGTATTTACTCTTCATTTGTCATAGAAACTCGTGTTAACTCTAGAACCTAACAAAAAAATCTGCTCGAGTTGTTATACTTACCTTATATACATGGATGAATTAATGCTTCAGGGAATATGTCAGCTGTATGCCGGCATACAGCTGAATTAAACTCTGAAGGATTCTGATCCCGGCTGCTCGTGTGATGTCTTTTGTTGTTGTACACATAACGAAGGATTGCAAAGGATCGAGATTGAATGTTTGATCTCTGTGAAATGCCTGCCAAGCTAGATTTGTATGCATACTTAGAAGATCATAAATGTACGTCCAATGGGATGAGCCATGCTATGAACTTGGGGTGTAGAGCCTACCATCCTTCAATACTACTGTTTTGCAATGGTTTCATCACGAAATTGTTATGTCCCATTTCATAGAGCAAATAGTTGAAGCATCTAAGCCTTCGAATGATCAACACAAAGATCAAGATATCATTGGATTGAGTTTGATACGCACAGGAGCGGCAGAGAGAAAAGGCGATTGCGTCCCGTTTATATCTATCGATCAATTCCGTTAGGCCCCCTGAAAACCGAACGACCGTAGTCACAACATTTCCCTCGCTAAACGCAATTCGTCCACACAGAACTCAATGTTCCAGTATATTCTCTTTCAAATAGACGCTTTTCTGTCGTCGCGTCGCGACAAGCGTACCATGGCTAATAGCGAACCCATGCCCGTTGAAATGCCAGACACTTCAACGCAGCACCCAGCCTCCAACGGAGCAACAAGCTACATGGATCGATCATCTGACGACCTCGAGCGAACGAAGATAAGGGATCACATGGCTATGCCTTGGTATCGCAGGCGAACCGTGCGCATTGTTATCGGTCTCGTCATAGGAATTATCGTTGGGGTTGCTATAGGCAGTGCTTTCGGATTTGCCATTCGGAAGGCGAAGATGGACTGACGTTTCATGGGAATACAAGGGACGGGAATATTAAAGACCCATTTGACCGAGATACGCTTTCGACTTCTGAAAGTACGGGGGGCAGTGTATCAAATATTGAGTGCTATTTGTTCTGGACATTTATTCGCATGGGTGTTGGGTATTCAGATACGATCTTCAAATAATCCCGAGGTTATGATAGGCTCGCTGGCCTGTCTACGTCGTGTGAAGCTATATGTCATGCTCAGAACTCCAGTTTATAAACCCATTTGACACCCCTTGCCATTTGCTAAGTTAGCAAACTAAGGTCTTATTCCTATGGAAATCGGAATCAAGACATTTCTCCCTCGTCCAAATTTCAGTCACTTTATGACTGTTCCCGAGGAACCCGTATGTGTTTGCTAGTATTTCTTCGTATTCTACGACGAGTGTCATGGTGTGGTAGTGCAAGGTAGCAAAACAACGTAGCTATTGCACAAAAGTCTAAGAGGTCTTGTCACGAGGTGAACGTATGAGGTAGCAAACAACACAGTTATTGCACGAAGAACTAACTAAAGGGTTGTTCTTCGAACAACCTCTATATACATGATCCTAACAAAGGATCCTAACAGGTCTTCTATTAGCCTTGATATATACAAAACACACAAAGAATCCTAAGAATTAGCTAACTTTATCGATCAATATGCAACCATTAATCGAAGATATCTTGTGGTAGGATATTGTTGAGCTTCTGATACGTCATAGATAGCAGACTGTTACGTGGAATGAACATCTACGGAAAAAAACTGCATGTTCATATCTTCTATCTTGACCGTGCTAAGTCGGGTGATCAAAGCCACGTAAGTTCCTTACGTCAGATTTGATGAAATTTCTTTCCTTTCAAGTCCCTACATTTAGTGACGAGACAGTAAATGTTTGCGCCAGTTGAGGAGGTAGTATGCCGAGATATGAAAGAAGAGGTGACTAAGAGGGGAGTGATGATTGTGTTTGTATGGCCGTTGCCCTATCATCTTGAAGAGTTACAGATGAAGATGATACCAAACTTTCTTTGTGTGTAACTAACGACTTGATAGTGTCTGACCCGAACTCCAAACAAACTTGAATGCAAATACTCGTACAAGATCCCCCGAGCTGGATGGTCTGCACTTTATACTGAGTCATCAATCAAATGACTCGGTCATTACAAAGAGCTTTGGACAAGTCTGCGGGATGCTTGGTATATATAAACGCCAACCCAATGTAAGTACTGTCATCTTCTACTCCTCTCAAATCACAACTCTTCAAGTAAACTAGAACAATTCACAGCGAGAGAAATACATAAGTGGCATAGCCTACATTCTTCTGCTTCTCCTCCACCATACGTTCCAAATCCAATCGACAGACGAATATAACTCCAGCGCGTAGGCCACGAGTCAAATATGTCGAACGCTAGTCAGGTCAATGTGCCGAAGACAGACGATAAAAAGGACACGGAGACAGACAAGGAGAAAGCCACCACCCCCATACCCGCCAAACTCACTATAAAAACTACCTGTGACTGTGTATGCGCGACTAGCGCGACCGGGAAGCGCGTTGCATGTCTCAAACCAGTTACGGAGGGAAAGCCGTATTGTTCTGCATGTGAGCTTCATTATGGAAGTAAGTAACATCTAGAGTTCTCCGTTACCCTTTTTACTTTGCTCAAGAGCCATGACATCATCCTATTGGAGTATATTTAGGGGTCGCAAACTCCTTAGCCACCGGAAAGCTTCCGATCATTCTCCGAACTTATAGAAATAGAAGATACTGACTCTGAATTCTGCAGTGGTCTTTTGATTATGAAACCATAAGAACTAGGATAGTGTTAGAGATGAGAAGGGAGATGAGAATGATATAAGGGAGATTGTTGTGCCCCTAGGAGATATGAGGAAAGAGCCCTTGGAAAGTAGTATGGATAAAGAGGAGAAATAGGTAGAGAGGGGTAAACAGGTAGAGAGGTAAGAGGGAGAATGGGTGAAAGCAAGAACGCCTTCAGATTTCGAGATAGTGGTAAGGCTACAGGTTTTAGGCTAGTTTAACTACACATTGGCAACTGTCAAAAACGATATGTTATCGATGAAGTCGACTTCCTCTTTTCTAGACATTAAATCTTAGTCGTTATGCATCATGCAACACCCATACCCTAATCCAATGACTAAATGTTACATGCTGCCTGACTAACAACGCACGGTGTAATTTTAGGCATGTAATCGGAGTGCTATTGGGTATTTCTTGAACAATTATTAATAAGCTGCAGGGCTCACCTTGCTTATTTGCGCCATGAAAGTTGCCTTTTACCTGAAAAAATTCGACCTTTCACGTTTTACTGCTTCCATGTAGGTAGTTCTACTACTATCGGTTGCCTTAATTTGGTATATATTCTGCGATAGAACATTGCAAAGTACATATATTTCTTACAGTAGTCAGGGGGTGGGGTGAGATAAAGGTATTGTGAATCATACGTCACTACATATCTCGATTGCAGGCCAGATTGTCAGCGCCCTTACATGATTTATTCATACTCTGTGGCTTGGCTTCATCATTCAGACCGTGAATAAAGCGGTCTGATCCAAGGCTTTTCTACAAGTCTGCGGTACATTGCAGAAATCCAGGATCACTACACTTCTCTAACTCTGGTTTAGCATCACGATCATCTATGGGCCTTGTCTGCTGTATATATATATGGCACAACCGACACCGCGCGGAGGATACTGTAATTGTCACACCCAAAGGCACTGTTCTCCCAACGGGCGCTAATGGCTGCCTCGGTGTTGCCATGGCGTATTAGATTGTGGCCGCTGGAGCTCTTCCTCTACTATGGTATCTAGGTCGTCCGCAACGCATCATCGGCACCGGTATCGTAGTCCGCTCTCGGTGGTTCTGCCCAGTCGCACGTCGATTTTGAGAAGAAGATGCAGAAGGACGACGGCTTTGACACTAGTTTCGCAGCGGCCTATATGGCCCACTGGCTGCTGACTATCATGATGTTGCAAAGCATGGACTGGGACATAGGGAGAGTCGTTGTCGTTGCGAGTTATGCTCATGCGATAGTATTTGACGAAGCCATTCCTTGAAATAGAGTACGAAAAGCTATTTATTGGGTATTAAAAACAGCCACTGGCATGTGATAGTGCACAAGAGAAGCACAAAGACGCAAGCAGGCAGTTCAAAGATGAAAAACTACAGGCTATCTTCTATGGCCTATTTTCCATAATCTATCTTCCATGACAGCATCAAGCCTATCGCTAGGGGCACCTGAACTTCAACAAAAGAGGTTCTTTCATTTCGTGGCTGCTACCGGCAATACGGTGCTGCCATAATATACCTAGCAATAATAATCTTCGTGCTCTTCTTCCTTTATAAACGTTCCCTACTGTATGTTTAATATAACTAATTTGGTAGCCCGGAATTACAGCGCTAGAACGACACCGAATCACCGATCCCGTCCTCGATAATATTTACGTGCTAGGCGCCGAACCCACATCAAAGGAGGTACCTAGACGGAGAAGTGAGATGGCTGCTGAGGCAAGAAATACTGAGGAGGGATACTCGGTGATATACATATTTGAAACCATATGAGAGAATTCTCACCGATGAGACATGATCGAGGTTGGACAAGACAATGCGAGGTCTTTAGGGGTGAATCTAGATATTAAAGCATCAGAAGTGATCGAAATCGCCAACATAATTACACGTAGAAGATGGGTATCATCCCAACAGAAGATATTTTTACTATGGCATTTCCATCCATCCATACTCCATCCAAAAAGATGTTATAATATCGGAAAAGGAGTTTTAATGAGAGCAATGCAGGGGCTGTATTGGAAGTTAATGGGGTAGAATATAAGGAAGATGTGACGGATTAATCCTCCATTCCCGTGTGAACAGTGACACCAAGAAAACATATCATTTTGGTGGATTATATAGTTCCTGCCAAGTCAGTGCAATGACATTGTATACTGTTGCTAGGGTTCTATGAAGCTATGTGATAACACTATATCTAGCTATCTCTAGCCGAGTTATAAATGTCTGTAGGTTAGCCCCTGAAAATGTGTTACCCAATTCCCGTGGTGGACGAGTTACAGACGATACAATGGTGTATCGTCCGTGACCCAAATAGATATAACAGCTCTTTTATAGTACTTTTGGCTATATTCTGGTGTCCGTTCACTTCGTAGGATGAAAGTAACCACTAATGGGGACGCTACCTAATCTGTACGCAAAACCAATTGATATTGACGCTTCTATCAATTCTATGCTTTTTACCTAGAAGTCTAGCCAAATCAATTCGTTGCTTATAAAATTTTGTCGCGGGAATATATATCAGGCGTTATTGCTGTGCTAGCAATAACGGCGTCGTTTTTGCGACAAATTTCTTTCAATTGCTTTAAGATTTATTTTCCTTGTATGAGCCACCTTTCGTAACGATTTCCTAGTGTCTTATAAGCTCATTGTCAGCTATCCTAGATATGTTCCGTATTGCCAACTTTTGTTTCAGAGCTGACCACTACCACTTTTGTGAGATTCCTCTATGTACTGCGTAGGGAACAGTCTAGTTGTGTTAAGATTATTTCTCGGCGAGAAACTTTACTTAGTTGAAGCCTCAACAAGAAATTGAGAAGATCTAGGGGTAAATCCAGGGGGTAAATAAGCGGGGTGAGACAGGAGTACCTAGGTACCTATTTGAGCTACCTGTGTTACGTAATATACACGTACCTAGGTACTCGCTATTTACGTGCCTGAAGGCCAATCACGTGCTTACGTGGTGCCAACTTCCTAACGCGTCACGGACTCGTCGAAAAACGCCAGGTCCCATCTATCTGTCAGTATGCGACGCTCAGCGCGGAATTCTCGTCGATCGAATCTAGGGTTGTCAAGCCTGGATTCTGCAGAAGCGTCACAACTCTTCTTAGAAAGCGAAACACATTTACCAGCCACATCTCGGAAGACCAGGACCAAGAAGAGGACAGCACTAGAGGCTTCGCAGCACGACGCGTCGGATACCGATGCTAGAGAATACGTTGAACCAAAAGTTGCTGCTTCTCGGCCCAAAAGAAGGAAAATTGCCGTCTCTGGCAAAAATGGAAATCCCAACACGCAGTTGTACGAACGTCTCTTCGGGAAACCGAATACGTCTTCGGCCAGCTCTGTGACATGCCCTCTCCCCAGCCGCAATCATGGCGTGGATTACCACAGGCCGCTGCTCCTCGACAGCAAGCAAGGCCGCGGCTCTCTCCTCGACTGGTTTGACACGGTTAGCACTAGCCGGGCTATGCCATGGCGAAAAGCCTGGATAGACCAGCGCGCGGCTCCCGTTGATACAACAGAGCTTCGCCGCCAGCTTGAGCGCCGCGCCTATGAAGTCTGGATCAGCGAAATAATGCTGCAACAGACACGCGTGGCTGTCGTCATCGACTATTGGAACCGATGGATGGCCCGGTGGCCAACCATCCAGGACTTGGCTGCCGCCGAACCAGACGAAGTTCTCGCCGCTTGGCGGGGACTGGGTTACTACAGCCGTGCGACGCGGATTCACGAAGCCGCAAAACTCGTGTGTGGCGATGAAAAAATGCAGGGTCTTCTGCCGTGCAATGTCGAGGAGCTTGCGGCTCACGTTCCTGGCGTCGGTCGGTATACAGCTGGGGCCATATCGGCTATCGTATTTGGACGAGCTGCGCCGATGGTGGATGGCAATGTTCTTCGCGTGCTTAGCCGGCAGCTTGGTCTTCTTGGCGACGTGAAGTCAAACAAGAGCGTGATTGATTTGCTATGGGCTGCGGCTGATAGTCTGGTCAAGGCTGTTGCACGGGATTCAGATGACGAAGCAGCCGAGACTCCAGATGAACTAACAAGTGATCGACCCGGCCGGTGGGGGCAGGCGCTCATGGAACTTGGTAGCACCATCTGCACGCCAAAGCCGAATTGCACATCTTGCCCTATCACCTCGAGCTGTCTTGCATACGGTGAGGGTCTTCAGATTGCTGCTAAGAAAGGACTGATACCAAAGCCTACAGCCAACGCCGGAACAACTGACATCGAAGATGCTTGTACTCTTTGCAAACCCTTCGAAGAGCTTGAGGAGAATGGAGTAGACGTCCGGCTAGAAAGTAACGATAATACAAACGATAATTCTGGGCGCAAGCCTCCACCGCGGAAACAGGCTACGCTGAAGTCCTTCTCGTTCACACAGTCTACGAGATCGAAAACGACGACGAATTCACCATCACCTGCTCTGAGTGCCGCTACATTGGAAGTGATCTCCAATCATGCTAGACAATTCCCTGTCAAAACTATCAAGAAGGCCGTGCGTGAAGAGGAAACTCTGGTTTGCGCCATCCGGCGGAGCGACGGGAAGTATTTAATTCATAGACGTCCACAAAAGGGGCTCCTCGCTGGCTTATGGGAATTCCCAAGTCATATTTTGCCTGATCCTCAAAACAGCACGTCCAAAACTCGCAAGCAGGATGCAGAAAAATACGTCACAGGCTTACTTAACGCGGCATCAAAGCGTGGGACGTCAAAACGGATAGGGCTGAGGCATGTTGGAGGGCTAGGAAGTGTACCCTGGCTCTTCTCTCATCTCAAGCTGATGATGCATGTTCATCTCTTCGAATTGGAGAGTTCAGAGGACGTAGAGGCTGAGGTGGTCAATAATGTTGGTGCCCAGCACCGCTGGAGTGATGCTGTCGACGAGGAGTCGATGGGTACCGGGATGAGGAAATGCTGGGCCCTTGTAAAAGAGGCCAATACCAATTAATGATGGATTGTAATACTTTAGAGAATCTTGGTAGCTCTTTTGAGTCTTGAGTCTGTCCAGAATACCCCTTAAGCTGTTATGTTCTGCTCTTGCAACATCGTTCCGCCAATTAGAGCTATGATTTCCATTCTCGTCTTTGTGTGATTTGACTTGACATGAATTGCAATAAGCAATTGCAACTTCCCAGGAGCTTGGGTGACAAGCCCTGCCAAAAGCTCCTACCAACGAGGGTGTGCTTTGTGCTCTTCCAATGGTATCTCGCAGGAAGTAAAATGAAGTAATGTAATGAGGAAGCTCGACAGAAGTTTCAGCAGAGATACTATGGATACAAAATATCTGTCATGTCTATTCTACAAGCCTGGGAGACACACGACCTTCCCATCATCATGTAGATCACTAGAAATGACCCAACCATTATATGGCAATCTTCCCCTTCACCCGATATGATGGTGGCCCGGCCCGGGAGGCCAGGGCAAGGGTCTCATTCCTACAGAGGCTCGGAACACGAGATGGCTGAACTGACTGCGTTCCACCCAGTAGTGGATATACCTCGGTACTCTTCCTTACCCAACACAATTATTGGCTTTACAAAAATTCTTTTATGGCAATATTTGCTGAAGCCATCTTGACAGCCGATTTTACTAATTCCAGTGCTTGAAGGAAGATAACTTAAATTTAAATCATTTGGCAAAAATGATTGGTGTTCTCTATGCGCCTTCATCACGGCAAGACCTTACTAGCCTTATCATACTAGAATTGAAAGTCTTGCCTGTTGAAAGCTTGCTAAACAGCCAAAGAATGACTTGTAATTACCAATAAAATATGATGGCGATAAGGTACTCAGCGTATCAGACCACGTGTGGTATTGGTGTACTGAAACTGGAACGATTTAGCCAAGGACATGGTCATTTCAGTCATTTCATTGAAAATATGTCCTGTTCAGGAGATCCCGTACAGGTGTATGGACAATGTATACGTAAATGCTCAGGTCTACTTAGTCTGCATAGGTACTATTAAGTGGCAGAGGGCGTTTTCAACCCTCTTCTGGGTCAGGGTACATATGTTAGCGTGCTTAATAGGTGAGCTCTCCGCCGACCTGGAAGGATACTACCTACTCAATTCCGATCCCAGTCAAGCCTTAGTACATTAGGGAATCGGAGTTTATTGGTATATTTGTTGGTTAGCATTGGAACTTTGGTTCATAGGACACTAAGTATATCTTGTGATCTTCTATCGAAGTCCAGTCACGATAGCTAGGATCTAGGCTGTAGATTTAGGTGAAATTCTTCTCAAAACATACGCCGAGATTTACAGCACGGACTGGGGTTCCCTAAAGACATGATTGGGCAGTACCTGGATTTGATACCAGTTTCATATTCTCTAAGCTTGCTGTTACGAAGAGAAATTGTTGACAAGTGTGAGGCTGTACTGAAGATATGGCAAACTCCTGGTAACGCCCGAAGGAAATTTAACTACGGTGATAACATAACATGGGATACTAGACATAGATTGGAAGGAATGCTTGCGGAGGGAAGCCATTCGTAGACCGCATAACAAGATCCTGGAGGCAAAACGAGCGAAGCTCTAGGTAGAATGATAGAAGCAAGCAATGAAACAGGTTGCAAAGTACATACAGATACAGTGGAGTGGATACTAGCAGCATTAGCCGTGTAGACCTGGACACGTATACTTGTAAGGGAAAGCGTATATATGTGCTGTTAGTTTAGTTGTATCGATTCATGCATGCGTAGAAACTGAGCGTAGTGATTTACCCAAATTTTGGATTCATTTTATTCTATCACACGATCCCAAAGCGTTGTAGGACTCTACACTATGATCAGTTTGTGAGACTACACTGACTTGCGGCTTTAACGACGACTTTTGGATCTCGGGTAGAAGCGAATGCTGGCTGTCATTGTCGTATGGACATTCTGCATCTTGTTGTGGAGGTCTTGGATTCCTCGGACGGTCTTCAAGCTCGACATGGGATTGTGAACGTTGAGTACTTGTTTGACTCTTTATTTTCGTGATTAGTAGTTCGGGTGCTTTGCGGAGAGGTGGAAGCGAGCCGGCAATGAAGGCAAGGGCACCCTCGATAATACACCAGAGCACAATATTAGCCTCGCCATCTAGAAACGGCCACGGTTAGCACCCAACAATTAGCTTTGGGGTCAGGTCCATTTGACTCACAAAGACGATCCACTGTAGCATCGTAGTATTTCAAATATGGCATACGACCAATGCTGGCCACGCTTGCGAGTATTCCCAAACTCAGAGTTGCCATAAGGGGTAGTTTATGATTTGGCGGTATGTTGAGTTTTCGGATTAGGATGCAAGGGATGATCGCGCAAGTCCAGTCGGTCACAACCGTTATAACAGACACAGCGTATGAAAGCTGTGTGATAATGCCATAGTCACCACAGGTCCCCAATGAAGGATCCCACTGAGCTGCAAGAGGTCGGCATAGCGTGATTACCACGACTCCTGGGACTACGCATCCTGCCACTGTGGCAATGATGACGAACCAGAGAGGGTAATGATATCGTTTTTGGGTAGTGAGTCGTACTGTAAAATGAGAGTCAGTATTTTCTATTTTTCAGACAAGGCGAACAATCGAAAGAACCAAGACCAATCCCAGGTGCTTCTATTGACTCCCAAAATATACCTCCAAAGTGATTTTTTTTGGTTCCTGAAGCATAATGGAAGGGATACCCAATAACTCTGTATGCTACTCACTTAGGAAAACCGCAATCGAAGACTTGACTAGAATTGTGAACGCAGCTTCGGACAGTTGAAAGAAGAAGACAAGTTGTAAAGCCACGACTCTTTGAGCAGAATTGACTTTCGAATCGGGCATACCAAGGCCATAATAGGCTGCCACGACAGTAAAACAGCAAGCTGCAATAAACGCTAACTATATCATTGCCTACGGATTAGTGACTAATTCGAGAATGAGAACCTCGTCGTGCGGGAGTTGAAGCATACCATGCCGAACCCGATCAACCAGTCGTCCCAGCCCCAGCCATTAGGCTCTATTCTCGTCCTTCGCAGCCAGTACCGGAACCAGACGCGAAGACTGACAATAATCGTGGTGATAACGCAGAGGGCTAAGGTGATGCCAACAAGAATTGTGGCTAAACCCTCCGGCTGGACTATCACGGCTACTGGCTTGCCATTTCCCATCGTTCGCTAGTGACATCCCTTTCTGAAACCATGCTTGAACGGGACTGGGGCATCAGCAACTTCTTATAATACTGCGTGAATATCATATTAGGCTTTCCCGTTAGCCTTTCTCCCGGGGTTCAACCAGGAGGGAAAGAGTTTGCGGCTGCTCTGTTTGGGATGCAAGAATCATCTCTCATTTTCTCCACCGCTTCAGGGACTTTATTTAGACAGGTCCATTAGGATATTCAGACAGGTTGCACGCAGCCACCCCAGCCACTTTAGCCATTTTCAAATTCGTATTGCAGCTATATTTACCATAGATCGTCCAGTCTTTCAGCACTACAAGTCACATTGCTGAATTATTACTCGTTGAACGCTGTTTGGTGCTGTGACTGTATGACAAATATGCACACCTGTCTGGTTAATTAAAGTCATTGGGTCGCTTGGTTCTTTTGCCCCTGCAGCTGTTACATATTGCAGGGGCTGCAATAGTGATCTATTAAGGCACAGTGTTCCGGCCTCCTGGCACCTGGGGAACCTGAAGGAGGTTGAGCACAGGTTGACCTGGTGCACGCATTCATGATTCGTCACATGCAACTTGCGATGAACATGAACCCACGCAGGATCCATCGTACTTGAAAGCAATAAGAACTAATTGGCTTACTCATATTCAGGCACCAGGTTTACACGATTGGCAGAGACAGGTCTAGATTCTGAATGTCCTGAATAATCAACCCTCTCCTTCATATCAGACGGTTGCCAAGGTCGAGCACTGTTGCGGATGTAACCCTGAAGGACCCGCGGGCGCCCTAGGGATTTTCCGCCGCGGAACGACCCTAGGTAAGGCGTCTGGGTTCAGGGACCAACTATGTAAATCAGCATTAAATACTGTGTGCTCACTGTGTGCTTACACTCTAACCCCAGTTCCTAGGATAATTAGTTAATGGTCTTTTGTGGCTTTCTTATCTAGACCTGCAAGTACGTGTACAGGCGTAGAAAATGGCCAGAAAAGTCAAATGACAAAAATGAAAGATACAGTGGAAGGTAGCTACCATGAATGACCCCAAATACTACGGAAAGTAGATAACATTGTCCAAAAAGCACGAAAAGGTCCAAAGGTGTCGGTTAAACACGACTGACACTGGAAGCCGAGCATTATCTCTACCCGTTCTGCCCGTCCGATGAGTTCGGGCCGGGGTAGCTTCGTCCCAACCCACTACCAGGGAATCGAGAATCCTTCAACATGCGGCCGAATGGCCGATTCATGCATCAGGGGTCTGAGTTCAACAGTAGGTCTTCAAATATATTACCAAAGCTTCGAATTGGGGTATAATAGTCGGTAATATGTTTGAAAAGGCTATGGAACAGGCTGAAAAGCGAGAAGATAGCTAGTCGCTTTGCGGCATCCTAGTTCAAGGAAGAACGCGTGGAGACCGCATCTTCGAATGCATTTTCATGTATTTCAAATAGTACATAACTTTAGGGTTAGTTTATTGCTCAGCGCCAGTGACCTCGAAGGCTCTGGAGACTTGATAAAAATTGAATCCATGCCCAGACCACAGCTAAACACACACCTAGTACCCCGTATAAATATATATTCGTACTAGAGTGCTCAAAGTTGATTCAAAATGCAGGCCAACTAATTGGATGTTGTCGGCTGGCCGAATTTGCAATCCTGCAGATTATACCAGGATAATGTGCATAATATGCCGTATGCAGTTGGTTCGTGGTTGTATGGAACCATGGTCGTGCGAAGTCACAATGTCTCTTTGGAGTAAAGACTCCATTTTACCCTGGTCGACACGGTAATATCTTCCGACTTGATTCTGCCACCGACAAGACTACGAAGAACAACTGTATGTATATGTGTGAACGCAAAAAATTCGTAGACCTGGAAACGGTCCGTATTTCGCTTTAGGGCTTCTTCAACCAGTAACTGACGTAACGAAGTCAACAACGCAATTCGTGTGCGAGCGACCAATGTCCTTGGAACGGCCATGGATGCATCCATTTGCGCTGGCTTAGCCATCGCTGAATGGCTTACTGTTTCTAGCCTTAGAGGCTCTATCCAGCCCAGCTACAGTCCGATAAAAACAGTCCTGATCCTTTTCGTGGCTCAATATCTAGCAATTAAATATTACCGCATATTCCTTTACCATCGCTACTTCTCCCCATTCCGTCACTTGCCAGGCCCAATAGTGAGTTCAATCTGGATATGAACCAAGAATATAGAAACATAACTGATATCGATACCTGTGGCCGTAGGACAATCACTTCTTTTTTGGCCAAGCCTTCAATTTGATCAAGGCAGACTCACCTCCAGAGTTGTACGTCAAATGGATGAAACAGTTCCCTGATGCCCCTGTCATCAGGTATCTCACGTTCGCGAATACAGAGGTGTTGGTGAGTGTACCTTGCACTTACGCTGCCTTGAACATCTTGCTCTATGGGTTCCTATACTCCAAAGAGCATAGAAGCTATGTAGTCGTCACTAATATCAGAATCTAGGTGTGCAACAGTCTCAACTCATTCAAGGATGTGTTGCAAACTAATTGCTACTCATTCCACAAGCCAGACAGATGGCGACGCATGATGGTGGAGATCACCGGCAAGGGTGTTCTGTCGCTTGAGGATGAAGAGCACCGATTGCACCGGAAAATGTTAGCAGGGGTCTTTTCAGCAGTCAATGTCCGGAAGCTTGAGCCTGTCTTCCAAACCAAGACGAAGGAGCTGAACGCCGTTCTCAACGACGCCGTCTCTAGTCGGGAGAAAGGGAACCATGGAGTTATTGATTGTACCGAAGTCTTCTCAAAGGCTACTTTAGACATCGTTGGCGTAACCGTACTAGGAGCCGAACTTGCCAATCTGAAGACCGTCAATGATCCTAGCCAGAGGCAAAACACGAAAGCCCAGGCGAAGGAACATTACACATTTCACGACGCTTATGAGATCATATTTGCTCAGAGCTTTATTGGAAAAATTCTGTTCTTCTCCAATGCCTTTGTTCCTACTCGCTGGCTACCCGTCGAAGCCAATCGCGAGTTTGCTTTCGCTACTAGCTGGTTGAAGGAGATACTCACGAAACTGATTCATGAGCGAACAAGGGAAGTTAAGGAAGCCCGACGGTCAGGGAAGTATGAGAGTTTAAAGAAGGATTCCCGCGACTTACTGAGCTTCATCGTCGAGGAAAGCATGCCAGGGGCACCTGCTGAAGGCATCCCCGAGGAAAACTTCCTGGGACACGTACGTGTATATCGGACTCTTATGTCCCATGTCGGATAGAGGCTAACAACCCTGTTTCAATCCAGCTACTTCAGTTTATGGCAGCCGGTCACGCAACGAGTGCCGACACACTCTCATGGAGTGTATACACCATGGCAACAAATCACCAAATCCAGGATACACTCCGCAATGAGATTTCAGAACTCGCGTCTCGAAAACCAGACCTAAGCTTTTCCGATATCGACTCACTTCCTTACCTGAACAACTTCATCAAGGAAATTCTCCGTCTCTATGCTCCATGTCAGTCAATCTCACTCCATCATTATGGTCTACGTTCTTTGACTTACTAATCCCGAACAGCAACATCTCATCATCGCCAAGCAGGTGTAGACATGACGGTGGATGGTGTATTCGTCCCTAAAGGCACAACTTTCGACATAGTACCGGCTGTGCCGATGCTGAATCCGGCCATCTGGGGTGATGATGTTGAAGTAGCTGACCCCACGCGGTGGGATCGGTTGACTCCCGATCAGATGTCCCCATATGCCTTTGAAGCTTTCTCCAATGGTCCACGGATGTGTATCGGGAAGAGTTATGCCATGATGGAGATAAAAATCATTCTTGTCGGGCTCATCCGCCGATTCCGATTCCTGAAAGTGGAGAAACCATTTACCATTGAAAACCCCGGGTTCGCCCTGAGGCCAAATGGGCTAGAAGTTGGCTTGGAGAGGATCGCTGATTAATAACTTCTATATTCATTGGACCTTTATTTTACTTTAGGGTAATAGTGGGAGCAAAGTGGTTTAGGGCATATAATGTGACGATAGGTACAGGTCAATACCGAATCTAATCTAAAGCTAAGATAATATTTTTAGGTATGATATTAGCGGTAAGTTGAGTGAGATTAAGTTTAGTTTGGGAACTACTTAGATAGAACTGGTCGTATAACTATATTTAGCGACCTTACTAATTCATCGTAGTAATAACAAAGCGTCACCTCTCCGGAAGCACGTTGGAATCTGTCATCTAGACTAGCGAATGGCGATAGCTTCATCCTCAGATCTAATATAAATTATTCTAATCGCCTTCTAAGTCTGCTTTCAAAATCTGAGGGCTCGAATACGCTGTTGACCCGAGCTCCATACAAAAAAGGGGTAACTAACAACTACCCTATCGTGACAGAATCTAAGGTAGCGGAATATTGTTGGAAACTCAATTCCTGCCGAGATTAAGGTAGAGGGTTTGAATAGTCTATTTGAAGACAAAGAACTATCATGCAGGCTCGAGAAGAAGTGAGAGGCATACTATGCTGTAGTGAAACGACATTCTAGCCACATACTGCAAGGGCTACGCTTTAGTTAGACCTGGTGACATAAACTATGACAGTAAGTGACAAGGACCCAAGTAATATAACCAATTAGCATCTTACCTAGCTTGTGTGGTTTCTAATCGGTCACTATCATTGATGTTTATCGAAGTGCTGCTTTACTGCAGTTAGTCAGATAGTCCCGATTAGGCTGCTTTGGCTAAAGGCAGGGGTCTAGTAGAGATACCAATTATATATTTACTATAGGACAGGGAAGGAATCTATCTCTCGTTGTTAGGTTTGCCGCTGGATTGTTGTTGGGAAGGACGCTCTTCGTTGGATGGCGCAATAGGTGGCATCCGTGGGCATCCACTGTGGTTCTGATACAACTGGTGTTATTGAACTTGAAAGTATAAGATATATAAGTAATTACAATATATATGAAACCACAGAATTCAACGTTAATACATTCGGAAGATATATACAATTCAACCAAGTCTATTCCTTTTTCAATTGTGAGAGGTCATAGGTATATATACAAAAGGAGATGTCACAAGGTGCTTAAAAGCAATCCACGGGTAAATGTATATTTAACCTACACACGCACCTTTAGTAATGACCAGATGTCAATTTCGACATTACCCTATTACCTATTCCCTAATTCATCTCATACCTACCCATCGATACTCTTCAGCATCTCCGCGCAACTTGAATACCAAGCTCTCAACTATGGCCAAAATGACTATAACCATGATGATCGGCTATCCAATAGACGCGAAGTTCAATATGGGATACTATCTTCAGCACCATGCACCAGCAGCTGCCAACGTATGGAAGCCGTTTGGAGCGGGTCCCTGGCGCGCAACAGCTGCAACGGACTCAAACAGTCCTTACATCTTGTTGATCGAATGCGACTGGCCAGACATGCAAACATTCAAGAGGGCACAGGCTGCGGTTCCAACCGAAGTGAACGAATGGTTTCTCGAAGACATGAAGAATTTCACGGATAAAGATCCCGTCGTTTGGTTCATGGACATCAAAAGTGGCGGGAGCTAAATAGATAACCAACACGCAAACTTGTTGACATCACAATGTAAGCAAAATAATAACGAATGAGAGAAAATCTTGAATAATAATAATAATAATTAGGATTCTGAATTGTTAGGGGGAAAACTCGCTGAGCTGGTTCCCAGCAGTCGATTGCTCCACAACTTGATGGCAACGCAAATGTATGATATGGATTATGGAGGCATGGCTCTACTCATTCGTACTTTTCAAATTTGCGACTAGAACTCTTCGTCTCTACTTCACAGTCTAGGATATGACATTTATATACACTTTAGCAGCGAAACTTCATCGGGGGATGACTCATTTCGTAGCGCCAGACCGACAGAAGTCAGCGACCTGCACACCCCAAGCTTCTTCATGCTCAATACCTGTCGAGAGCCCTAGTTGAGGACTAATGTGATTGTGACCTTCCAAAACTTCAAGGCTGATATCAGAGCCTGGCCAAGCTTTCTTGAATTCCTCCGATGTATCAGTGATGAGGTCAGGGTCCAGCTCACTAACGAGTAGATTCAATTTGACGCCCGGAAGTGCCGGAACAGAGCCGTTCTTTTTGGCTGTCTCCAATATTCCCGCCGGAGAGTTTTCGAAGAGCTTGCCATCGCCCAAATACTCTCTCAAAATCGCGTTGTCTTCTGAGCCCCAATGGAACGGCACCCCAAGCAGGGTGACGCCCCTGAGCAGTACGCCACTGGACTTTCGCTCCTCAGCCATGACTTTCTCTCTTGCATCTTTGAACTCAGGCGCTAGAAGGTATGTAGCACTGTGTATGCCACCGGCCGAGTTTCCAAGAAGGAACAAGTCAATTGACTCGTAGCCTTCTTGTTGTGTCAAAATCGACACGATCCAGTCGATGGCCAATTTCGCATCCTCGCCGCCAGACGGATACTTGGCTCCGTGAGATATCAAGCGATAATCCGGGACAACAACAGTAAAGCCGAACTGGGAAGCAAAGTAATGTCCCAGATTCCCAAATACCACTCCGTGGGCGAAGGTCTCATGGACCCTGTCGCCTGAAACGAAACCGCCGCCGTAGAAGAAGACAAGGACCGGTTTGGCGCGAAACGGCTCCACCGGTGCCCTGTCTGGGTAGTAGACGTCTAACTTATGTCTCGGGTCGAACCCATAGTTGTGGGTTTCATGGCGAGTCGATCTGATGTCTTTCTCGCGCGCGATTAGCAGTTGTGCGTAAGCACCGAAAGTGGGCAGAAGCACATCATCAATGTTGCGTCCGAAAGGTCGTAGCTTCTCCATTGTGCAATGATATTCGAGTTATCTGTTCGTATGGGTGATGAAAGATGTTGTTACCAATTAGGCCCCACGAACAGGCGTCTCTCTACTACGTATGTTACATCGGCAGGGGATGCGGGGAAGGGCATGCGGCTTGAATATACCCGGATAATCCCCTCGCTCTAGGAGGCCGATCATAGGCTACACCGGCAGTTGTATTGCTTACGTATGCAGGATCGAGTGCTAGTCTGATAATGCAAACTGAATGATGATGTGTATGCATTATTCAAGCTAAAATGGTAAATCATAAAGGCATCGTCAGCCGCGGTATTGAGAAATTCGGCGTCAAGCCTCGCAATGGAATCAATTTGGTATATTAGCTGCCGCCAGTAGAGCGGCGGGGTTCAATTAATTAAGCTAGGCTTTAGTGGGCTAAATGTGTGGTTTATAAGAAGCCTAGTTCTCTTGGATACTCTTTACATCCAATAAGCATTACTGCAACTTAATTTCTCATAGGAAATATCGTTTTCTCATTCGAAGAGATGCATGCTTTCAGATGTCAAGGTGTAGGATGTACTTGATCGGCCTCATAACCTTTATGAGTTTCAACTTCAACTAGAAACCTTCCTTCGGCTATCGCGACTCATGTAATGCAAGGTTATCTTGTCAGTCATATTGCTTGCCTTCCGCTTCGAATCAACTCCCTGTATTTTTCCAAACTCAAGCCTATCATATTAATGAACGGCCATTGAGTGTTACCCTTGAAGAAGTGGGCCCAGATCTTTAGCACTGCTAGACTGAGACTAAAGGGGTCTCCTTGCAATCCGGATTCGTCTTCATCGAAGTCAATGACATCGTATGCTTCCTCCACGATGCAACGAACCCAGTGCAGAATTCGATCTTCGCTCTCTGAAGAAAAAGTATTGTGTTAGATGGGTTTGAGTTTGGTCGGGGTGTATTGTGACCGTGAGTTGAGAAAGGAACCACTTACCACTCAGGGGGGTGACTCCTATCGACCCCTTTAGCTCATAGAGCCACTTGCTGAGAAGCACTGAACAGTCGAGCGCAGATAATGAGTGGCGCACACTCCAGAAGAACGCCTGGCTTCTTGCAACCCTATCTACTCCCAGTCTCACGGGGATACTCAAAGCATGAGCTGCATATAACAAGGCCGAGATCACACCGTCACTTCGTTTAACGGTTGGCAACCGGGTGAGCCCCCAAGCAATCTGAGTTGGATTTCGTGTGTCGAGCTGCCGATATGGCCCAAGATTTAGATAGATGCGGGCATAAGCAAGGCCAAGCAACGAGCTAGACGTAAATGGGATGGGCCCGTTTTCGTTCTTTGGATCAAGGGTTGATTCAGGAGCCTGCTGCCACCCAGTTGTCCATGAACGTAAAGCTCGCCTGCAAATGACAGAAGTGATATTAGCACTTAGGACCTAGAACTCACTTGGCATCGCTGGTGTTCACCCAGAATTTGGAAGAAAATAGGAGACTTGGGGCTTACTCAAGCTTGTTTACTTCTTCTTTAGGAAGAGACGCTGTTTGGTCCATAACAGGTAATGAGAGGTCTCGAACGATATGTATCCGCTGCAACAATCCATGTAGTAGTACGTAGTTGCCAAGGGGTGTCGGAATGGGGTCAAGGGGAGCCATGCTATCTGAACTGCGCAACAGCAGTGCCAGGGCTTGCTGAAAATCAAGTTGTTCTTTTCCAACTTCCTGACGGGCGGCCTGCCATTGAGCTGCAGACGATGCTTTCCATTCTTTAGTAGAACAAGGTAGTCGTAGGTGAATCTCATTGCTGCGCAATACTGGATATACATTGTAGGCAATGCTGTGCGTATGTAGAAAGGTGAAGGCGATTAGTTTCGTGCGACGCACTGACTCATGCTCCAGCCAGACAGACCAGGTGTCATGGAGGGACGCCTCAGCTAGGACTTTATCGCGATGGCTAGTCTCCTCCAAACATATGTCTCGCAACACATGGACCAGAAGACTCTGCAATGCGAAAGCCTCGTGCAGTTGGGATTCTTTAGGCTCCCAAGTTGCGTAGCCCATAAGAATCACCAAAGCACGGACTGTATTTATCGGGTCCCAAGGTGCTTTATTATTTGTATGCGTTGGGTCAATAAATCTCCTCCGGTCAGGCTCAGATCCATGATATGGCGGATAATTATGTGATCCAAGGAATGAATTTGTTCTAGGGCCGAATTGACTTGCTTCCTGAAAAAGCCTCTCGAGGACGATAGCCTTGCCAGCGAAGAAAAGGCGCTCAGAGTTTCGATGCTCAAAGCAATACTGCGCACCAACGGTTGATATTGCCAAGACGAGCTCTAGCGGACAGTCGAAGATGCGCCAAGTATACACATGGATGAATGGCAAGTGTGGATGGAAACCTTCAAAGTAAGAGGTGATATATCTAGTCAAGGTATGTCTAGATGGGAGATTGAAATCCGGGCTAAGGACATGACGAAACGACTGCAATTGATCATTAAGCTTTGCTAATTGCTCTTCCGTGACTCTGAAAGACGGAAAGTCGGTTGCTACCTCGCGGGATCTTACTTCGGGAGGAATCCCGGGAGCCGTCGGGGCGGATGGCAACCAGGAGGTGAATGGTGTGCCTGGCCGGTTTCCACGAGGAACAGGTGTCGAAGTACCAGACCTGGATTGGTGTGAAGCAGTGTCCTCTGGTTCATTATCTAAAGCTGGCCCATTGAAGTACGGACTCCACTCAGCTTGTAAGCCCACACCATCCAGGAAATTGGCGAACTCCTTGAAGTGGTCAAAGCCCGTGATATTCTGGCCTGGTTATTCAGTCAACTTCTGGTCAACTTCTCTTGCACATTATGATGGAGTGGACTTCTCAAGGGCGGGTATGCGTCTATACAAAGTAAAGAAACGCTTTCACGTGGTCACATGAATGTCAAATATCAGGTTTCCAGCTAGGAACTTGGGACTGACCTTGTCCGAAGACATCTTGGCCTAAGAGAGGCTGATGAAGGCTGTGAGATGGTAGATCTTGGGTATCAGCTAAGCATTGACCGTTGCTGATGTACTGTGGTTGTTGCATCCACTGGTTCGTACTCATATCTGACAGAGAGGCGGCAGCAGCCGCCGCGGCAACCCCATCAGACTCCACTGCCGTCTCAGGGCTCTCATCAGAACGTGTGCCATCAGGTATCTCGGGTTCGTGAAAGGTGTTCCTTTGATGCCGCTTCAATAGATCGCGTCTCGTGAATGCAGCTCCACAGTGGCAAGCATATGGCTTCTCCTTCGTATCTAGTCTTGCTTAGTACCATTCAATTGGGTATTAACCGAGAGGCTGAGGCTGAGGCTGAGAACAATCGAGAGCGCACGTGGACACCATGATATGACACATTACGGTTCGGGTACATAGAAACGCGCGAGATATGACATGATACTTTAGGGTAACTTACGGGTTCGCACGTGGCGTTCCAAGTGTTCGGAGCGTTTGAAAGTTCGCCCACAATGTGGACATGAATGTTTAGGTAAGCTAGTAGCTCCTCCACGCCGGCGGCGTCCTTGAACTGGCTGGATCCTATTGCTATCATGAGGCAGCATTGCTTACATTGTGTCTCCACGAACTGCGGACATTGGAGAAAGGAGAGATGTTGGAGAGAAATTAATAAAAGTTTGGGGCACGAGTGATTGGGGTGATCTTTATCATTGGAGACTAGAAGATCTGCCTGGTTTGTGGATCCTCGAACCATCAACTTCATAGGTAGCTGATCAACGCTATTAGTTTCGACTTAGGAGCGGGTCCACAGAGTTATCTCCCCATATCTGCATCGTGACAGGGGTCTTCTGAGACAGAGCAAAGTTGCGCCTACGTGGGATACCCAGCTAGAGAAACTCCAGCCAACTACACTGCGATGGCGTCAGGAATATTCAAGCTTCCAGGCGTTGCTTTCGTCACTGGCGCTGGTGGTACAGGTAAGATTGACTTTAGTGCCTTTCGGTTTCAGATGCTAATATACACGGATTAGGTATCGGTGCCGCAGTCGCCAGAGGCTTTGCGCGATCTGGCTGCTCTAGATTGGCCATCACTGACATCAAGTTGCTCGCTCAGACAAAGGATGCAGTTCTTAAGATTAACCCTCAAGCACAAGTGTTGATGAGGGAGGGTGACATCGCCGACGAGTCCTTCGTGACATCATTCGCAGCGGATATTAACAAGAACTTCTCCCGCCTTGATTACGCTGTCAACTGTGCTGGCATCCTTGGAGAATCACTTAGATCTCATGAGACACCAGCGTCTGACTTCGATCGGATAACAAATGTCAATTGGAAAGGGACGTGGCTTGCATCGCGTGCGGCGCTGTCTCAGATGATAAAACAGGAGCCACTTAATCATCCGGGCCAAAGAGGCGCGATAGTAAATATTGCAAGTCAGCTTGGTATCGTAGCACGACCAGCCGCTGGTAAGTCCTGTAGAGGGTGCTCACGCATACTCTAGCTAATTGCGAAAAGCACCGTACTGTGCATCGAAAGCTGCCATCATCAACATGACCCGGTCCGATGCGATCGACTACTCTCGTGATGGTATTAGAGTCAACTGCGTGTGTCCCGGTGTCATAGAGTCGCCGATGACAACAGGATCACCAGAGGTCACGGAACGATTAAGGCCAGCAATAAGCATTGCGCCTATGGGAAGAATGGGTACCCCAGAAGAAGTAGCCGATGCTATCTTGTTCCTGTGTTCAAGTCAAGCCTCGTTTATACAGGGGCATGCATTGGTAGTTGATGGTGGATATACAATTAACTAGCTATGGTCTCATGCTATTTGCGCTTTTTTTTCCACCTCCGCTTCTGGTTCAATTACATGATTTTCTTCGGATGGAACACTGTTCAGGGCATCTGCTATTATAGGCTGGTCTGAGCCTTCGCTATTCGTTTTGATTCTTTTCCAGTCGAAGTTCGATTCCCAAGCATGCCCGACTCTGAGAACCTTCTTCTCTTGCCACCAGCCGCCGACGATCTGCATCCCCACTGGTAACAAAACTTGCGAATCTTCTTTCGCCCGTGCAAAACCAATCGGTATTGACAGAGCTGGATGACCGGTCACATTAAATACAGCTGTATTAGTTGTCAGTCCAATGCTTGGTTCAAAGCATGTGCGTGGCGATTCCCGGCTCCCGTGTTTGGGTGCAACATAGGGTGTTGTTGGCATGACTAAAACATCATACTTTCTCAAGGCATCATCGTACGCATCCTTGATCTGGCGACCGATGTTGATTGTTTTGCTATACAGCCCAGGGAATTTCTCGGACAAGTACAGGCCGTTGATAACGGTGTTTTTCGTTGATGGGAAAAGCTTCGCGAAATTATCCGCCGTCCACGGTAACCGTGCTTGCTCAAACTCTGTGAGTCCAAGTCCTCTCCTCCCATGCGCCTGGCCTAGGATACCTGCTGCCCCGGAGATTCTCTGTTGAATTGTCCATATCGCTGGGCCTTCTAGATGGAGAGGAACTGAGACATCTTCAACGACGGCTCCAAGCAGCTGCATCTTCGTAGCTGCGGAACGGAGCAGTTCTCTCACTTGAGGCTGGAAAATATCTTGGTCGATACCCTCTGTCAGAATTCCGACTTTCACTCCATCCAACCTTAATTTCAATGGGATGTCAACCTCTAATGCCTTGGCGAACTCAAAAGATCCCTGTGCTGCGGCGCCTAGTGAGCGGTCGTCTATGCCATCATAACCAGCGATGGCATCTAGAGACTCAGCAGCTTCGAGAACTGACCGAGTAACTGGGCCAGCATGATCGTCTACTGCGTCGCCGCTTGTGATGCCTGTGTAGGGTACTAGCCCATGGGTAGGCTTAAACCCGACGCCTGAATGGGCAGCAGTTAGCTCAAGCTCGAGTCTTAGTCGTCTCGGAAGGCATTTTCTCACATCCACTTAGTGAAGAAGGAACTCTAATACTTCCTCCCTGGTCGGTGCCAATAGCAACATCGACAATTCCGGAGCTCACTAGTGCGGCACCCCCTGACGTGCTTCCACCAGCAGAATAGCCCTCTGCGTAAGGATTATCAATCGTGCCCTGCGCGCTAGTAAATGAAGATGTGGAATTGCAGAAATTCTCACACGTCGCAGTCCCGAGTATGTCGGCCCCTGCATCTAAGACACGAGTGACCACTGTCGCGTCTGTCGTGGGAGTCCACGCTGGAAAAGCGTCACTGCCAAAGAACTGAGGCACACCAGCTACCGCGATGCAATCTTTTAGACAGACAGTCTTGCCCTTCAACTTTCCACCGTCACGATTTCCTTTGATAAAGAATTTATGAGCCCATGCTGCACCGAATTCCTGCTCTTCTGGTATAGGCCGGTGGATGTTCTCCCGTGGGTATCGTTTCTCGTCCGGAACTGGTTGATAGTCTGGAAATTTCAAAAGGCGCTCGGCACAATCGTGTACAGCTGCCAATAAGTTGTGATAGTCATCAGAGTCCTTTTCGTCGATTCCAACGCCGATTTTTTTCAATATTTCTTCAGCATGCCCCCTTTTGACCGGGTTGTCTCTGTACATACTAGTAAGCCTCTTAGCACTCAACAGGGGTTGTTCCAAGCTTACGGCGAAACGTCTTTAAAGAACACCGACATAGCTTCTGTGTAGCCTGAAAAAGATGCTATGCGACAACACCATGGATAGTGCTCTAGGTGACGAGGACGTATGATTTCAACAACGGAATCCCCTTTGACATTTACATCAAATATTTCGCCTCTTCCGCACAACTCGGGACCAATTAAGCTGACACATATAATCCACCAATTGCACAAACTAATGGGCTTATGGCATGAGTAACGGCTCCTCCCAGACGTTGTGGAGAGCAGAAGCGGGCTTTGTCTTCCTAGTAGACTCGGCAAGTCTCCAACAAACATCTAGACTGTTAGTATCCTGTTGTGGGGAGGTTATTTCAACACCTCCAAATTTAGTATCTAATTAGCGCCCGACCGTTCTGTCTATCATAGGAAGGTCTGAGCCTTAAGCCAAAGGAACCAAGGGTAGGACCTCTTTTGAAAATGTGTAGATTAACAATTATTAATCTGAGGGAGTAAAACTAGTTGTTGGCCGTCTTCAATATCCTAAACGAGGCAGATTTCTAGCCATAGAGTATCAAGCAGCTAACCATGATACAAAGGTATAGTTTAATAATTTATACCCAAATTTCCATGTTGTTGAAGGAGATGAATCTTTATTGTATATTAAACCAGATTTTGAGCTAATATCAAAATTTGACAACCAATCTACCTTTAAAGGAACTATTCTCATACGCATCCACGATTCCGGGAATGTCATCAAAGGGAACCACTGTGAGATGTGACCTAATATGACTCTTATTGACCACCTGCATCATTCTCTCTGTAGACTCTCTGCTCGTCACATAACTCCCCTTGATGGCCAATTCTTTGAAGACGATGATGTCAGCATCAAAGCGCCATCTTTCTGCCGGTAACCCAAGAAGCCCTAGAGTTCCCCCAATGCGTAATAAAGTCAACGTCCACGCGTTGGCTTCCAAAGAGTCGGTACAAACTACTGCTGCAGCAAGCCCCTCTCCGTTCGTAAACTTGTAAACCTCGCTAGCCGCATCTCTGGCAGTGGAATCAACGACAAGGTCAGGCTCAAGACCTGGCTGTACTTCGCTGGCGAGTTGTCTGCCCGCTGGCCGATTATCAATTGCAATTGTTCGATAGCCCATGCCCTTAGCAAACTGGACACCAAGATGTCCCAAGCCGCCAATTCCTACAATTGCAACTGTGTTTCCTGGTGCTAGGCCCTCTGTGCTCTTTTCTAATGCGCCCCATACTGTAGCCTGTGAATTCGAACCTAGTCAGTATGTCCTACTCATAATGAACATGTTCAGGCGCTTGTTGAGACTCACGCCAGCACACATCAGCGGTGCTGCCTGTTCAAACGAGATTGAGGAGGGCAGCAACACCGTCGTCTCTGGATCTGCAATCATGTACTCTGCAAAAGCACCATCGTGCTGAAAACCAGCTGTTTCTCGCTTGTCACAGAATCTGGGATCATGCTTGCCATACTCTCGTTTAGATAGGCCGCACCCAATACAATGAGTACATGATTTCTTGAAGTTCAGCACTCCAACTCTATCTCCAATGTTCCAGTTTCCTTTGCACTTTATGCCAACTTCGACAATAATGCCAGCAGGCTCATGTGAAGGGATCAGGGGTAATCTTGATCCAAATTGGCCTCGGAGGACCTGGACGTCTGAATGACAGAATCCCGCTGCGCAAACTTTGACTAGCAGCTCATCGTCGTGGACCTTGGGTACCGCGACTGTCTTTAATTGGTACGGTTTCTGGAACTACAGTCCCATCTCTTTATTAGCGACATTTGAGATCGCATAGGGAAGGGACACAAGCCACGTTAAACAAACCTCAACAATCTGTGCAGCCCTCATTTCATGAGGGATAGTCCCAATTTGCGCCATAGATTCTACTGGCCATCAGTATTCATGGCTACCAGTCTATAAATCGAAGATCTCTCTCATGGGCTCTCGCAATCAGTTGTTACTCCTCAGTGCCAGTCCTCAAATCATATTGTGGCCCGCAATCCAGCGATAGGAGACTCACTTAAGTTTCCATAATGGTAAGATAACATATGATGATATTGGAGTAACCTATGGCATTGACCAATAGGAGGCAAATGTTCTCCAACTTAAACAGCCCACTCCTCTACTCCAACTCTCCAACTCAATCAACCCTGATCCAACAACTTATTATAAACCCGGTTGAAGAGCTTTCAATCACCAACATCGCTAGGGCTACTCCAACTCAACCGCCTCGGTACTAGACTCCACCCCATGATCCGCGGGATAGTCGCACCTACATTAGTACCCGCGACTAAACGAGCGTTAAGAGCCACGCTAAGTGATAGCCGCTGTTCTAAACTGATGAAGAGTGACGACTGAGGGGTTGATACAGAATTGGCAATATCATGACGCTCAATGGAATACAACCCCTCCTTCAGACTTCAAACATTGTTTCACGTATTCGACTGTAAACTTTAGTTTAGAAACTCCTCGCGTCTCGTTGCGTGATTAGTAAATCCACTTATTTTTCATCTTCATAAACTCATAATGGGTAAGAAGCGAGTCCTCATTAGCTACGGCATTGATGTCGATGCTGTCGCCGGCTGGCTAGGTTCATATGGCGGCGAGGATTCGACGAGCGACATCAGCAGAGGTAAGATCGTGCAGTTTTAAACCAAGCAAATTCACCTCGTTGACGTTTATAGGTTTGTTTGCTGGAACTATTGGAGTCCAGCGACTCCTCAAGATGTTCAAGAAGTACGATATCAAGACGACGTGGTTCATACCAGGCCATAGTCTTGAAACCTTTCCAGAAGATATGGCAGCAGTCCGTGATGCTGGACATGAAATTGGTCTGCATGGATACTCGCACGAAAACCCGGTTGATATGACCATTGAGCAACAGAGGGACGTGTTAGACAAGACTTATAAGATGCTTACGGAGTTCGTTGGTAAGCCGCCACGAGGTAGTGTTGCACCGTGGTGGGAGTGCAGTAAAGAAGGCGGACAACTTTTATTGGATTACGGAATCGAATACGACCATAGCATGAGTCATCATGATTGCCAGGCATATTTCCTAAGGACAGGCGACACGTGGACCAAAATTGACTATACCAAAAAGGCAGATGAGTGGATGAAACCACTTGTTAAGGGCCAGGAGACTGGACTAGTTGAGATCCCCGCAAACTGGTATCTGGATGACCTGCCCCCGATGATGTTCATCAAAGCATCCTCGAATAGTCACGGATTCATGAACCCACGGGATATCGAAGACATATGGCGAGACCAATTCGACTACTATTATAGAGAATATGACGAGTTCATCTTCCCTATTACGATTCACCCTGATGTGTCTGGTCGACCGCAGGTTTTGCTAATGCATGAGAGGTAAGAAACACTCCCACACTTTACCCCTTTTTGTCTTAAATAAATTCATAAGGGTTCCACTTGTTCTCGTACACAAGTTACATGCTAAGATGACTATTATAGACTCATTGAACATTTCAAGAAACACGAAGGCGTAGAGTTTGTCACAATGGAACAGATATCCGATGATTTTAAGGCGAAGAATACTCCAGCCCCAGGAGCAGTGATGCCAGCGAAGGCCGGTGCCATGCTCTCAAAGTAGTAATAATATGAGCCTATTCAACTGCTTTGCCCTGACTTTGTCTTAGGTGATGGTATTTGCTAAATTCAAATTGCTGTCGTATCAACACCATTGCTATGTGTCTTGTATATAGCTCCGTCTATATAGTGTATTTAACTGCCACAAAAGTTGCCTTATTCGTGTTAGAAATTCTACCAATGCGAGATATGAATGGACTATAAATTCCTATGAACTGATGCTCGTCGAATAACTGTCTCCACTGATATCACCATATTCTTATGCTAGTGTATTATTCGGAGTAGAGACTCCAACAATACGACCCTGGCCTAATGGAAATTGCTCCAACTTGGCATCACCCCAGTCAGACCCAGTCTAATCAAGATAATCACCAACACACGTGCGGTGGATAGGATAGTAAACTCCACAACCCAAAAACCTTCCCCGGATTCTAGTCCACACAGGTCAACAAGCGCACATGCTATCTCTACATCATCCCACTAACTACTAGCTAAGATTACTAAAGATAAGGCTACTTGTTGAAGGTTTCAAATTAGCTAGCAAGGCAGAGATAACCTATAGAGGTGCTCTCTTCTTATACAAGAGGATGCCGACGCGAGGACTGTTCTGAGCTCCGTGAAGAATAGCCATCTCCTCGGACACCAATTGGTCTTCGTGGCTCAATTGACAGACAGACAACTCGCAGTCTAGCTCGAGTCGATAACCCCTCCGTCGTCATGTCAGCCAAGACTTCAGAGAAGGGCGATACGATCACCCCTATTCCGGCGCGAAGCAGTGGGAGCATCGATGCCGTGAAGGCAGAGTCACCTGACGAGGCCTTCGAGGTCTTCAAGAGACAAGAGGGAGTCATCGACTTCCGGACCGTCAGCTGGATACATGCCTCCGTCATCTTCTTGAAGAGTATGTACCGCCTTTTTCTATATATCGTATCTACGAAAGCTAACGCCTATCTTAGTCATCTTCGCGACGGGTGTGCTCACCATCCCCTCCGCGATGTACGTGCTCGGGGCCTTCCCGGGCGCGGTCAACGTGCTGGGGTGGCAGTTCCTGAACACGTACTGCGCGATCATCCAGGGCAACTTCCGCAACTCGCATGCGGGCTGCCACTCGATCGCGGACATGGCGCAGGTGGTGGGCGGGGCGTGGCTGCGCGAGGTCGTCGGCGTCTTCTTCCTGGTGACGTACGCGATCGTGGGCGCGAGCGGGATCTTCGGCGCGTCGACGGCGCTTAACGCGCTCTCGAACCACGCCATCTGCACCAACTACTTCATGCTCGTCGCCACCATCGCCGTCTTCCTCCTCGCCAGCCTGCGCAAGTTCGAGAAGATCGCCTGGCTGACCTGGGCCGGCTTCCTGTCCGTCTTCGTCGCCGTCTTCATCGTCGTCGTCGGCGTCACCACCCTCGATCGCCCCGCCGCCGCCCCGCAGACCGGCGACTACGAGTTCGGGTACAACGTCATCAGCCATCCGACGTTTGTTGCGGGTATCACCTCCGTGTCGACGATCTTCTGCTCCGGCGCCGGCACCTCGGCCTTCCTGCCCGTGATCTCGGAGATGAAGAGGCCGCGCGACTACAACAAGGCCGTTTACCTGTGCATGGGCATCGTGACGGCCAGCTACCTCTCCTTCAGTCTGGTGGTCTATCGCTGGTGTGGGAAGTGGGTCGCGTCGCCGTCGCTCGGCTCGGCTGGTTACACAGTCAAGAAGGTCGCGTACGGTATTGGTCTCATCGGTCTACTCGTCAGCGCATGCCTGTATATCCACGTTGCGGCCAAGTACCTATTCGTGCGTATGCTACGTGATTCGAAACACTTGCAAAGAAACTCCTTCGTGCACTGGTCTATCTGGCTCGCCTGCACCTTCAGCATGTCCGTCATCGGATTCCTCATCGCAAGTGGTATCCCCATCTTCAACTACCTGCTAGCTCTAGCGGGTAGTCTTACCTTCGCCCCGTTGGCCCTGGGGCTTCCCGGATACTTGTGGATTTATGACCACCAGCACTACCGCAAGGGAAGCTTTGTCCAGATCATTGTGTACTGGCTGAACTGGCTCATGATCCTTCTGGCCGTCTTTTTGACCATTGGTGGAACGTACGGTGTTATTCAGCAGATTATCGATGCTTATGCCAATGGTGAAATTGCGTCTGCTTTCTCGTGCGCCGATAACAGCAACTCATCTTAGATGGATGATTTATACTGCTGCAACTATATTGATACTGAAGGGTGATTTGATATATCCCTGTTTTACATCTCCGGTCCCGCCCGAATAAGTCATTCAAGGGTTACCTATTTATATTCCGTACGTCGCTTCTTGGTAGAATCTCCATACGGTGTTTACGTTGAACTTGAATATGGTATAAGAGTCGTTTAAACAATCACCATAGATGTGATATGACATAAATCCTCTATATATCTTTAAAGTATAATAGAACTCCTTCAGACTCTTAGAGCTTAATAATATACCATTAGACATGAACTACGAACTAGTCCAACTCTAGCATACTCTTAGCGTGACCATCAATTACCACGGGGAAAGTTGCAAATGGGCATTTTTCTGCAAGGCTTATTTAGCGAGATTGGTACTTGAAAGTGAGGATTCGACTTAGGTCATCAAGCGTACAAGTTGACTGGCGCCTATGATCCTGCTGTGAGCTATGCACTGTTTACATTTCGCCTCAATAAAGTAAATGGCAACCTACGTTATCCTCACTTCGAACACATAGTCACTCATGACAAAACTGATACTGCACAATTCACAGTAATAGGCTCTATTTTTAATTGACAAGCGCAAACCCTATGAACTAAGCTGGTATACCATGACAAACATAACCCTGAAAGAAGAGCCGCACCCACTACCACACCATCTCGATTCGATGCTCTAGATCATCTCCTCTTGTTGAACTTTTGGTTTTGTCTTGGCTGACTTCCGTACGTCCTTCTTCCTTGGGCCTTTTTGTCTCTGCTCATGCTCGCGCCTAATGTAAGGTCAATTCGTGGAGGCGTAGAGAACCCGAAGCTTTTGGCGACTTTCGCCAAATCCAGTTTGTTCACATCGAACACTGTGCGCAAGCTGTGACTCGCGTACGCATGCAAATACGACCTATAGCCTTCCTTGGCGCTTTGATTGAGATAGTAGTTCTGAGAGATAAGCTTCTCGAGTTGCGAGGATATGTTCAAAATCTTCTTCGCCGGGAAATCGTACTCCACGACCGGCACACGGGCAGTCTTCAAATGCGTTAAGAAGCCTGCCTCTTGAGGTTGCAAGAAGAGAAGACTGCGACCTTTCGAGTTCGCGCCACGAGCTGTTCGGCCAACTCTGTGGATATAATCACGAGGGTCATCTGGCGGATCAAATTGTACTATAAAGTCAACGGCTGGGATCTGCCAAGTAGTTAGTATGTGTTGCCAGAAGTCAAATTGCGGGCGCGTACATCTAAGCCACGAGCAGCAACATCTGTGCAGAGTAAAATTCCGGTCTTCGCGTTACAAAACTCGAAGAATGTGTTTGTGCGTTTCTGTTGCTTCTGTTTTCCATGTAGAGAAAGACAGGGCCTAAGGGACGTTAGCATCTATCATGAGACATGGATTAAGACTTCAAGGTATGATGAAACTTACAAGTCAATGTAATTCAGGAGTTCCGCATAATAATTCACGCTTGCACAGCTCGAGAAAAATACAATGACCTTTTTCTTGAGGTTCCGCTTCAAAAATGAGAAGAGGAGAAGGAACCGCTTGTCGGCCTCACAAGTAACATAGCCTTGTTCAAGGCCGGCAACGGTGGAGCTGACACTTTCCTCGTCGACATTGATGTAAAGAGGACCCGGCCGAAGGGACATTCTCGCGAGATCTTCAACCTTGGTCGTCTGAGTCGCAGAAAATAGCATGGACTGCCTGCCTTCACTAGGCAGGATCTTGATGATTTGACGCATTTCGTCTTCGAAGCCTATCTCTAGGATTCGGTCGGCCTCGTCGATTACCAGGGACTTCAGATTCTTGAAAACAAAGGGGGTGTTTTGCAAGTGGTCCAAAAGTCTGCCAGGAGTCGCGATGAGAAGGTTCACCCCCTTGGACAGCTTTTCCGCCTCTGCCCTGCGATTTGCTCCACCAATGACAATGCCGTATGTTTGGGAATGATGCGCCATGAGTTCGCGGGCGACACCGAAGATCTGCAAGGCCAACTCCCTCGTAGGTGAGACGACAATTACGCCTGTTCCGTTTCGGGGCTTAAATCGAAGTGCGCTCAGCATTTCGACAGCTGGTATTAAGAAGGCTAGCGTCTTTCCACTCCCCGTCTTCGCCGCACCAAGCACATCGCGACCTGCGAGTAATGGTGGAATTGTCCTCCGCTGGATTGGTGTCATCTTCTCGAAGCCCATATCTTCTTTGATAGCCTTCATAGTCTTGTCGGATAAGTGTAAATCGGCAAAATTCTGCGCATCGGTAGCGACAAGCGTGTGTAATGGGTTGTCGTCGGCAGCCACTAAGTCCTCATTCTGAGCAGCATCTCCGTCCTCAGCATTTGCTGCTTCTACACGTTTATTCAACTCGGACGCGTCTTCATCATCTCCTGCCGCATCCTCGCCGACCTTTTCGTCACCGCCATTCTCTTCTTCGCTACTCGATTCTTGTTCCTCAAGATCATCTTCTTCGGAATCGTCGCTCGAAGACTCTGGGGCAACCTCTAATACAGTGCGCTTCAGCTTTTTGGATTTGGATGCAGGAGCCGAGACGGCCTTGGACTGAGGCACGGTGGCTTTGACTCCATTGGAGTCCTTGAATTTTCTTTTCTTGCTGTGTTTGGCGGAATCCATGGTGGCTTGATAGTATGCGAAATAGACGATGTCGAAAAAAGAGGCAACTTTGCTGGGAGGTGGGCTGCAGATTGGTTGATGGATGTTCATGGGAATTTTTTTGCTTATCGGATTGAAAAATATCTGATAAGCGATAAGTAGAAGTGGGGAGATCGTCTGGCGGACAGACTCGCGCTTGGACCACAAGACAAACTTGAGGTAAGCTGGTAATCATCGGACACACTCGATATCTAGACCCACCAATCCGAGTACTTAGTACGGAGTACATCCTCACATATAGATGTTTGTACCTAGGTAACGACTGCTCTCAATAGGGGCACGCTTGCATTCGAATCACAACGCGTTAATTTCCTGTTGCTGAATAGATGATGAACAGTCTCTCGGGTCAATCCTTGAGTTAGTACTAGGTAGACATTCGAAATCAATAAAGTACTAAGCGATGATTATCTTATTCAACCCGTCAAGTCTTACGGAACTTCGGGTCTATTTCATTGGGAAAGGTTACAGATGTAGGTAGCCTCCCTATCCGAACCAGCAGGCCAACCAACAAGCCAACATTTCCAGCACCTTGTCCAAGAGGGTCGAAAGCCAGGAGGCTAAAACCCTGACACCAATAGCATATATGCATTGTGATGTTGGGTTGTAGCACACATATGTAGTTGGTGCTCTATCACGCATGCACACCTAATGCATGATTTAGCTTACTTGGATCTCATGAATAGAAATCAGTACGTCTCGCGTCTATGTGACACGAGACGAACGTATGAGGTAGCAAAACAACGCAGTTATTGCACGAAGAACTAACTAAAAAGGTTGTTCTTCGAACAACCTCTATATACACGACCTGAACAAAGGATCCTAACACTATGCTCAATTCACAGATGTGATCGCTAATTGCAACCATGACGGCTCCGATTAGAATCATTGAGCTTTCCACTCTGATCGCGAAAGAAACAGCGAAACTGAACAACTTCTTTGTCCAGAATGCACTCCCAACGCCATCCCTGGAAGCCGATGCGCTCTGGTCTCTGCCCATACCCGAAGACGCAACGGACTTAGAGGCTTCGCGACTGGCTGTTATAAGCGCTTGTTCTGAGCTGAAGGCCCTTATGAAAGGTCCGAAGGCGCTCTTATACTTCAAGGTAAGCTCGCTGAACCGTGGAAATCATTCTGGCTCTGAATAATGATCCCGTATAGTGGACTGCGTATAGCAGCGTAAAAGCTCTTCTGCGGTTCAAGCTGGATAAGTCGTTTCCCGTAGAGGGTTCGTCCTCTTTCGCCGCCATGTCCGAAATTTCAGGTTTAAATGTAGATATTGTACGGCGCATCGTTAGGCATGCTATCCTGCATCACCACTTCTTTCAAGAGAAGAAACCTGGTGTTATTACACATTCCGCTCTCACTGCCGTTTTAGCCCGCGATGATGTAATTCGAAATGGTCTAGTTGTTCAGTTGGATGAATTCTGGCCGGCAGGCGTCAAGGTAGCTTACCTCTGATCTGATCCCTTATGTGTAAAGGAAAGGCTGACCCAGCCTATTGAGATGGCTGATGCTATGGAGAAATGGCCGAATTCAGAGGAAAACAACGAGACGGTACGTTCCATATTCCTTTGACAATTTACACACTCGTCTATCAGTTTAACACCCTCAAGGGATTTAGTCTTGCCAACAATACGAACAAGAGCATGTTCGACTACTTTGCCGACCACCCTGAGCGCGCTGCAAGATTTGGCATGCTTTTTTCCCTCAATGAAGAACCGCTGCATCTGCTGCACGACGGCTACCCCTGGGAGAGCAAAATGAGCGTGGTAGACGTTGGGGGTGGGCATGGTACTATCGCTATTAGCCTTGCTAAGCGCTTCCCACATCTCAAGTGCACAGTTCAAGATTTACCAGCGACTGTAGCTGAGGGAGCTTCCCAGCTGCCTGAGGCACTTAGAGATAGGGTTTCCTTCATGGCGCAGTGAGTTTCTATTCAATTATGAATTACACGGGCCGGCTGATGCTGACGATTCTCAACTAACTAGCGACTTCTTCACGGAGCAGCCCGTGGTCGCTGATATATATTTCTTTCGGTCTATCTTCCACAATTGGGCAGACAAATATTGCACCAAGATCCTCCAGAATCTTATACCGGCCTTGAGACCGGATGCTCGGGTGCTTATTCACGAGCAGATTTTACCAGAATTTGAGTCACTTTCTACCGCAGGTGCCCAGAGAGCAACGTAAGTCATCCGTAGCTCTTGCGACACCGTGTTTGGCATTATTAACTAGCCAGCCATTTGGACGTGGGCATGAAGCAGCTTCTGAATGCCAAAGAGCGGGAAATGGGCGAGTGGCCGGAACTATTTCGTAAAGCAGACCCCCGATTCCAGTATTTGGGTGCCCGGCGGCCAGAGGGCGGGACTTCGTGGATTATAGAGGCCACTTGGCAGGGTTAGGAAGCGAAGTGTAATCCCTGACAACGTGTTTAGTTAGTACATGTAACTCTATGGGTTAGGTAGTTGGAAGATTCCGCCAATAGAGCTAACCTTAGTTGCGGGTTAAGTATCAGATGCACTGTCTCATGTGTGGTAGGGACACACCTAGGTATCACTAAACTGCAGCAAGTACACACATTCAGGGTGGGTGACACAAGCGACGGCAGGCTATAACTGGTACGTAAGTAAAGAAGGGATAGAGTCTACTATGTTGTGTGTCGCCCACCTCAGTAACTTCCTGCCTTTCTTGGAAGACTGCAAGTGTTGGTGCAAAGGCTGCGTACCTAACCTAGATAGGTTCTATTCATATTACAGGTTGGCGCCTGTTAAGGCTTAGATGTGATTAGTAGTAGCATGGGTTGCTGTGTTATATGTACGAAGAATGGGCGAAGCACCGTCAATCGCCCACACGGCTGGACTTACCCGCACACCGCTACATGCAGCAAACCATACCTACTTATACAGCAGACATCTAGGACTAAGTAATTGTTTCGATCTTATGTGTGCTTCATGGAGCACGACACAAGGCCGGGTCAAGACCGAGAGTACTACTCTTCCAATGTGCGGCCAGGTTATAGGGGGATCAGCAGATGATTTCGGATGAAACAACTAGATCAATACAATATACTTACATAAACCACATAGTAGAGCATCAGAAGAACAACCATGACATGAACTTATCGACGCTAACAACAACGCGCTCATTTTATGCCGCAACTTCATTGTAGCTCGACATAATTCGTCGGCCCTTATTCAGAAAATGACAGACTCCAATGTCAAACCACGGCTTGAGACGCCGGCCGCTTCTTCTGCGGTTCCCCTGAATCCAGCCCTTCTCGTGGACAATCGCGATTCAGTAATCGCGCAAGAGGATTCCCAACCAGAGTCTACTGACACCGATGCAACAAGGACTCTGCTTGAGACAGAGAGTGCCGACTCAACGGCGGTCAATAGCAAGCTCTCGACCGCGCAGAGGGTCGCCACAATGGCCGTTCTGGCAAGTCTCAATTTCCTGGGCACTTTGGGATCTGGGATCCTCATAGCTGCCCTGCCACAAATCGCTCTCGACATCGGCCTCTCAGAAGGCCTAATTCTCTGGCCCGCCGCCGTCTACTCGCTCGCGGCTGGCTGTCTGCTCTTGATCTTCGGGACCGTCGCCGATGTGGTTGGCCCGAAGCCCATGTGGCTCACGGGCAGCTATCTGTACATCGTCTTCACCCTGGGCATTGGCTTCTCCAGGACGGGCATCCAGATGATTGTATTCCGTACTTTCCAGGGCGCCTCCATCTCCATGAGCCTCCCTACGACTGTCAGCCTTGTCGCCAACACCTTCCCGAGGGGGACCTGGCGAAACATTGCGTTCGCGACAATGGGGGTGGGCTACCCGCTCGGCTTCGCTGTCGGGCTCGTTCTCGGCGGCCTCTTCACCGACACAATCGGCTGGAGATGGGCTTACTATATGATGGCCATCATTAACTTCTTCATTTCGACTGTGGCAGTATGGTCGCTTCCACCAATTCACCGCAAAGATGCGTCTGAGACGACGTGGTTCCGTCGACTCGCCAGAGATATTGACTGGATTGGCGCGATCATCATTAGCGCTGCATCGGGTTTGTTGATGTACGTATTAGCCATCATAACCTCCTCATACAGACGCATTAGCGAACCTCATATCATTTTCTTGCTCGTCGTGTCTGTCTGCCTATTAATTTTCTTCCCCTTTTGGATGAACCTTCAAACCAGGGCAGGTCGACCAGCTTTGATACCCAACAGTCTATGGGGTGATTTCACTTTTGTCTCTATTTGTATCTCCGTTTTCCTTTCTTGGGCGTCTTTAAATGCCATTGAATACTTCACAACACTCTAGTAAGCTCCGCCAATCTGCCCGCTATCTACTGTACAGTTTAGGTAACAGACGATATCCAGCTTTCAGCAAGTACAGAAACTTTCGGCGCTTGATAGCTCTTTGAGGTTTCTTCCCCACGTCTTCATGGGAGTCGCAACCAACCTGTTAACCGGATATCTCGTCTCGCGCGTCCATGTCCAAAAGCTTTCCGTCATCTCTGCAGCGATCACTGCCGTCGCTCCCGCTTTGATGGCCACAGCCCTGATCGATTCGAATTACTGGTTCGCGCCTTTCTGGGCATTGCTGCTGTCGCCCGTAAATCCAGATGGTAAGCGCCTCGAGTTACCCCCCCCCCCCCACCAAAGCACACAGCTCTCTCGATCGTTATTAACCAACACCCCACATAGTGCTATTTACAGTTTCGAACCTCGTGATATCAGATGCGTTTCCGCCAGACGTTCAATCACTCGCAGGTGGTGTCTTCAATGAGATAGCGCAATTCGGAAACTCGGTTGGTCTCGCTGTGGCAGCTGCTATTGCTATGGCTGTCTCAGACCAGTCAGACATTGAAAACTACGAGGCGAGGCTTATGGAGGGTTTCAGGGTTGCGTTCTGGACAGTGTTTTCAGCCACAGCACTTATTATTGGAGTGTCATTTTTTGGACTGCGAAAGGGGGGCCTAGTTGGAAAGAAAAATAACTGATCAGTTGAATTGCCGCGTTCCTCATGTACAGCGCCATTCCACCGGGTGAACGATGCCTTGTATTGGAATCATGGACTTGGACGGTAAGGCGTCCCATACACTATCGCCAACTGAGCCAGTGCGCACTATCCCGGGGCATATGGCGTGGGCCTGGATGCTATGATCCCGGGATCAATTCGGTAGGTAAGTCCGCAGTCCTAATTCCCCGGGATGGGAGTCGATAGGGGCCTCGCTGAGTCCACAGTCAAGTTACATGTAACTCCTGGGCTTTTCCTAGGAGAAACACATAAAGAGAGCAATTGAGCTGGTCGCAAGACTGCATCCGTATCAATCTTAATGAGTGAAGGTATTCCCCCCTGTCCCTTTACGGAATCGCTTAAGAGTTACGTTTAAATATAAGTCAGTGAGATTATGAAGTGGTTAGGCATTTCCATCTCCGTGGGTTATATAAGCTATTAATAAACACTCTTATAGAAGGTTATCTCACTAATAAAAAGTATATTTTATCGAACTATAGTGAGAGATTACAATTGACTCGAAGTTATCTTATTATTAGCACTCTTTCTCTTTCGCGATCCGTTAACACTGTTGACATCCATACTAAGAGGTCTGTCATTGTGAAAGCAAGACATGACTGACCGCTGAGAAGGCTGGTTGCTAGACTGATTACCCACGGCATTCTTCCAGACTCCTGGGATACTTGTGCGACGTACCTTTTCCATCCCCTCAATATCCAGCGAATGTCAGATGGTGGTTGAGGCGCATTGCAGCTGCATACCGTTGCATTGGATAAATTCTCCGGGTAAAGTCACTCTCGTTCTGGATCGCGGTTCGAACCCCTGGACCAGCAGCTCGCGCATTGGCGATATCGATTCTTTGGTCACACCCTTACATCTAGTTATATGAAAGTCGTTTAAAAATATGCCTTTGCTGTTGATCCTGCGATTCTGTCTTCACTACCAAGAAAAGCTGAGTAGATTGCCGCCGTGGGAATGCCCAATAGCTTTTCTGCCTGAAATTGGGCAATATATTGTTAACGAGCAGTTTCGTAGCTATCCGGGTTGTAGGAATCAGTATTAACAACGGCTGCCTTACAGCTGATCTGAACCCAGGTTTGGTGAATTCTCCAAGTTCGTATATCGAAGTTAAGGATTCCCACCCTGGAGATCCTCCTTCTCTGTGCTTGCTCACCACCTCCATGGACACCACGCTGCTATTCGGTGTTGCGGGCCATGTCCGCGGTCACCGGCCAAACCACAACCCCCTTTTCCGTATCTTTCTCCCGCGTGCTGGTCTTATTGGACTTGGGCATCGGTACCACGTTACAGCGGCATGTCACACTCTCGTGAAGAGATGTCTCGATCAGGGAGCTGTGAGGCGATGATAGCAAGCTCTCAAGCCACCACCCTCACGACGCTGCCGCGCCCTGCCGCTCGCCCAGGCTTCCAGCCGGCGTTCCGAGGTCCTTCTCTGCATGTTCCATGCAAGTGCGTGGCACGAGGGTGCCACGGCGACGGCTGAGGTGCAGCTCGGCGCCTTACACGCTGCTGAGCAAGCTCGCATCTATTGGACGCGGCCGGGGGTGCGAGGCTTGGGATATGGCAGGATTCGAAGCGGCAGGGAACGGCACATCGATGGATGACCTGAGAGAGACGTAGTGTGGGAGCACTATGGTGGGAAGATCGCTGAGCTGAGTGCTGATGACGGGTCGAGACTGCTGGCTGCCTGTCGTCTGACAATCATGACAAGAACATGCAATACCTCACCAGGCAGGTTCTGGAGCTCGAGGTTCCCGTGTAGTTGAGTCCATATTGCTACCTGTTCATTTCCTGGCTGCAGGCTACACACCATGTATGCAGTCCGGGCCGCAATATAAAGCCACGCACCTGTCCCTACCGTTGGGTCAGATGCATTGCCAGATCCAGGCAAGATACACTCTTCTCCTGTCGATCACTTCCAGTCACGCAATCTGCATCCTGTCAACCATGAACTTGTTACTCTTCCTAACCTTCATCGTGGGCGTTGTAGCCGCCACAGATGTCCAAGGCCGTCCCAACAGGAATCTTCGCGCGCCGGTTGCTGTTGCTAGTGAATATACGACCGCCACGGGACATCCAACCGTGGAGTTCGGCACGGCGAACCTGAAGCAGATCCCTAGCAATGCCATAGATGCGGACTCGAAAGACGCGGCACTCCCAGTTCTAGCAAAGCGCTGGGTGCTAAGGCAACTTCGAGGACTGACGGAGCGACAGTCCACGACGAATGACTTCTATGAGTGCAGAGACTCTGTTCGTATCCCCCTTTCTTCTATTCACTTGGCCTTTCCCCTTATTCCCCTGTCCCCCTTCCCACACTCTGTTAAGCTTTCACCACCCACTTTATGCCCCTCTCTATTCCTCCCGCGTAGAACCTAAGTAACTACCTGACCCTCTCCTCTCATATCCTTCATCCCCTCTCCCCTACCCCTATCTCCCCTTTCATCCTCTCTCCCCTCACCCATCTCCCCTCCCAAAGCTAACCCCTCCCCCACCCCCAGACCCCCCTCCCCGCCACCACAGACTGCGACACCGTAGTCTCCTCGGTCCTCGCCGTGGACCAGGCTCTCATCGTGGCCGCGAACGCGTGCCTGACGTTCCAGTTCGGCACGTGCTGGGGCTTCTTCTGCGCGCTGTGCGACCAGCTGAGCACGGACACCGACTTCATCGGCGCGCAGCTCGGCACCGCGCACGCGCTCTGCCTCGTCGCGAATAACCAGGTCGGCACCATCGTGGGGGCGGACGCGCCGCAGTGGGAGGCCGGGTTCGTGTACCAGGGGGACGGGCTGCCGGATTATCATGATGTTTGTTAGAGAGGGGGAGAAGGGGGGCGGGGGGGGGGCTTGTTGGGTTGGAAAGGGGATGGGAGGGAGGGAAAAGAGATGGACGGTTGATATGTGTGCAGAGAAACCGATGGACGGTGCCAGGAAGATAGGAATGAAGCAAGAAGTGGAGGCAGATACAGGCCCGGGGGTCAAGGCCAGGCCCCAAAAAAAGTTGATACGCACCGAGACCCAAAGATAGGAGATAGGGGAAGTCAAGTCAGGTGTATGTATGTACTGTAGAGCCTCGTCGTGCCTGTACACATATAAAACGTAATAGCGCATCTGTGAATTTCCATATATTCGTTCACGTACCTATCTATATCCCCAGCATATTAAGGCATCAGAAACACGGTGATGAGTAAGTGAGTGTGAGTAGTTAGAGCATATTCTTTCCACTGACGCGTACACGGTCTCCGAATCTCACACCGTGGAAGTGGAAGTCCAAATCCCGGTGTACACTTATGCACGCAGCGCACGCAATGATTCAATCCCGCAAAGATCGAAACAGATAGAAAATATAGAAAAATCGCGCATTCAGACACTTGAGCGATCGACCGACCAATGCCGGCAGTTCATGAAGTAGGTAGAATAATATTCCTTTTCTTTTCTTTTCTTCTCCTCTTTCCCAACTCTATACTAACCGTACGCCTGTAAATAACTCAAAGTATCAGTGACAGTTTGGTTTTTGTCGTCAAGACTACCTAAGTGAGTCAGGTAAGTAGGGTCCCCGGTGTGTGTGTGTGTGTGTGTATATATATATATATATATATATATATGTCTCTGCCCAAATTTCATGCAGCCACCCCTCCCTCCCCTTTCTATCAATAATATATGCAATCGACCCAGCCGCCAGTTCCTATAACATGCGCCCGAGAGAGCCAGCCGGCTAAAAAACATACGTCTAATAATCGAATCGAAAAGGACAATCGCCACCTCACTGGTCATACGAAAGTGTGATCAATACAGCTGCTTTTTGGTTTAAAATCAATGCAGGTACACCCCTAAATGCACGCAAGAAATTCATCCAAAATAACGACAGACAAAATCACGACGCCGACGCCGACGCCGGGGCGGACACCGATGCGGGCGCGGGCACGGGCGCGGGCGCAGGAGCGGGCGTCATAAAGCCGAGATTGGCCTCGGGGACGGGATCCTCGTGCTTGGCGGTGCTGCCCTTGCCGCGCCAGGTGGAGACGGCGGGGATGTCGGCGGCCCAGCGCTCCTCCTCGGTGCCGTAGGCGCGCGGGGTGAGCTTGATGAGGGTGTGCAGGGGCACGTTCATCCAGGGGCTGAGGGTCTGGTCCTTCTTCATGAAGTAGGCGTAGATGCAGCGCAGGATGGCCTGGTGCGTGACGATCAGGATGTCCTCGGACCGCTCCAGCTCCATGATGATCGGCTCCAGCCGGATCACCACGTCCCGGTACGACTCCCCGCCCCGGTACCGGTAGTTGTACTTGTCCTCGTCCCGCGCCACGAAGTCCTCCGGGTACACGTCCTTAATCTCCTGGTACGTCATCCCGTCGCATACGCCCGCGTCCAGCTCGTCTAGCGCCTTCCATTGCAGCTGGTTGTAGTTCTCCGGCAGGAATCGCGCCGTCTGTATCGTGCGCTTGAGCGTCGATGTCCATACGGTAAGTGGTCTGTCTCCCTATTTGATTACAGACTTGTTAGTTCATGCTATAAGCGAGCGCAGCTGGTCACGCGACCAAATGAGGGACAACTTACACCGACAGACTGACGAACTAGTTCAGGTAACTTTTTAGCGTATTGATGTCCTCTCGGAGACAGATCTGCATCACCCCCAATCCTCCCATAGAGGTTGTATAATGACTCGCCATGTCTCGAGAGCCAGACAGACCTGGGTCGAATGTGCAGGTTCATGAGGTAGTAGACGACCCGACTCTGCAGGTAGTCCTGTATGCGGTTGATGATGACCTGGCTGCCGACATCCATGATCTTGAGGTACGTGTAATCGTTCTCGTCGCCATCCTCGTCGATCGTCTTGTACACCTTCTCATAATGCTTGATCCGATTGCGGAAGTCCAGGGAGGCTTTCTCGGGGTCTTGGCCCTGATAGTCAGGACTCGTAGTCTTGACGTCCCGAACATTGGCCATGATCAGGCTCTCCTCCTCACACTTCGACTCGACAAAGAGCACCTCGATACCCTCGCGCGTCAGCACGTCGAAGACCCATTTCCGCCGTTCCTTGGTCGAATTGGTGGCGTCGAGGATCCCGATCACACCGCCCTGCCTGAACCAGCCCAGCATGTCCGCAATAGCAGCCTCGGCGGCGGCCCGACGCTTGCGTTCCCCTTCGGTGTTGCTGGTGTCAAAGAAGTCCGCCGAGGGTTGGGGGGCATCGTTACGGCGATAATTGCCGACATTGAAAGTCTTGGCATCGATCGAGAGCCACTGGAGATAACGTTGTGCTTCAGTCAGGAGACAGACTCGGTTAGCATCGAGAGCGTTCCACAAGCGTAAGGGGGGATTTGCCAATGGGGTAATAACAGATCGGTCTGTGGTACCTTTTTGTGCAATGTAGCTCTTCCCACGTGCAGGCAGGCCTACCATCACAACGCAGATCTTGGTGTCCTCGACCTGGACCGCACGGCCGTTAGTGCCTTTTCCCATCTTGCCAACTTGCTAGTACGACGACAGAATTATGCTGGCGCAGCGGAACCATGTGAGGCAATGGGGGTGTGTAGTATGAAAGGAAGCCGAGGAGGTAGGTAGGTAAGTAGGTAGGTAGGGAAGTAAAATAGGTAAGTAGGTTAAGGTGGGCCGAGGCTTCACGATGGAGGGCGAGAGGAAAGAGATGTGACGAGATGTAGAGATGTAGAGAGATGTATTGGATATGATCGAACGATCAGGTCCCAAAAACAGCCGATAGGCGAAGACAGGAACTGGCACTGCACGACGGTAAGGTACGGCAAGGTACGGTACAGATGGTATGTACAATAATAGATTGCAGGCTGCAGCAGATATGGGAAGGGGGAAGCGGGAAGCGAGAAGCGGGAACGGGGAAGGGAGACCAGAGTTCGAATCGAGGTGTGAGGTAAGAGGTAAGAGGTAAGAGGTAAGTGGTAAGTGGTAAGGTCGGTAAGGTAAGGAAGGGCAAGTCTAGGTAGGTATGGATCCGATATGTACAGTACTATGTATAGGGAATTGGAAATGTAGGCATACGTAGGAGGTATATGTATGTATGTATGTAGTAGATACGGGGTAAGAGGTAGGTTAGGCAGAGGTATGCACGAGATTCCGTCACCACTCCAACACCGGGATTCCCAGGAACGACTCGTGTGCTCAAAGTAAAAAAAAGTTTCAAATTGAGCAATGAGAATCGCGGAATCCCAATTCTAGAAGCCGGTAACACCCCGCATTAACGGGATCCCCTCTCTCGAGACGCGGACGCCACCTGGGCCACCTGGACACCTGCACCTCGGCCACTGGCAAGACTAGCAGGCTGCTAGGTAGGAAAGACTGGGGTGGGCACCTGAGCACCTGAGCACTTTGCGGGGCCTTTATGTATTAGCCACCAAGCTACGAGGTACATAGCTTATAGGCAGCTTTACCTGGTACATATCGTGAGAGGGCCAAGCACTCCCAAGCCAGAATTGGTCCAAAAATCAGCCCGTTAACGCCAATACTTTGTACCGTATGTAGTACGCAGTATGTAATCTGTAAGCAACACGAACCTGCCAACACTTCATCAGGTCAGGCCATGATACATCCATACATACATACATACAGCAGCCGCCACATGGAGAACCCTGCTTTGCTGCTAGAGGCGCCATCTTGGTGCACGTTGTCTGATCGCTCAGATCATCCGAGAGAGAGAGAGAGAGAGAGAGATGGCACATCCCGAGGTTGCATAAGTAACAAATCGCCCCTCCCCCCCTAGATGGATGGATTGATTCACAGGTGTGTGATCAGGTAACCTAGGTAAAGCCATTCGGTGAAGGAACTGACCGACCTCCAAATGCTCCGTTGCTCCGTACGTAGTCGAGCGAGGACCTCATCAATTCTGTAATACCTCTCTCACTCCCTCTCATTCTCTCACTCTCTCTCACACACTCTCACACATACACACATACTCTCTCTAATCGGGTTATAAATACCGATGTCACTTCCGCGAAGCCAATTATCCATCGAGTTGATAGAAGAACACAGGCCTGTCTGTCCGCAACCGCACGCGCAACCGACTCCTCCCGAAGGGCGTTCATCCCCCTTCCCGCTTAGGAACACACATTGCCGGCATCTTTTCCAGCAGCAGGCAAAACTATTGCCGACGTAACGAACCCCAAACACTTGGTGCCACGAACGCGGTATCGCTACCGATTCAGCCAGCCAGCCATCAGGGTATTGTTTTCATTCCCCGGCTAGGACTTCCAAAAGGTGATGCGATGATCCCGTAGGACAAAACACACACACGCACACGTCTCTCACTAGAGAGCGATGGAGAGAGTGATGAAGTAGTCGTACGCCCCTTCTGCACATCAGAATGGATGCCCATCATGGGTTCGTCTGGACGCGTATGCTCTGCCGTGACACCTGCAACTCCTCCTTGTGGTAGCCGGAGGGCGGTGTGCGCATTCATTGACTAGTCAACTTGACCATTATGTCGGTGGTGATGATGATGATGATTCAGCAGGCTAGCTAGCACCGCAGCGGGTTTTGACTTCATTTTTCCCCCCGGGGCCGTCTCGAGAGAGGTATCAGCTCACAGTTCATTCCGAACCAGATCTCCCCGTGTTCCCTATGCAGAGTACACCGACAACCTCCGCCTTCCAAGGAGGTCACGGCGGAGCGTACATACGGTTTGACGTCGAGACAAGAGTGTGTGTGTGTGTGTGTGAAAGCAAAGGGAGAAAAAAAATTAAAGCCTTACCTTGGAAAAGCTCACTGCATGACCTCTATGCGGCCGACCGCCTGCAATGACACCCCTCATCGTGACAATTCGGGAAGTTCGGGTCTTCGTTTCCTTAGATTCGGGGCGTGATTGAGTCCCTTCCTGTCTTGGATTTGACGATATTGCCCGGGGGAACCTCCTCCAAAGAAAAATTTGCGATCGACTAGATTATGCTGTGTTTTGCTGCTGCACAAATAGGAAGCGCGCGGGATTTGCGTGGGGGGCTGCTTAGTGGAAAGAATAGGTAAGTAGGTATGTATTGAATGGGCTTAACCAACAAAAAGACCGCCGTCGCGAAATTGACGAATCGTGTACTTATGCCGAAATGCAACATATGAAACGGAAGAATAATCAATACGACCAAGTTAGTTGGTCTCAATGGAAAACAAAAAGAACTTTGTTACAGAAAGCGAGTTCGGCTCCTGTCGTTGAGAATGTCGCATACATATCAGATCAGACACGTGCAAGCTGCAATGACGAAACACAGCCAAGCAGAGCCAGAATCATAGACATGGAAGAAGCACGCCAAGACCCTTGTACGTACCAGCGTACCGGATTCCTTTGATACATATCACTCGAGGAGCCCGAATTCCAATTCTTTTATCTCCCATTTAGTCATTTTGGGGAGTAATTTACTACTCCAACTTGGGCCCCGGAGTCAGGCATGTGTCCTTTGTTCGCTGACAGTTATACTCCTCTTAACTCTTGGACAAGTTGTAGTAGAGTAATCGCTGACTCCTGAAGGTGGAACACACTGCAGCCGCATTAGTTTGGTGATAAGTTGGCGGGTCGGGCGTCCCTCGCTCGATATTGTCATCCTTCCTGCAGGCTACGGATGCAACCCAATACCAAGCATCTCAATTGTCGACGGCTGATGGCTTCCAGCCATGTTCCAGCCATGCATGCAACTAGTGGATAAATCCGTAGTGGCAGAGTGGCCAGTGAAAGGGGCCTAGACATGCATCATAGTGCCAAAAGCCCAGTACTGCGCCAAAGTAAACGTACGGATTAATCATCATTGACATCTGAAGCACCACTTTAATCGCAATATCATACAACCTTTCTTGATTCGTCACAAACATCTTAGAACACCCAGCTATAGCAACTCGAACAGGTACGTATCGTAGCTATGCATCTCGAGATACAGGCGTCTGCCCGCATGCTTTACATCGACCACTCATAGCCTAGAGTCGCGAGCTTGAGGTTGTGGCGCTCTAGTAGAATTGATGACTCCAGAGTTCAACACGTCCCATACCAACATTCATCATTACCACGACGTTGGTCAAGAATGCTGCCCCTAGAATGTAAGGACCGCTGCCTCCCGTCGAAATTGCAGTTGAGCAAAGTCCTGTGTCTGGGTCCTTCATCTCACGGTTTATCATGTCCTTAGGACTGACCCAGTAAATGCTGGCGGATATTTGAACACCAAAACTTGGTGGGATAGCGTCGCAGTCAGTGAAGTAGGCACCAGCATGCCAGACGTACGTCGCTGGTGGGTCGAATTGCGCATTCACTGCGTCAGCCAGGTCTGTTATAGTACATATAAGTTAGTGCTCTAGTTACATGGTGAAGACGGCGTACCCGGGGGTAGGTAAATCAACGTCGTGCCAGTATCTAATACGAATGGATATTGGTCACTCGTTATGGTCTGTCCGAATTTAAAGCCCTCCGGCACGATGGTGTAAAATGACGGCTGGTAGGAGGTGCTATCCTTATCGATGACACTAGATCAAACGGAGTCAGTGAATACACCTTATGCATAGGTTCAGAGTTTCGCATCCTATCTCCGGAGTATTCCAGACGAATTGATACAATTCCACGGACAGGCAAGCACGGAACAATGAATTCCAAGACACGTACTTGGCCTAGCACGTTGGCAAGTTAGATGATTCCAAGAATAACGGAATCCGTCCAGTCACTTACAATTAGAATAGGGGTTTCAACCCAATAGCTCGAATCCAGGTCCACGGGTGGCATTCCCCCAACGCTTATAGATCCGGCTGAAGAATTCCTATCCACTGTAAAAGTGAATCAGCAACATAATCTTGTAGATAGTTTAGAAGTGCTTATACTTCGGAGCTTGCCGACATAGTTCCTCAGAATCCCCCAAGGTACTTTGGATATCGCGAGATAAATAGGAACATACGTACAGGCAATGACAAAATACGGCTCTATGAAGCCTTCGGAAACCAACGAGGTGAAGAATGGTGAATATGAATTGGAAGGTTCACTATCGTCGTCAAGATCATTACCCCAATATGCGTTTGTCAGAGATGGGTATGCTAGACCAAGTATGCCTGAAGTGAAGTTATTGCCTGAGTAATTGGGAGTCAGTAGGTCTTCTCATAACAGGGCAATAAGTATTATCCGTTTCATGAGACTCAGAAGGAGTCGAATATTACGACTGGGAAAGCGGATTGCTTGTTGACTAACCGTTCCATGTGCCCTGACTTGCCAGAGCTACTTCCTGCTTCTTCACAGTGATATTCGCGAACTCAATGTCCTAATAAGAAAGTGGTTAGAAAACGGTCTGCTCTTAAAAATAAAGAGCCACTGGGTATTCAAGCGCAGATGATGGCCCTGTCCTCATACATCCTATTAGGCACGTTTTCCAATGCTCAGGTTGCAACTCACCATATACCCTAGACCTGTGCGTAAGATAGTTAGCGTTTTATAAAGCTAATTTATGTTATACTTCGTTACGGACAAGATCACCATAGAGATCTGGGAATTTTCGCATCGACTTACGGCCCTGTACAGTCTCGCCATCACCATACGAGATGTCAAAATGCTGGTCAGTGATAGGTTTGCCAGAGAAGTTGCCGGTGAATGAAGGGCCAAGCGCACATTCCTCCTCGGAAATAGTCGTATTCATATTGTCTTTACAGGTAAAGTGCGATCTTTTGACCCCTATGCTGACGTGAGTGGGCAGACCAGGAGTCACTGCATCCGAGCTTTGATATGAACATACATGTATCAGCTGATCCAGTGTCGATTATGACATTCATAGTTACTCCGTTGAAGGTAGCCTCTACTGCATACTCAATAGCGCGGTGGTCGACTACAGTGATATTCTCGGAGCCTCCACGATGGATCTGACCGAACAGGGACGCGGCAGAGCGTTGAGGCTTGTTAGTTCCACTATGAGGCACGCGTTTCAGGTCAAGGTAGTTCTGGACCTTCCTCTCGACTGGAGTAGACGTGATAGGCTTCACGGTACGAAATTCCAAGCCGGGAAGAGAGAGTGAGGTGACGACATCACCACGAGCGGACTCATACGGGTACCGTTGGGGAGAAGCCGCCAGGCAGAGGCCTGCTAGGGCAAAGAGATTGAAGAACATCATGATGAACACGGATCAGGAAGTGAATGAGGGCTTTCAAAAAACCTCAAAGAACAAGACGAAGGACAGAGGCACCCTTGATACTGAGAGAATTGGACAAGAGAAGGCAGTGCAGCTGCTTCAGTATTCAGAAATAAGGAGGAGGGTGAGGAAAGAAGAATACGCAAGTGTTGAAAGACGAGCGGGAAAAAAATACAATACAGAGTTTGCAAGTGAATTTTAAAGGACCGACCTCAGGTAGGCGCGTATAAGTGCGAATAATTGCAATGGCGAGGAAGGTGTGAAGCGGCACTGTAGATTACACGGAAATCTTCCCCCTGTCTCCTGCTATCAGAGTCTCTAGCAACACAACGACAACCAAATTAGGATCCAACTTCCCGTCCCTTCAACAGGTACATTTAATCCCCTTAGGTACTCATATCCTTTGAAATATCTAGAGCGAGACTTGTGGAACCTTGTTACACGTATGCTTCTATTTGGCACCAGCATCAATTTCTAAAGATAAGAGCAGCTTTATACAATTGTTCTACCAGGAATCTAACGAGTTCTATTCTATACATCTTCTATACTATATATATCGTCCTAATTCAGCATTCTTATCAAGATAATTACATTGTCCCTAAAGGAATAGGTAGGTAACTAGATCCAGGAAGGTAATCTTCACCTAGGTACCCAATCCTATGATGGTTCTGGGTACCTGCATGTGCATGCAGCTCGCCTTCGCACATCCGATGCAAGATCCAGTAAGCAAGCATATAGCACATCATTATATGAACCTTTGTTTTGGTATATTTGATACACGGGAGCTGACCCTTTGGGTCCTTTAAGACCGTTACCTATGTACTTGACCTTTATCACGATATGTACCATGGTGATACATTTCGGCTGATATACTGCGTTTCAGTAAATATATGACTGCACGCACGGCAGCCAGTCTCAGTTATGATTATGCCCAATAAATTGTATTGGAAATAGGTATGATAACCTGAGTGTAAGTGCTTCATTGCTTAGCAGCGTGATTACGTAACGACCTAAGCAGCTTGATAAGAAACTGGACATTAGCAAATACCTAGGTAGTCATGTATCAACGTTCGTTACCTTTCTAGATAGTAGATCATTGGACGAAGAATCCAATGTATTATTTGGTGTTATTGTGATTGTTTACTCGGGTGCATGTGTTACGTTGAGAGCATCTACTTACCTAATGTTACGATGGTGCTACTTATATGCCCGACCAATACTAATTTGCAAGTTACATAGCGAGCCAAATTAATCTGCGGGCTTTCATGGGCGCTTCCAATAGCCGTTGAGACAGTGATGTGTAGAAAGGATAAGAAGCAGGCATAGTTATGCAATGCCTTGAAAGCTAACGCGCATCTGTGCTTTTAGATTGCGTTTATACGTTGAATTTATACCTGTAGAAACCTATAGAGTATAGATGAATGCTACCTGGTGTTAGGTTTAAGAAATATTCAATAGTCTGAAGACTAGCTTTCTTTGTAAACCATCAAGGTAGGCTTAAATCAAGACTATATCACTAGATATTGCGCCTGATGGAGATGTTGAAGTGGCCGATGCCAAGTATAACCCACCTTATTGGCTGATCCTCGTTCACATAGACAGAGAATGACAGGAACAAAAAAAAGGATAGAAAAAGGCAAATGAGCATACGGCATCCTGAATCCTGAATCTGTATTACTTATGTATATATACGTTGCTGGTATGATGTTAGCTCGTACGAAACCTCAGCCAAGACCCCAGTCGCTAACACGGACCATCGGTGGTTTAACATCTTGTTGGCGCCGTGGCGGAGCATCAATCATTCCGACACGGCGCCCCGTTACGGGTTGTACCGTGGACCTAAGCCGATCCTTCAATACAATTTCAAGCCGAGGTATTCTGGGCTACTCAATTCCTTATTCTTTACAGTTTATTTCTAGTCATCTTGACAAACATTCTCAAAATTCATCTTCAGTAATTTTCCCGCGTTTCAGTCAACACCTTGATAGGTTCGGGGGTCGGAACAATGGCATCTAACCAACTGACCTCAGCATCACTCCAACCATTATCGATGATGGCAAAGTTATCGTCTCTTGTCTACTTCTACGAGCCCGAGAAGACCCTGTCACCGCAACCCGGAGCTTCACCAGCTCCGAAGCTCATTCTCTTCGCCGCATGGATGGACGCACGAGACCTGCACATCGCTAAATACATCACGCAATACCAGGCGGTCTACCCGACCTCGACCATCTTACTAGTCAAATTCGCACTCAGTGGGATCCTCTTGGCTTCGTCGTATAGACCCGTGCAACCTGCTATCTCGTATCTTCGGTCCCAGATCGACTCCGGTGTCCTATCCGCCTCGCCGCCACGGCCCGAGATCCTGGCCCATATCTTCTCTAATGGCGGCTCTACCAGCATGCAGAAAATTTACCAGGCCTTCCGCCAGCAGACGGGCCAATCGTTCCCGCTCCACACGGCCGTGTACGACTCGTGTCCGGGGCTATATAGGTTCAACGCCACGTACAACGCGATGATAGTCGGGTTTCCCAAGGGCATCATCCGACTGATCGCCGCTCCGGTTATCTGCGCGATGATTCTCAGCCTCTGGGTGTGCCACCGGCCGTTGAAGTTCTTGTTCGGGGAGGATGCGTTGCTGAAGAACTCGAACGTCCTCAATGATCCGAGTCTGGTCAAGCAGAGGAACCGTTCGTATATCTACGGCAAGGCCGATATCATGGTGGATTGGCGGGATGTGGAGCAGCACGCGACGACGGCTTTGGAGAAGGGTATAGCGGTGAGAAGGGAGGTGTTTGACCGCAGCCCGCACGTATCTCACATGAGAACTGATGGCGAGAGGTACTGGAAGATTGTGACTGAGACCTGGGAAAAGGCACTAGTGGGGATATAGCTGGCGAACGATTGTTCCGATGAACAGGCCTGATATAAAGGTTTAAGGGGCGTGTGGTCATCGGCTACCTCGTCGATAAATTGAGGTCACGGAAGCTCGATATAAAATCTAGTGGTCGCCTCATATATATGAGATAATTAATTGCATCTATCAATTGCTCCGCGGCATCATTGTGGAAAGATGGCACAACAGCAGCCTCAAAATCCACTTTCGGTCTGTTGTCCTCCTTGTCCGTTCACTTTCTCCAGCTGAAGGAAGGTCGTATGCTTTATATTCACGATCTAGCTCCCCAGTGAGTTCCAAATCCATATCATTATTCAAAGTATTCGATTCCTGTACCCAAGCGTTTTCTTTATCAAGAGATATTTCACTTCTTTCGGACAGCTGTGGTATTTCAAGGGAGAACGAGGGCATAGGTTGAGATTCGTGCTTGCGCAAGGCTAGGCTTCGAATACATGATTTGCATCTTTCGATCTCAGAATTACTGCATGATCGAAATACGCCGGCTGGACAACGGCCAAGAGGTGTCGATGGCCTCGCGTCAGAGCATCGCCACGATCGCGACCATACAGACCTCCTGCGACAAGTAGTGCAGGTTGTGAAGTAACTGGTCGAGTGGCACATCTGGTATTAGTCAGTCGTGTGGGAGTGTAGAGATTGTCCCTTGATGGTAACAGCAGTGGTCTCTGGCTGAAAAGTATTTCGGCAGAAAGATACCCAAGTGCGAGCTCAGGAGTAAGCGTGTTTTAAAACGTGGAAATTCTACTCACGCAGCATAGAGGTACTAGGTCGTGATATACTGCCCTCAACAATGTGTGTTGGTGTTGGTCATTCCTTGGGCGCTTCCAACATGCTCACTTCTTTGTCATGGCTATGCGAGAGCTCACCAACTCACCCAGGAACAAGGAATGTCGCTCATATATATATAACTGTGTGAGTTTTTGATTCCATTGCTGCTGCTACCAAATGTGTTCGTCTATTTTATGGCTCTCTTGTGCTATAATAAGTACTGTTGGCTCTGATAGGTCCTGACTCTACATCTTCACTTAGCTCGGTATTTCGTCTAGACATTCCCAATACTGAGCTTCCGAAGGTAAGAGCTCTTGATGGTCTTAGGGGAGCCTCATTTGTGTTCGTCTCATCGCCGGTGTCTTGATTTGTCGTCGCTTTCAGTCTTGTGGTATTTGCATTTACTTTCCATTCTCTGGTCAGCTCCACTTGTTTATTCCGGAGAGAATTTGATTTAGCTGTAAATTTCCGTCCTAGCATATACAGGCCGGTGTTGACTTCAACCCAGGTAGTGGTAATATTGTAGATGAATGATATGACACTACGCATGAGTACTGCGAAAGTGTTGGTGAAGGTATTGGGGTTGAAGGCGAGTAGAAACGAGACAATGATAATTCCGAGAGATATAGGAACTGAAGATGTGTTAAAATTTACCATAAATGGTGAGGATTGCAGGTAGAACTTACATATGTAGGTAAATTCCTGCGCGAGAGTGAAGTACCCGCTGTTGAGCTCAACAGCATTCATGCCAAACAAGGAAGACAGAAAAGACAACGGGAGCTAGGAGAGTTAGGCCAAATTTGAGCGCGTAGGTATATCCTTCATATGCTTACAAATATAATGGTTACCATTGTAAGAAGCATGATGGACTGGCCTTGCTTGAAAACCTCTTCACCATTCTTGACGGCTTCGCGGGCCTCGATGACGCCTGCTTGTTGCTGTTTAAGAGTCAGGAGTTCCTTTAAAGCATCGGAGCCATTCCTCGCTAGGTCAAGCAGTATTTTGAGCTCTCTAATTCGGGTTTCAATAGAAGCTTGCAGACGTTTTGCGCGGGCAACCGTCAGCCATGGGGAGTGCCTTGTTGCGGTGGTTGAGGGTAGTGCTTGTTCGATCTGCTTCGTGAACATGTCCATCACCGTTTGTTGCTGCTCCTCGACTCTGATAATTATCTGCATCTCATCCATAATGTCTTTTGCTTCCTTCAGCAAGCTACCCTCGGCCTGGATGTTGAGCAGTATATGCTGTGTTGCTGCATCTTGGTATTGGGCTAGTCCATACTTCCCAGATGCAAGATGAGCATATATAAGAAACTGGTTGAATGCCGCGGTCTGTTTATATGTCTATTATATTGCAATTAGCCTCTTTATATGAACTTTGGCATCATTACTAACAATGCTGCGGATAGCCTCTGCGAAGATGTCGCCTAGCTTGGGTCTTCTATCGTGAGATAGGGTTCTATCGAAGAAGACTCGCGAGCATTCATCCATTACGATCAGAGCTAAATCATATGATGAGTTGATTTCGTCATTGTTGGCGTTGACCAATCTTGTCCGAATCGATTGATGAACATCAGAGGTATCGGGCCTGAGCTTCCCCCATCGACGTGGAAAGCTCGTTATGAGCGTTCCTAGTCAACTAATAAGTACTTCTCGGAGAACAACCCCCCTTATTGTGGACACCACTTACTATCGTCTAATATCCAAAGCCATAGCTGACCTACCATGATCAACCGAGGTACCTTCTTGATTTCTTCCTGGCACTCACGGCACTTCTCTTGCTTTTCGGCACGTTTCTTTCCGACGCCTTTCTTTTCAGCGCCTTTCTTTCCGGTACAGTGTGTGTGTTGAGTTGGACATGTTGCACGATAGACAACTTGGTCCTTGTCTCTTGCATTGGTGCTTCTCAATGCTCCATAGTAAGATTGGTCCAAAGTTCTGCGTGGATGTAGTGGTGGGTTCTTATGTAGGTACTTGGTGATCAGACACTCTTCTATGATAAAATCCATAGCTTCGAAGAGCTCGGCTGCTGCTCGTAGGATAAGGCCAACCAGTTTTCCCTTCTCGGTGACTAATGAGGGTTTCTGATCCTGTCTAGTCTTATCCGGGAGCTCAGTTGTCGCAGCACCATCAGCGACCAAACCCGCTCCTTTTTTCATAAACCGAGATATTTTCCTAGTCTCTCCGGTATTGAGGTGTTGCCCAAAGCCGTCAGGTGGTTCTTTCGCAGATGACAAGTTTTGGGCATCAACCACAGTCTCCGCCATTGTGCTTCTCTCATGGTTGATTCTCTTGATCTTCTCAGCAGTACGGGCTTGACCTCTGCCAGTCTCCCAATGCAGGTAAGGCATGAATAGTGCCATGGTGCCGGAATCAGTCGTTGCTGTGTCAGTCGGGATCGTATCACAAAATGGTTTCATATGGCGGGCGTGTATCTCAGAGCTGGAGTCAAAGTTCTGTTGAGCCTCCCAAAACTCGGGTCTGAGGAGCATTCCTGTCCTCGTTCTAATGTGTTGATTATTCCGTTTCGGTCGTTGCTCGTGATAAAACCGAGCCATTACTTCTTCAACCCACAGCATATTGTTCGCCGGTAGGTGAAAATAGCGAACTGTGCTTCCCTCATCTTGCATCAAGGGGTTTTCATTTTCGTCGTCTGCGAGAAGTTCCTTGACTGAAAATTTCTGGTCGGGAAAGCAGCCATCTAGCCCAGGGCAATCATATGGTTTACCATCCTTAAAGTAGATAACTGGTGCTGGGATCAGGGAGTCCACGTCTTCCATCTGCGAAGGCACAAGCGTACTTGTGCTAGAACTCTGCACAGACGGCGAACGCTTATTATCTCCTAGTCGATATTGATCTACTAATAAGCGAAGCTTCCGTGCTTTTGCGCCTGCGTCATCGTCATTTGGAACTTCTGGGAGACCCTCTAACATCACTCGCAGCTGCTCAACTTGGCTGGCTTCTTGACGGAGGCGCTGCTGCGAGCGTGTTGAGAGCGTGCTCAAATATTGTTCTCTTTTCGATATTCTGAGGCATCCTGTATAGTGAAGAGATTCGTCACCAATGTCATCGTCATGAGCTCCCGAGCTCAGGCAACTGCGTGGATAGACAGCCCGCCACAGGTTCACCATAATGAAGTAACGGTCAAAGTAGTGGGCGGGTATATATAATACAAAACTGAATTTCGAGTGTTAAGGACCATTAAATGAAATGTAATGTTGTTCTATCGCATGTCTGACCTGAGTTTGATGACATTTTATCTGCCCAGGTCTAGTGGCTGAACTCATTCAAATCTTATATCGTTGACATGAAAACTCACCAAGGATGTTAAATAGATTTCCGAATTGAATCCTTCTGATCCTTCTGGCATAAACAATCAAAAGCTGGAAGCTGTGAAACCGCCACAGCTAGGGTCATAGGGTGTTAAGAGCCCTCGCCCTCAAACCTCAAACCTCATATGGGTAAATGGTGGAAAAGTTGTTGTCCCATATCCTCAAGTGGCTGTTTTCAGTATACAATACAATTTGTCGAATTACGTCCTTGGAGTCAGGGATATTCTTGTCGATGCGGCTGATACCTCATTCTCCCCAAGTCGAGAGTGGCAGATTGTGATACAGGGGTCACGTTTCAAGATTCTATATAGATATAAGTTTCAATCTGAACCTAATCCTTACCTAATCAGTAGGTTTGAGCCAATGCTAATTTGTTATTCATCATTGATGGAACGAACACCTCCTGGGTGAGATTGGATACATCAGACAATTACGCCAGAAGAACCTCCGTGCCGGAACCGAGTAGTCGTATCATAATTATCATCCAAAAATAACTCTAGGGTGTGACTTCATACTTTCAAACACGCCTCTTGACTTGCAGTTGTTTCATTGACACCTCTTCTTTAATATGTCTAAATTGTGTCACGATTGCCTCTTACACAGGCAGTGATCAAAGCATATGTACGGTCGGCTTTGGTAGATTTCACGTCTCAGATGTCGCTTGCACATACAACAGACACAGGTTTTCCACTGTGTGGGCATATGCTTTCCTGCAACGTAGAGATTGGGGCTTGGCTGTATAGGTCGTACTTGCATCCTGTTCTCTATCAGAACTTTTCTTATTGTCCTCAACTAGATGTGGTAGGTACGACGTTAAATTAAGCATACAATGCACGCCGGATTGAAGTGTATTCTTGTCTTTCGGTCCCATACTCGGGCAGTAGCACGGAGAGAGGTATTGGCTTGTCTGAAGGCGCAGAACAAACATCTGGATCCAAAGTCCGAACCTTTGCACCTAGAGGTAATGGAAGGTCCTTTTCATCTGGGAGGCCTTCAGATTCCAGCCTATCCATGGCTTTCCGCCCCAAATCATCTACTACACCACGCATTTTAGCCCAGAATTGTTCATCTGATAAGCTCCATAATTCCTCTTCTCGCACATTCCCACTTCGAAGCACTGATTTCATGAGCCGTGCAGTTCTCGTGTATAGATCTCCGTGTGCTGGGTTTCCCCACACGTCTCTATCGCAAACCATGTACGATCTCGCCAAGATCAATGCAAGTTGCTGATCTTGTAGCACGAGGAGACGGGGGTATGACGTGGCACTAGGTACAGCTTTGAGAGAAGCTACAATGCGTTGGGCATCGTTTAAGCTGAGATTGCCAAAGCTTACAGCATCACGGAGACCATAATCAAGTCTATCTGCACAAAGATGCGGTGAAGGCATTTCGACCAGGGGGTACAAGTCTTCTTCAAGGGGCTTTAAATCTCCGAAGCCATGTCGAGTGAGGATCTCCGGTATATTGGTTGTTTTGACGTATCGCGCCTTGTGCATCTCGTGAAAGCTGGTTTCTCCCGGTTCAGTAAGTGCGAAGTCTACAACGTGGCTCATCGCCGTGTGGCTGATGTCATGTAAAAGTGCAGCGACTTGCTCATCCAAGCCAGCGCCGACATGGCGTACAAGGAGGAAAGCACCAACAGAGTGCTCAAGTCGAGTCACTTTCGGTGTTATGCCAAGAAAACCTGACACACCATGCTGATGAACTCCAGCGAGGCGAGTTACGACTGGCGATTGCAAGAGCTCGACAAGTACTGGCTCAGAAATAGTGTGTTTGCCGTATAGTTGATCATCAATAACAACGCTGTCCGTGGCTGAGAAATCAAGACTCTGGAAATGGCCCGCCTTGAATGGACTAGTCATTTGCATGATTAGAGCAGAGGATTGGGGCGAATAATAGGAGTATTAGCTTTTGAAATTAAAGACGAAGGCCCTGATTTGATATGGAGGTGTATTGGTGTTGTAGAGGTAATGGGGGCTAGCTAACGAATTCCGTACGTTTGAGTCACTGCCGTACCTAGGTAGTACATGCATATGACGTGATAAAAATAAGTTGCAGTGCAGCTCGTGTCGTGGCTCCTTGCTTTAACCGACGCGTAGAGCCATTTCGCAAACGCCGGTTGTAAAACTGGGGCTGATCGGACCATCAGCCTTAACCGGAGTCCGGGTCCGAGTCTGGGCGCTCAAGGCAAGCCGGAGAGAAAAATGGCCCTGGAAGAATCTCCAGTAAAGCAAGCCACAGTCATTCTATGAAGCCAAAGCACTATCAGGCAAAGTAAAGAAGCCTGGTATAATGCTTCTTACTTCCAACGCCAACCTAAGAGTTGCAAAGGACCAGCTAGCTCAGAGCTCAAGAATATATATAATCAAACACAGGCCAAGCAGAACGGGGCTTATTACTTCTGGTGAAGCTGACTCCAAGCGATACACCACACCAGGAAATTGCAACACATTTGTAAAGACAGAACCATCATCCGAAGTCATCGCCCTTAATAAATGCATCCTAGACCGGCTGGGAAAAAGTTATTTGTTTATTCCTTTTTTATTTACGACAAGTTTCCTTTTAGGCTGTGAGCCTTCTGGCTGGCGACGACCTTTCGTCTTCACCCTCCTGTCTAGCCAAATAGCATGTGCCTGTCTCTATCCCTAATCAACCCTACAATCCATACTTACGGTTTCAGTACTATCTACTTCAATATAATGTAATTGTTCGATATACCTAGATCAATGAACTGCTGCATAGAATGCTCCTTTATGCACTTCAAACTACATCTAATTATAAGCTGATGACTCCGAAATAACATTGTATTCCCGTACCAAAAGTTGTTATGACCCGAGTCATCTACTTTTAAACTGACCTTTCACCCGGGCTCCCTGCAGATCTTACTGTAAACGCGTACATAGTTACTGGTGGAATTTCTGGTATCAGGTTTTATACTGTTGCTCAACTTGCAGAGCACGGTGCCCATGTCTATCTGTGTGCCCGCAACAGCGTTGAGGGGGAGACCGCCACATTAAAAATCAAAGACCTATACCCCGAAGCAAACGTCAGCCCTATATAGCTGGATCATCCTTCACTATCTTCAGTCTCTGCCGCGGCAAAGCTATCCCTCTCCAAGGACACGGCACTCCATGGCCTAATAAACAACGCGGGAATCATGGCTACGCCATTTGAGATAACCAAGGATGGATATGAGGCTGAATGGCAACCACATTATCCCGCACATTGGCTCTTTGCCCCTCTTCTCTTGCCACTCATGCTTTGAACATCGAAGATGGTCAAGCCAGGAAGTGTGCGAGTTTTCAACCTAACATTATGGGGCCATTTCTCTGCGCCTAGGTAAAGGCGGGTTCAACTTCGCAGATACATCCATAGCCAATGGGACTGCCATGAACAGATACGGCCATGCCGAGTTTCCCAACATTCCACACGTGAAGGCTCTCGCCAAGCTCTACAGCCCTGGCTTCTCTAGCTCGGGAGCCGGAGAGGGTGAGATCTGGACCGTCCCCGTTCATCCTGGACTGATCGATAGTAACTTAGAAAGTCATGCAGAACACATCGTGTCATGGATGAAGAAAGCTCTCGACGTAGACCCTGCAGTTGGCGGGAGGTTTGACGCGGACAAAGGGTCTTGGACGAGTCTTTTCTGCGCAGCAAGCCTTCAGATGAGGCCTGAGCAAAGCGGAACGTACCTCCACAGGATTGCAGAAGCGGGCTATCAAAGCTGTAACGCGAAAGACATATCACTTTCTAGAAAGTTGCAGGAATGGATAAGAGAGCAAATGAAGAAAGAGAGATGGGTAGAATGAATGGGCGACATAAATAATAGAAGCCCTTAGGAGACCAGCGGAAATATAGATTTGCTATTAACTAGTATTCAACAGAATGCCTTGCTGTCCCTCGCTTCCGTACAGACAATGACTAGCCCAACATTTATGTAGTCAATTCAACAAAGCCTATATACCCGCTCATATACTCGCGGAGTCCTCGTCGGATTCTTTTTCTCGTCTTCCAATTCGAAAACAGCTCTCCCATACATATATCCATCGACATAAACATCGCCGATATACCGATACTCGTTATTGCCTTGCGGGCGGACCGCAATCGGGGTGCTGCAACCAAAAGGAACACAGACGATATCGTCAGGTTTCATACACTCCGGACCCGTGCCCATTAGACCTCCGTCTGTTATGAAGAAACACCGGCTTGTCATCGTCGCCTCGCAGTAACGCTGTATCATCTCCCGGCTCTCATAGACTTCTATGCCCATATCAAGGTCAGCGTACTGCTGGAGCTCGTCATCGAGTTGTATAAACGACAGCTGCACACGGATGAGGGATGAGAACATGTGATAGCAGACCTTCACCCATTCCGTGGGCGTCTTGTGCGACTGCCGGCCAAGACAGAGCGTTCTACAGAACGCCTCATCTACCTGATTCGCATATGCCTGGGCACAAATAGCTTTCGCATCGAGCACCTTGGCACGCCAATGTAGAAACGCCATCAGAAAGTTATCTATAGAGCTGAGGGGCTCGACCGCTATGCTGCGCTGCCAAATCGTGTCGAGATCGATCGCGGTTATTTCAAGTTTTGTCCGTCTGTATGGGCATGAGAACGTGAACTGCACATCCGTCTCGCGCGAGGCCGAAAACTTATATCGATGGCCTAACGCCTGAACCGCAGGAATATGCGACCAGTCGGGTACCCAGCTAGGTAGATTAGTAGTAGTTGGAAGGGTAGAATTATAAATCGCTTCACAAATAACGTCGAGACGCCGGGTTCTGCGAAGAAGAAAATCGACCACGTATATATATACTTCTTTCAAAGAAGCAATATAATTAGTGCGGAAACCGTGGCGGACTTCTTCGGGTAAGATCCCAAGGACAGCGTATACCTTGTCTTGGGGGTTGCTGGCTAGCTTACTTCTACACCTTCGTAGCGCTTCTAGGAGAGAGACGTCTCTCCCCAGTCGCAGGTTGCCAATGCTCACAGGTCCATGATAGCATAGGACTGCACTATAATTATGCAATTTCTGAGAGACAAAAAGGCGAGTTTTATCGTTATCCCTTGCCGCGGGAGGGAAATATTTCTTCAGGTGAAATTCATGACGCTTAAACGCTCTTGATGCATTTATGTAAGCTTTCCAAGAAAGGCTCTTACCGCCACAATATACCGTGACAGACTTCGCGTTCAGAACCTCCTGGACGACTGTAGCATTCGGAATTAGCATTTGCATTTGGATAGAATGGTGGATCATTCGGTTGCATGGCCTGTCTTCCGAGTTGGCAACTCACAAGTGAGCTCTGCTGGGAAGTATCTGCTCGAACCAGAGTAAAAATGGCAATAGATAATGTAAGAAGCTACTTACCCCATAGCCTTCTCCAATAATCCCTTTTGAAGAGAGCGACCAAGGCGGTAAAATGGGGCTCCCATTCTTTAGAGGCAATCAAGTCACGCATAAGTCTATACTCGTTGGCCACTTTGGAGACTTCCTGGAGCAATTCTATTGCTAATTCGCTTCTCTCAGCCTCTGGACCCAACCACACAATGACCGAATCAGCTTGGGAGTATATAGTGGACATTAGTTGGACCTGGTAGGATTGTTCAACTTTGTTTCGTTGGTTGATACATAAGGCATCAGCCCATAGTACCACGGCCTCCGTCTTTTTCCGAAGGACCTTTAGTACGCCGTAGAGACTTGATGTTACGACGACTGAACAACCGTTGACTACTACCTGGGTTGTACCGTTGGAGTCGCCCCAGGCGTACGAGATGGCAACGTACTTTTCGTGGCGTCTAAGAGACGTTGTAACCATTTCGCAGCGGATGGCTGACGTGGTTCCTGGAAGAAGGTATAGCAATCTGAATTGTTTCCCCCGCATATTGTGGTAACGGAGTCGATTGGGACTTGGCCGAATTCTAACCGACGGGGGCGCGAAAGTCGAAGCATTAGCACCGAAGCTGCTTCTAGGTGATGGTACATCCGTCACCGTGCTCGTTTCTCCTCTTTCAAAGTCAGCTTGGCGGCGACTAGGGTGCCTCAATGTTTCTATCTCAGTAGTTGACAAATCCGAAGTGCGTTCGATTCTCTGTCTTGGATATGGCGCTGTGCTCATTGCGCCGTTTCTATGCTGTATTCGCGGCGGCCTTGAACCCACTAGACTTGTAGTCCTGATATTACTTGGGACTTCCCGGTCATCGTGTAATCGTCTTATATGTGGTCGCCTCGCGATTGATGCTATATTGGAAGAGTTTGAATATGATGGCGACAAATGACCGCTGGCATCTCCCTCATACTGGTGTTGTGGATTGGAGGCTTCCCGAGGCCTCCCAGGCCTCGTGTAAGCGACCTCAACTTCGCGTCTTCTGCTCATACTTCGAGAAGGCGAGACTTGCTGTATATTCATGGGAGGTATTTCGGGTTCACGACGTCTAGATCCATTAAGTCCTAGAATGGTCTTGGAGATGGGTTCTGTGTCGTCTGCGACCTCATCGTCTGAATGCGATTCCGGTTGTCTATGGCCATGATGTTGTCTTGCCGGCTGATAATCTCCGTCATAATGCGTGCGGTAGTGATCCATTGTTGAACCCTCTAAGTCTTTCGTCGGCTGAAACCCAAGTTCTATCAATCTGTGTGACGACGGCTGAAGCTCAAGTTGCTCTGTCCAAATTCAATTGTGGCTGGAGGGGGACGAGGCTCCCAAATCGAACTGCAGATGCAGTCAGCCCTTATTGGCCCGAGTCCACCGAAATTCGGAGCCATCAATTATGAGGTTGCAATCGATGGGAGGCTGTTATTCCCACCTGCCTCCACTAGCAGAGAGCAAAAGCCCAGGAACGAGAACATTAAGAAATGCTTTACGCATTAATTGGTGAGAATGTCTACTTAGAACATCAGGCTTTTGTAGAGGACTTATAAGCTACGTATCAAAGAATATGATAAAAAGAGGCAGAGAGTGGGAGAGAAGAGGGAGGAAAAAGCTTAAAAAATGAAGAAAGAAAAGAGAAGGTAGAAAAAAAAGGGGAAAAAAAAGGGGGAAGTGGGCGGGGCCTCAAGGCACCAGACTTGATGAACAGAGATATGGAATGAGAAGAGTCGTAGGCATAGCGATATACGGTTCCTCAAGCCGATGAAGCCGTTCTTCTGTCCGCAGGCACCACGAGGATGATGTCCTTCGACCATAGCGACCATCGTTTGAAATAGCGAGTCAACGCCACCATCACCATTTGTACACTTTACAAAACATGTCTCTAGGTTTCTAAATTAGCTCATGTTTGCGTTTATACTCTTCGTCTATGATCGAAGCAAAAGAAAAGATAAAGCTGGCTGTATACAGTAAGTTTGGTATGCAGGTGTGCATGCGCTCCGGCCTTGTCCAGTCTCCTGGACCTTTCCCCGCCGAAGCCTGTTCCCGATTACAACAAGTATAGTATAATATAACCCTCCCTTTCTTTTTTTTATGTACCTCCCGAACCTCCCAATGCTGCCCGTGATTGCAAACTACGCGATTGTCCAAGTCTTTTCCAAGTCGGCTTGAAAGACAAAAAAAGTTAAGTAGATAAAACGCCGATGCGATGCTGTGGGAGAATTACGATATCTTCTGCCCCAAAATTCTTCAAGTTTCCCCTAAGGAGTCTGCGGCGCGAGTTGGTGTTTGTCCCTGGCGATACTCTTAGGGCTGTATGCTTTGTCTCCAACGCTCCACCTTGTCCATTTGGCCTGGTGCTTGCATCTGCGGAGGCATACTATACGTATTTGCCATTGAGGCACCATATCCGTTCGGCATACCACCAATGGAATACCCATTGCCCGTTATTCCGCCGCTCATCATTCCGTTATTCATCATTCCAACATTTGTCCCCATGGCTTGACCACCATATCCACTTAAAACAGCGCTTGTGCGCGGTTTGCCTAAACCACCTCCAATGCCGTCGTTGAACCGGCCAGATAAATATCCTCCAGATCGGTTTAGATTCGGCGTGCTGAGATTGGTTGGCATTTGATTGCGGAGTATTGCCATCTTCTGTTCCTGATCTCGCTTATATCGGGCGGCTTCCTGCTGCCTTGCTCTCTCCGCATCTGCTCTAGGGTCACTTAAAACAGTCCTGTGCCCACGTGCGCCGAGGACATCAGCAAGTGAATGCCGTTTTGCTAGCTTCGGGACATCGCTAACAACTTCAAATGCATTAGAATCACCCATCGCACGTTCACCTGCTTCACGCTCTGCTTGCAAGCGTCGACGTCGTTGGCCTAGGGTCTCTTCCTCTTCAGGAGAGGGGGAGTTTTCTTTGCCTTTATTCTTGTCATCGCTTTCCTCATCCTTGAATGTACTGCCGAGCTGGCCCAGGAGTTCAGTAGAGAAAGCGGAGCTGACAGGCCGAGCTCGAGGTAGGAAGTCTTCGGTATCCTCACGAGCCCGCAGGCGACGCCTACGCTCTCCAAGGGTTTCGCCCTCGATCTCATCATCCTCTGGCGTAGCGACATGGTGTTGTGGGCTTGGAGGGCCTCGAGCGCCAGTCATGTTCAAGCCTTGGGGAAGTGACATCGTGCTGGGTCGCTTCATCGGACCGACTTCTCTTCCTTGTAACCGTTCACGTCGGCGGCTTAATGGTTCATTGTCCTCCATATCACGACGCTCCATGAGACCAAGCGGCCTATTTATTTCGTCTATAGCCGCTGTCATATCATTTCCTTGTCCTCTCGCAGCTATGAGTAGGCCTAACGGCAAATCCTCGTCATCTGTTTCATCCTCTGGGGCCACGCCCGGTTCCTCCCAAGCAAGATTGACTTTCTTACCCTTGCGGGCTTTCCGCTCAATCTCAGCGACGGTGTCCAGGTCAAGAAGCGTCGAGCGCATGCCATTGGGGAAAGCGCTAGCAACTGGTCGAGTACGAAGTTTCTGCTGTTGCTTTCGCATCTGGAGTTCAGCTAGGAGAGTCGTCGGCGGTCCATTATAATCAAGTAGTTCTTCGTCTTCATCTCCTTCGTCTTGTTCGGGCACCGCCTCTCCATTGATAGAACCAGAGAGTCGCTGTCTGTCTTTATCTTCGTCATCATGTTCTACTTTTGTACCACCTGGTGTCATATCCGGATGTTCCTCTTGTAACTTGGAGTGTCGACTAAGAGCACTTGGCATGCGAAGGTGCATGAAAGAGCTGCGCTTCTTCGGTTCAAGGGAAGTGGTGCTGGGATGTTTCATATGCGACTTGCGCTTCTTGTCTACACCATAGACTTCGGATCCTAATGACCCTGCAAACGCGTGGTCTGTGAAAGCAGAAACAGGGGCCTTTGCAGATGCATCTAGTATACTATCCAAGGTAGCCATGGCAGAACCATCTTTGAGCTCGATCTTGGGAGACTCCGAGGGTAGGTCAAAGAAAGCACTTGCGCGAAGTTGAGGAGGTAAACCATCTAACGCGGGGGGTTTAGATTGCCTGTTGCTAGGGCCAAGAATAGATACACGCGATTCACGTGCTTCATCATCTATTCGTCGGGAACTAGGGCGTGATTGAGAATGGTATTCAAGCTGTGTATCCGAAGCTGGTAGCATTTCAGGTTCGGCCTCAGGGCCGGCACGTGGCATGGGAGTTGGTAGATCGGAATTGGAACCAAGAGGGTCAAGTAAAGGTTTAGGCAGGTACTCGGGTAACCAGGCGGCACCAGACTGGCGATTTGCTTCAGGCATGGCGCTCAAAACTTTTGACCTGCGTCCATTCCGTACCTCAGCTTTGGGTTTCTTGGATAGTTTTTGTGGTACGTTGAGCATCATCGGCACGCGGGCCGGATAGTAGAGCATCGTTTCGCCAGTTTCTGGGTCAAGATACGAGTGTGGCCTGACCGTGAGGGGTTGGTCAGGTCGCGACGTGAGAGGCCTCGACTGATCTGGTCCATGCTCATTGCTTGGAGGTGCAGCATTGAAGGGGACGAACTGTGAATCCATCGAAGGATCCCCAAATGATAAAGGCAAAAACGCATGGTCCTCTAGATCGGCATCTGGTGAACAATGAGCCCCGTCGAAGTCAGCGAAGGCCCTCTCTGCCTGTTCATAGGTGCCAGTGGACCCTGCGGAAGTTGGAGGCCTATCGTGTCGCGCGTTGGCAACGGGATGATCCCAGTAGTCTTGGGGATTGGACATCCCGTACTGGTCCGCATTAGGTGTCAGGTCGATGTCGTCCATCTGGGGTATTTGCAGTGTCTCGTCTCCTTCTGGTTCTTCAGCTAGTCTGTCGGCCTCATCCATGGCAGCCGAGGTAAGCGCGGTAGGTTCCAGCTCAGCAATATCTGTCAAAGTGGGCTTAGAAGCCGACCTCACACTCCGTACAGAGCTCTTGCCAGGGCCGTGCCTCGATAACATGTTGTCGATTTCGGGCTCGGGTCGTCCGACTCCTCCAGAAGCAGACCTCAAACGGCTTGGATTCGAGAGCAATGACGGGTTAGGCGATACTAAGTACCCACCGGGAGAATAGCCACCGTAGCGCGCGGTAGTATTCGTATCTATTATGGAGCTGGCGGCCGGTATCTGCCTTGTGGTGGGAAAGTTCAGAGGCTCACTATTCTCGGGAATAGACCCTATGCTTGCTGCTAGGATCGAGGATCTTCGGCTGTCGTTGCGCTTCTGTTCTTCGTGCAAATCTCGGATTGCGTCTTCTATCGACGATGTCATAGAAAGCTTCTCGGCAGTAGCCTCAAGTTGGGCGATGTTGCTCGCATAAGACGAGGTGCGCGTGAGCAAATCGGGTGCAGGATGCCGCAGAGACACGCTTTTCGTGGACGCCGTACGAACGATGGGTTTCGGCTTCACGACAGTCGGTGGCAGATCGAGTGAGTGCTGGGGAGACAGCCCGTTTGATGGAGGTTCTCTTGCTGAGGAGCCACTCGTGGCTCTCGAACCTTTAGGGTCGTCGTGTTGGGCAGCGGCACTCTTTGGGGCAGAATCTCGCTGCACCCTAGAATTTGGATCCGGACTGGACGAGGTGGAAGAGGGGGCATCGTCAGGAGATAGGAGCCCGTATTCGTTACGGTGATTTCGCTTTACTGGGTTGGTGGCTCGTGCTGATGATAGCGATTGGACCATGCTGCCGATGCTGGCGCCGGCCTTGGCTGTGGCCGTGCCGCCAACTTTTCCGTGGGTATCACGAACGTCGGCTATACTACTCTCCCTAGCCCCTGTCCCCGAGTATAAGTCGCTATGCATTGACAAAGGCGTAAATGTTGATTCGGTAGTCGACAATAAAGGCATAGGCGACGACGAGGGTGCTGGTGAGAGCGACATAGAAGGCGACGGGCCATCGTTTCGGTCATCATCATCGTTATCGTGCTGCGGAATCTCGCCGTACGTCACGCCCATGTTTCCAGGTGCGGCTACTCGCGCCGTCTCTCTCTCTATTCGTCTAAGCCCTCAAATCGAAGGTCGAATTAAATGTTTATTAGACGGAATGCGCACTATTTATCGCAAGAGCGCTGGCCAAATACCGCTTCTTCTGTCTGCGTCCGTTGCCGTACACGAAACACAGAAAGTGGATCGAGAGTCACAGTAACACGTCGTGCATGTGCGTCGTCCAATATGAGCTATATCCAGCGGGAAACAATAGGGAGCAAGTGTGATGATATTACAGATCCTCGCGATGACTGGATTATTAGACTCTGCTTTTGTGAGATAACCAGTCAGAGCAGTTAGGGAGCGTATGCAGGGAAGATAGCAGGATAGTTTGGATGATAAGAACAACAATACAGAGTACACAATACACGATAATACAAAAAGCATGGAAGCAAAAGTGGCGGTAGTAATGTATGTAATAATGGTAGTAGTAGTAGCAGCAGCAGCAGCAGCAGCAGCCGCAGCAACAGTGGTGAAATGCAACAAGCAAAACGGAATAATAAACAATGATGGTAAGATACAGATAATTACCTGCTGCAGAGAAAGCAAAAGAATTCAAGAAAGTCCAATCCGCTGTGTCCCGACTCCCCAATCGAATAAGCAGCAAGCAATCAATTAATTTTTCATGATGAACTGGGACTTTTTGACTTGGGACCCGGTCACGATGAATCCTTGTCCTGTTGTTTCCTGGGCGCGCGGGTCGTCAGAAAGACGGGTCGACGGGCTGGGTGTGGGTTGTGGGTTATGGGTTGGGAGAGGACAGCAGGGATTGAGGTTCGAAGGAATGGAGAATTTTGATTGTGCCTGAATTGCTGAACTGCGACGCGACCAGCAGCGAGTGTAAGTATGCAAGTACGTACATACAGGTATGTATGTAGGGCTTCGTTAACGGAGCACCTGTTTGTTCCACTTATTTAGCTTCCCGCGACTTTAGGACATTATACCCTTTGTACCCTACCCGCGCTTCGCGGCTATTTAATATGGAGATCAAGGGCGCGTATTTACGCGTAATATATTTATATATCGCGTTATACTAAAATTCCTTAACCTTTTTATTTATAACTTCTTTTTATAATAGTTAAAATTAAAGCTATTTTAATATAACTTTTAGTAGTATTTTTAATAACTTTAAAGTTTTATAAGCCTTTTTTTTTACCGCTACTTTATTAATAACTATAGTTTTTTGTCTATTACTTTTATTAGTACGTTAATTTATATATATACCTTTTATTAAGCTTATTATTAACTGCTTTTAACGTATTTTTTACCGATAATTACTAACTCGGCTTTAAATCTTATAGCTTTAAATTAATCTCGATTTTATTCGAAATATTAATTTATATATATTTTTTCCGGCCTATTTTTAACCGTTTTTTAACATATTTACGGATAACTACTAATTCGGCTTTAAATTCCGATCTTACGCTATAAATTATATAGCTTTAAATCGTGCGGCTATAAATTTGGGAGAATTTTAGTATTAAAAATGTCCGGCAGTAAATAATTTACGCTAATAATAACTAGGCTTATTAGATATTTTTTTTCTAAACTATTTAAATAAATATTAACGGCTTATCGAAATAGACTTTTTAATAATCCGTTTATAATAAACCTATATTTTAACAGCCCGTTAAAACAGATTTAATTTTTTTATTATAAATATCCTATAAATCGGGCTTTATTATATCAGTCTTTTATGGGAAAAATATAGCGGATTTTTACGTATATAAATAAATAACTATCGATTTTAAAGGAAAAAGCATATTAAAAGTTAAAATATTATTAGTAATAAATAAAAAAAGTTAAAAATTTATTAATAATCGGGAAAAAAAAGTTAAAATTTTATTAGCAATAATAAAGGGTATATTTAATATATATAATTACATATTATATTTATTAGTAATCGGGAAAAAATAACTTAAATTTTATTAGCAATCGGAAAAAAAAAGTTAAAATTTTATTAGCAGTAATAAAGGGTATATTTAATATACATAATTATATATTATATAAAGGAGTTATATACGCAATTATATATAATATTAAATATTATACTAATTTCTTAAAATTTTAATTTAAGCAATTTCGAGCTATATAATTTTAAATTTAAATTTAATTATTATATATATAATTATATACTAAATTATATTAGTCTTTAATATTATATATATAACTATGTATTTATAATTATAAGCTTTTTTAATACTCTTTAATTTTTAACCCCTTAAATTAATTACTTAAATTCCTTACTATTAGGCTATATTTAAACCTAATATAATAGGTTTATCGGCTATTTAAATACCTTTTTCTATTATATTAATATATAATAAACCTTTTATAAAGCTTTCTACCTTAAGGCTTTAATAGCTTTATTATATTAGTATTTTAATTGCCTTAAAGTTTTATTATTACTTTAAATATATTAATTAAAACTTAGGCATAATATAAAAAACGGTATAATAAAAAATCTTATATTTAATGCTTTAATAAAAATTAGAGTCTCTATATTCCTCCGCCTTTACCTAATAGTTTTATTTATATTAAAAGATAAATTATAAAACCTTTAATTCCTAATCACTTAAAAGCGGCTATTGAAATAAAACAATCACAGTTTCAATTCTAATCCCGTCTTTAAACCTTAGATTTAAAGACTTTTGTCTTTAATAATAATAAGGATTTTAATAAATTTAATTAAAAATTCTTAAATCCGACACTTCCGGTTATGTAATAAACACTCCCTATTTTTATCTCTTTCTCCCTAAATTTTATAGAATAATAGAAATAAATATTTCGACTTTATAAAAAGGTTTTTTATAATAAGCCGGATTTTATTACGTAAAACGAATTTAAAAAATTTAAGCCGTAATAGTCTCCGACTTATTACTAATAGTTTAAAGCCGAAAATTAGCTAAATAGTATAAAACTATTTTTTTATTATTGTTATTATAAAAATAAAATATAAGAATTTAAAGCTAATTAGCGTATTAAATATAAAAAACGAATTATTTATTAACCCGTAAATTATAAAGCTCGATTTTTCGCCCGTTTACAACCTAATAGGACTATTAAATTTTAAAATAATAATATAAAATATTTTTATAACAATTAAAAAGATATAAACTATATAAAATTTTATAATAACTTTCGTTTTTAAATTTAAACCTAACTAATAAACTAGTAAACCCCGAAATAAATTAAAAATCTATTAAACGGCAAAAAGAGAAACCTATTAATTCGATTAACACTTTAAAATTGCGAAACAAGATATATTAAAATTTAAGATATTAAAAATATCCGTAACGCTTTAAAAAAAAACCGCGGGAACAATTTAAAACTAACTCTAACTTTTTATATTTATATCGATAATTTTAATAAAAATATTTAGCTTAAAGAAATCGATAAATAGTTTTATTATTTAAAATAGTAGATATATTATTACAAGCGTTTTATAAAACGACAAAATAGCGTAAAATTTAAGGCTTTTGTTTAATTACGTAAAGATTCCTTTAATATTTTTATATAACGAAATATAATTACGTTAATAAATTTTATATATAATATAACAATATATAGATAAAAATAGTATCTATTTAATATCTTAATATGCAACAACTTTAGTAGCTAAATTTTCTATATATTTTTTTATATTAAGCATTAAAATTTAATAATAATTCGCTTATATTTTCAGGTTATTATCAGGTAGTTTAGCGGCTTTAAATATAGCTAAAGGCTGTAGTATATATTTATAAATAATAATAATACCGAATAAAAAGCCGTTTATAAAGCCTTTTTTACTACTGCCGATTTAAGTAACAATTAGCTAATTAAGGTTATTTATTTTTTTTTATACGCATTACGTTAAGGAAACTTTAATACGGCGTATTAAAGCTAAAAGCCTACCGCTAGAAATATATAAATATTTTATAGCTACGCTATATATACGTAACTCCTTTAATAGCTGTTATAATTTTATAAATAAGGCTATTATAATTTATAAAAAATACGGGAGCCCCGAAAACGCCGAATATATTATTAGAAATTACGCTCCGAAATTATAAGCATAAGTATATTATACTCGAATAAAAAGTCTACTATTTCTTTAATATTTTATAACAAACGTAATCGAGTTATAACATTTAATATTAAAAATAAACGGCGTAAAATATCAAATAACTATTTATAGGATTTTATTTGCTAGCGTTATATCTATATAACATAAGGAAAAAAATAAGCTTATAAAAGCCGAGTTTATTGCGAATAAAACTAAAAAAAGCACGCTACCTTTTATTTAAGGCTTTCCGGATTAGGGATTTAAAAATCTGCCTTTTAAGACGTAAACTATTATCGAAAAGTAATATTTCGAGGCTAAAAAAGCTTATAACGAAAGTAACGATACAGCAATTAACTATTATAAAAATGTCGTTATTTATAATATTAAAAAGCTTATTGGTAATAATAATAATAATAATAACGACAATAATAATAATAATAATAATAAAGATATATTTAATAGGCCCGAACTTTTTTTCTGCCTTTATTTATAATTTAAAAAATAATTACTCCTTTATAAATATATTTTCCTTTATTAATTATTATATAGCTTTTTATTTAAAAAAACTTTCGCAAGTTTTATTTATAAATAAAAAGGTAATAGCTTCGAGATATTCGAATATTTTAGACAGCCGGTATATAAAAATAGTTATAATTATATATACGGCATCCCCTTAAAAATAAAAGTAAATTTCGGGAAAATTATTAACTAGTTTTAAAAAAAGGTATATAAATATTATAATAAGTTATAAAACGAGTTACAGGCGCCATTTATATATAAAAAAAAAATAGAAACGTTAAAAAAGTAAATATAAGTTATCTTTCGATTAATAAATAAATTAATGCCGGTAGGGAGACGTTAAATTATAATATTTTTAAAAAATCTAATTTATGTAAAAAAAAAATTAATTTTTAATTAATAAATAAATTAGATAAACTAAAATAAAAAAATATATACGTTTAAATATTATTGTAGTTTTAAAGAAATGAGGCGTTATTAAATATTATTATAAATTGTTATAAATTATTATTAAAGCATTTAATTAAAAGTATTAAGATTTATTATATAAAAAATATATATTTATTTATTAATAAAATATATTACGGGATAAATAACTCTATTATTAAATAAAATATAATTGTTTTTATTTTATATTATTAAAAAAATATTATAATATTTAATTAATAGTATTAAAATCTATTATATAAAAGATATACATTTATTTATTAGTAAAATATATTACGGGATAAATAACTTTATTATTAGGTAAAATAGTTTTATATATTATATATATATAACTTATATATTTAAAATAAATATTTTAGATTTATATACGCAAATTTGCGTACTTAAAATAAACATTTTAAATTTATATATATATATTTATATACTTAAAGTAAGCATTTTAAATTTATATAAATATTATATATATAGATTTATATATTTAAAGTAAATATTTTAAATTTATATATATAGATCTATATACCTAAAATAAATATTTTAGATTTATATATATAGATTTACATATTTAAAGTAAATATTTTAGATTTATATATATAGATTTATATATTTAAAGTAAGTATTTTAGATTTATATACATAAATTTACGCACTTAAAGTAAATATTTCAGATTTATATATATAGATTTACGTATTTAAAATAAACATTTCAGATTTATATACGTAAATTTACGTACCTAAAGTAAGCATTTCAGATTTATATATATAGATTTGCGTATTTAAAATAAGTATTTCAAATTTATATATATAAATTTGCACACTTAAAATAAGCATTTCAGATTTATATACACAGATTTACGTACTTAAAATAAGCATTTTAGATTTATATATACAGATTTACGTACTTAAAATAAATATTTCAGATTTATATACGTAAATTTGCATATTTAAAATAAGCATTTTAAATTTATATATATAGATTTATATACTTAAAATAAACATTTTAAATTTATATATATAAATTTACGTATTTAAAATAAGTATTTTAAATTTATATAAGTATTATATACGTAAATCTATATACTTAAAATAAATATTTTAAATTTATATACGCAAATTTATATACTTAAAATAAATATTTTAGATTTATATATATAATTATATATATAAAATATATTATAAGAAAAATATATAAGTTATATATAAAATAAATTTATATTTATTTGGCTAGCCCGGCTACTAATTCCGCTAAAACCTCGTTATCGTTATTATTATTGTCGTTTTTTTTTTATTTAAAATTTTTTTAAACGGCCGAAGTTATAAGTCTTTTTTTTTCTTTTTTTCTTCTCCCTTTTTTTTCTTTTTTTTTACTTCCGCTTCCGCCTTTATAAAAGCGGCTAATCGAACTTTTAAATTAGTACGAGTACCGGCCCGCTTGGTTTCGGATAAAAACTTATAATATTTTATTAATTTTAAGCCGGCAAAATTAAAGGGTATAATAGGCGGTAATAATATTAATGTTATTATTGCTATTATTTATAAAAGTATTTAGCTTATTATTATTATAATAAGCGCGGGGGCGGTAATATATTAAAAGATAGCGACTATTTATTATTAGTTTTATATTTAAGTTTTATAAATTTTAATAGCTATATATATATGCTAATAGAGAGTAGGTATTTTTTTGCTTATTATAGTAGTAATAAGCATAAATATTACCTAATATGTTAGTTTAGCAGTTAGGAAAGGCTAGCTTACGTATATAAAAAGCCTAAAAACTTTTCCTTTCGATATAGTTGTTATATCGGGCGTTACCCCGCCGTATCGGGCTATAAATCTAGGTATATATAGCTAAAATGTTTTTTTATAAGCTTTTAGTTAATATATATAGTATAATTAAAGCAGCCTATTATATTTACAGTTAGCGCGGCCTCCGGTAATAACGAAAGGGCGGAAATTAGCTGATTGTTTTAGATTTATAGTTAAAGGGTTACTGGCGACTAAATTTAGTAATTTTATAATAAGGCTATAACTTAAGCGGGAATAGGAGGCGAGATATAAATAAGCTGCCGAAATAGCTTTTTATATTATTTAACGGCTTATAATATAGTTAGTTATATCCGGATATATCTGGTTATTTAATATAAGTTTATAAATATATATAGGGGGTTATGCGGCATTAGCGCTTGCGGCGACGGGAACGCGGAACGTTATTTTCCGAAAAGGAAATATTATAAAGGTCGGCGATAGCGGCTATAATAATAATAGTGATAGTAATAGTAATAGTGGTAATAATAGTAATAGTAGTAATAATAGTAATGGTAATAGCAGTAAAGTCAGTTTAAAAAGGTTATAATTAGTAAGTTTAAGCCTAATAAATATATAATTATATCTATATTTTATTTTATTACTTTAATATTATATATATACGTAATTATATATATAAATTCCGATAGTTATTTATAACTTAGTTATTAGATTAAAAAGTAATAAATTAATATATATAATTATATATATATATATATATAATAAAACTAGTAATTAAATAATATATATAGCTAAATTACTATATATATATATAATTATATATATATATATATATATATATATAATAAAACCAGTAATTAGATATTATATATAGCCAAATTACTATATATATATATAAATCACTATATATATATATATAATTACATATATATATATATAATAAAACTAATAGTTAAATATTATATATAGCCGAATCACTATATATATATACAAATCACTATATATATATATAATTACATATATATATATATATAATAAAACCAGTAGTTAGATATTATATATAGCCGAATCACTATAATATATACAATTATATATATAATCTACCAGCCTAACAGCTTTAATCTAATAATAATAAGCAAGAAATAACTAAGCAGCCTAACTGCTTATTATATTAGATAATTTAAATGCCTTAAACGCTCCCGTATTATATAAATAGTATTATTTCTAGTTATATTAGTAAATATAAACGCGGAAAGGCGATTACCTAGCCAATCGGGGCTTCCGGCTTTTAATTACCGTACAAAATTGGTGGAGCAGCGAAGTAGCCAGTACATTACGCAAAGGTCAAAATCTGCCCTATACCGTGCATAAACAGGTGCTCCGTTAACGACCCAGTGTATGTACATACCTACGCATATATGTATGTACAGTGACTGGATGAATGACTATGTGGCTCAATTTGGTGGCGTATTCTGCTAGGACAGCCTATCGCACGGCAGTACGCAGCTATGACTATCCAGATTAGGCTAGTGCTGAGTCTATTATACATACATCTGTAATTGTACATACATGGAATGATAGGTACGTGGGTACCTACATACATATAAGGTAATATTTACCTAGGTAGTTGGAGGCCTAGAGGTACATACATAGAAACCGCACTTGTCAGGCCTGCAGATAATCAATGTGGATCTTGGAGTCGAGAGCTGTGGCCCGCTGTGGCGGCCGAGCTGTTGATGGGTGATTGGCAGGAGGTTTTTTTTTTCTATCTTTTTTTTTCTTCCTTCTTTTTAAGATCGATGAGAGCTAATAGGCTATAGGCCAATGAATGACCATGCTCGACACCTCGCCTCCAACTTCCTTCTTTCTTTCTTATCAATTGGTCGAGCAGATTTCACCCTCTCTTCGGCCAACGGCTGTATCCTCGTTGCATTTCATTGAATCCCACCATCTACTCGGAAAGCAGGGAATGCCTTATTCAGAACTCTAACTTATTATAAGCGGTATCTGAGCATGTTAGACCGCCTATCTAGGTAACTTACCCAACTTACCTAACTTACCTAACTTATTATATGTATGGAGCAAGAATACGAGCCCCTTTTGGTTTTAGTCCAACAACCGGCAATAGTCTTTGGTCTTCTTCATCTTAGCTTCTACTAATGGGTCCGGCATCATGGTTGTCCACGAAACGGACATACACGTACCTAATCATAACAAGCCCTCGTGGTTTTGGCCTATGTCTTCTCTTCTATTTCTCTCCTTAGGACTTCCGACCTTCACTGACTTTCAGACTCCCGGGCTTCACCACGACAACCCCGATTTGACCCCGATTTGAGTTGGAGGGCATCTTATGTCTTCTTACAAGCATTGTTGTATTAGTGGCATTGTCGTTGAATAAATTTATCTAGCTACCTGGCCTGCTGGCTTGAGGGTTGGAGGACACATATGCGATGCATCAAAGATACGTCATGTCCAGGCCTGTAAGTATCCGTGCATAGTGGTTCAACTCTACTGATTCTCTCATTAGCCATGGGTCATCTTTGTACGGAATGCTATACCCAGAATGGTCACATACAAAGCGATCTCCCCAGTACTACACAATTACGACTGCATCGATCCAACGATCTGATATTTCGAATTACTAAACCGTGCCTAGCTTGCCCAAGTATTTTTTTATAGTACATACCATAGTAGTAACATGTGTGCCTCTCAGCAAACCTATTTTGCCAAGGCGAGACTCGTCATCTCAACTGTCTCCAGCGAGTCGGCTGGTAGGTGGCCACACGGCAAAGAGCCCGGCTTATCGAAGTCCTGGCGCCTATCGTGGTAATCTCCCTGTCTACCTCAAGATAAGACATCAATGTCTTTCTTACCCCTCGCTGTCGATCTTCTTGATATCGCTCCCAATCGTACGCTACGTGACAGCCAGCCATCGATCATGCGGTGCTGCAAACTTGCATGCAGTCATCTTAAAAAGCAATTTATTACATGGTCTAGCTCGAGCCGAGACCTGCATGTGACAGCGGAAGGGCACATGGATGCCAACATAACTGCTGGTATCGTCCTGCTCCCGTACCGGTGGGTTGCATTCGTCGAGTAAGTCAATACAATTTAACTTGCCTGCATACATATGGCGATAGCATGAATACCCCAATCCGTACCAATATATACATATTTATTACTTATTGGGTTTACTCTGCTAGTGGCTAAGACTTAAAGAGGATATCTATTATAAGAGAGATAGAATATCAAAAGGCAGGTTGGCTGACTGCCAGACTGCCCACGGATAGGAACATCTCACAAAGTTAAGTTTTGGTAATGGGACTGGAATAAGGCCGTGATTGGATGATTTACAGCCCTATCCTCGCGTTCCCTTGCTTCCAATCTCTCTAGATGCATCCTCTGAAATTCCTACCCAGCCAGTTATCCTTGCCTAAGCAGGCGGCTATCGTGTCTTGTACTTCATCACTGATACCGGCAAAGGTGACACAAAAGATTTCGTTATACATACTGCCAATTGCAACATTGATTGAGCCGGAATAGGGGCTATCGAATTTAATGTTTCTTGGCACGACCAGCCTTGTGGGACACTGCCGTCGAAGCAATTGCTAATCGTGGTGATCTGCAACCTATTGTATTCAGCGTATCACCAATACCACCATAGGACTGAGTAACGACTCGTTCCATCAATGTAATTTCCCAAGACGACTTCTACTCGGGAAGCCTGATAAAGACGAAAGTCTGCCAATGACCACCTGGACGCAAGATATCGAGTGAACTGAATGTCCTGGAATCACGCGACACAGCGCGGCGATCTGGTGGGGCCTGTTGCTATCTGCCGAGCTCAACTCGAGAGATCATGAAGTCTTCCATGCGGGACAAAGAAGGATTGGTTTCAAGTTGATTCCATGGATATGGATTGTCAGATTGCGAATAATAAAAGCCTCTGGAACATCATAGTCTCTACCTAGGTACCTATCATACAATACGGAAGCCGGCATCAGCGCGCGTATCTCCCGTCGGCTACCGACAGTTGATGTTCCACATCCTATAGAGAGACTTCCTAGGTAAATATTGCTAATACATACCGTATGTACACTTCCGTCGACTTTCATCAACTCCCCAGGAGAGCAGGCAGGCTATCTTCTCGGACACTGTACATACCTCGTGGCTCTGGCACCGCGTAACACGGTATCTGATACAGGGCACGGCGCCATCTGAAGATATGTGCGACATCGCAGATCATACTTGTCTCACATTGGAAGATGTTACTTGGCGGCTGACGATGAGGCACAAGGTACAAGGTGTTGCGCAACACTTTTTATAGTCTTAACGATACCATTCTGCATAGGATGAAGCCAGGGAGACTACATAACCGAGGCTATCCACAGCTTGTCGAGTATTTATCATCATCATCATCATCATCATCATTACGTACTCGTATACCGTCCGACTCCATCATTCACGATGAGAAAATCCCTCGAATAATTCAGACTCGTCGAATTGTGCAAAGCACATAGATCGTATATACTAGGAATGAAGCTGTACCTAGGTAGTCGAGTGACTATCGATAAGCAGCTGAGCCGTTGTCCAATGACGCACATTTTTAATGCGCTTATTAGCGATGCATCGGGGAGTAGGCGAGAGCATGCATCATCCATTGCTCCGGGGAGTCTCTCCATGCGTGCGTGCGTGCGTACCGTAGCCGTTTCACGATGAAGAAATTATCACGCCAGGCTCACTCACTATATACCAGCAGTAGACCCGGGAACTGGCTTTGGCTTGGGACGAGGACCGCGGTGGCGGGGACACCCCGGAGCTGCAGCTTATGGAGGGGAGGCGGAGAACAGTCGGTGAAGGACCACCCAGACCCGGAAATGCTGCGACGTCGGCGCTGTGGGCGAGCCTGGGGGCTGGCCTATCACAGCGGGCAAGCGCTCGGAAATGCCCATTAAGTCAGGTCGAAGCGGCGATCGTATGACCGCCAGCTGTTTCTGCCGCGATATAAGATAGATAGATCGGTCGAGAAGCGAGCTCATCGCTCTCTCGCTTTCACAGGCAACAGGTGCTGCTGATGCTGAGGAGGAGGCAAGCTGCGTCGACTAACCCCGCCCACCTTACCCAGATGAGAAGAGTGAACAGCATCGTGGGATGGCCCTCCTGGCATGCTGTGGCCGACTCCGACTGGGCGGCTCCATCTTCTTGCAGGCGGTCAGCGCGGATGCGTCCTGCGGTGCCTAACCGACGGAAGTAGTGTTGGAGTTCTGACAGCACGGCTCAGGAACCGTTGATCCCATAGCAATATTTCGTATCAATAAAGATTGCTGTCAAGATATAAGAGTTGGCGGATTTGCCTCTTCGCTCTCATGATACTCGTACGAAGATTCATTCCAACCGGGCCGGTTGTGGCTTGATTCAGCCACGCCGTCCTAGCCGCGATGGAGCTCAATACCAGAATACCTACGATGCATTCATTGAAGACATCAGGTCTAAGCTAACAAATGCCAACATACCAAGAAACACTATGGTGTGGGGATCCCGTACTTAGTAGTGTCCAATCGAGATTCACGGAATGACGAGAGGGATTAAGCTTGCTTGAAACTTGCCCATGGATCACCATCAGCATAGATCTAGAAGCATTTTTGGAAACAGCAGTCCACACACTCATTCATGTTGGTACACACTTTTCTCAAAAAGATTAGTGAAGTTGCAATATCGCACGAATCATACCTGGCTAATATATTGATTTTAGGTAGCGAGATAGCTCATAACGTGACTCGTGAAAAAACCGCCTACGTGTACCTAGCTAATTACCCCCGTTGCCAAGCTGGAAAACGGAACACGGGACGCCTGGTGCATTCGGGCACTGCAGAAGTCTAGACCAATATGAACTGGTCTGCTCCGGCCTAGGATCTGACAATCTGGATCTACCCATCTCTGTATGCCCCAAACTGGGTGACGAGATAAGATTGGCAGATTTCGACAGCTGCTGGCCGCCATTGTAACCCCTTATTCGATATATTATACCGGGTTATTATCGAGATTCCCTTGTACCACCGTGCCACAGCAGCAGAATGTTGAACGGACTTTTTCATCCGATCTGGAATTCCCGTGATTCACTAGTTAACTTGTCCCTTACTCGCCGCATGATGTCAGGGGCTACGGCATTTTTGTTGACATCCAAACTGCACATGAATCAATTCGAGAGACCAGATGGTATGGGGAACAGACTCAACATGACCTCGAGGGCCGCATTCTTTCTTCGATTTTTTTTACTATTGACGTGTTGAGCAGGTCAGTCAAGCTTTCTCCACCGTCCTATCATTGTCCAACTCCAGATCTGTGGACACCCGATGCTGATCTTCTAGTATTAGTGAGAGGCATGTACATGTAGTACCGTACGTACGTAAGTAGCGGACGGAGTTGGCATGGAGTCGGGTATGGAGTTATGCATGAACCCCACGGCCTGTACCGTAACGGACACATGGCACAGTAATCCTGTTGAGTCTTCTGACATGAAACTTGTGAATCTGTGCTAGCTAACCTATGCGAGAATTAAATAAGTGGAAGAGGGTAGGAATTGTACCTTATGTGTGCATATGCCATGCTGCCCACGGATTTACATTGTGCAGAGTGAAGTAGGTATCAGATTACCATAGCTTTAATAAGGTAACCTGTGAACAAGACATGATGGTAACGTAATTAAAAAAAAAAAAAAAAAACTCTCGCCACGTAATCAGGTGAGAGGGAATAAATAAGACTACTTCTAGTTTATGAACCGTAGTTGTCAGATCCTCTACTTGATCTTATAAATAGAAGTTTCATTTACCATAAGGATTGTTGAGAGAAAGAAAGAAATACTACATGTATGTATGAATATAAAGATGCTGCTTTAGAGGGGCTGCTTATACCTACTGTACATACCTAGGTAGGGCTATGGTAATGTACATAAGTAATTTACATGAATCCGGGAGGTGAGGGGCCTGTATGCACCTACGCATGTACATACATATGTAGGTAAACTCCTCCTGTTGTTAGGTACCTCGGTAGGCCAGGCAGGTTTATCTTATCTAACCAGGTCTTTGGAGACCAGTTTGTGGGGAAGAAAGTCCAGCACATGGCAACTCCAACTTTGCCTGCTTGCGCAGCTGCGTTCAATAAACTCCCCTTTGTGCCTGCCTTGGTACTTCTGTGCTATTGCTGTACATGTAATGGTAGAATGGATTCGAGGCACGGGTCCCTTCTCCTCGACTTCTTCAACTTCAAATCAAGATACATGTTATAAATAACTTTCCAGTTCTTTTCTCTCCATTCTACATACCAACTATCCTTATTACATGTAGAAACCGTGTTGGTATTCAGCCAGCCAGCCAGCCAGCCAACCCCCAATAGCAATTGAATACGTTTTCTAGTCATTGCCAACCAACAACAAACCAAACAACAGCCATTGATTAGGTAGTCCGTACAACAACAACAGCAGCAAGCCACCCAATACCTACTCAGCTACTGCAACTTGCTGCAGCAGCGCCAGACCGAACCGAACTTGCATCGTGAAAAGCACTGACGCGATCTGCCCAGTTCTGCAGCATAATAAGACGACTCCACCCCACGATCCACGCATCCACGTCCCCCCCACCACCGAAGCACCGGCAGAGACCGCCAGTGCCCAGCTGCCCTACTCTAGGCTCAATATTAGTCCCATAAGCATTATTCGTTAGCATTATTCGTTCGTATTGGGGCTAATAACTCGGGGCCACTGCTGGTGCAAACTGGGGGTTACTGATTCTGGCTGTCTGGGCTTGCTGCTGGGTCATGGGCAGTCTAATCCATTGTTTCCTTCCTGCATACTATTACTCTATCGCTCACACTCACTCTACCCTTTGCAAACACACTATAACGTCTGGAATTCCAGTTCACTTTCCGATGGGTACATCCATGCTGCACCGTATTCTCTGACACCTGACTCTGTCTGCCTGTCCGTCTGTCTGTATTTCTGCTGTTTTAGTCTGTTGGCTGTTGCTTTGTGCATCGTGAGATTCGTGAGATTCCGCCAGCATAACAAGCAATGATGACATCTGGTGACGATGAGCCGATGTGTGATGCACCCGCGTCTGTGTCTGCGTCTGCAGCACCCGAGCCGGCACCTGCGACAAAGCCTCGACGCCGCTTTGCCCCTCAGCTTGTCGAAGAGACTGTCAAGTCGTCCTCGAATAAAAGCCAGCCCCTCGGTCAGGAACCGTCCATTTTGACACCGCCAGACTCAACTGCGAACTCGACCCGGAGAGCCACGAGAGACGTTTCGATCCAGGTGGACGACACCGACATGCCAGACGCCCCCAGACCGCCATCTAAACCTGCACGCCGATTTGCCCCAGTGCCAATTGAGACTACGTTCGACTCCTATAGAGTGAACAATAATAAGAATCCTCACGGTCCTACGGCTGAGCTGACGCCCGACCCCTCGCCCACGACCCCACATGCGCCCACCTTAATAGGGGAGGACCCGAAGGAGGAACAGAGCAGGCGGTCGGGACGACAAGACAAGAAAGACAAGAGGAAGTTTGCACCACAATTAATTGAGACAACCCGAAGGTCAAAGAGAGCTGGCCAAGAGGGCCCGGCTACGAAACCCGTAGACAAGACCGACATCACACCCGGAACAAATCACATCTATGCACCAAAGCCTAAGCGAAAGCCCGTCCCCCCTCGGCCCAGCGGCGCCGGCCTTGCCTCCGCCACGGCTACGGGGGAGGACGACGGTGAGGGCTCCCCGCGATTCCTTACCCCACGTCGTCAGTCGTCTATGAAGCCGCATCCAAACACACGGAGAGGCACGCGACAATCTTACACTCCCGATCTTGACACCATACTCTCTTCCGAATCGGGTAATTCCTCGGGCAACTCTTCCGAGGAGGAGGTGCTCTCCATTAGCATTGGCGTTCCAGCTTTAACCGATGGGAATTTGGAAGAAGATGACGACGGTGACTCGTGGACTAGCCGGCACTATGATTTGCGTAACAGAAGAGAGTCGTGTGACGAGGAATTTTCTGGCTACCTACTTGCCGTTGCTGCGAGGGAGGCCCACAGGCAGCGAGAACTCGAACAAGCCATGGCAGCGTTTCCTAATGGCGTACGACCAGAAGGCGTAGAACATTTCTTCGTCCGAGACAATTCGGAAGATGATCATGAGGTGGAGGAAGCAGCCAGGCATGGGCCTTCACAACTACTTCGTCGCCAGTCAACAGACCCGGGGTGGGCCGTCAAGGAGATGCGAGCACATGCCGAAAAGTTGGCTCAAGGAAACCGAGACCGTATGAGCATCGACGACAGTCCAGATCAGTCAGAGATGGCATCTCCGCCTGAAGATCCACTGTGGACGACGACGAATGCACGCCGGGAGTCTCAAGATCAAGTGATGGTAGACGCTAGGGGTTCATTCGCAGACAGTAAACCTACGCCGCCTCTGCTGGCTAGAGTAGACACGCGATCTCCTGCCCAGGACAAACCCTTCTCACCCCCACAGCAGCAGCCTGACACTGGCCTCCACGCAAGCCCATTCGGCATCCCGTTCGGTGGACTCAGTAGTGAGCCTGAAGACCCCGTAATGCGAAGAATGCGCTTAGCGGCTTCCCCTCCTATGCTCGGAGGCGATCTCAAGCTTCGCACGTGTCCCAGCCCGCAACACACCCGGATGGAAACAGACCAGCGATATTGCCCCAAAGGAAGGCCCGAGGAGAAGCAGCGTGATGTGACCGAAGGGACCGGCCTCTGGCGTGGATATTGTTCCGCCAAGACTGAAAATGCCGTCGAATTGGTACACCCAGGTCCGAACCTCCTGATGACCCCCCGTGAGCCCCTTTCGCCACACGACCCGTTCTCGGCCGCCTTCACGGCCTCGATGAGCATCAGCGGAGTCATGAGCAGCGCGGACACTCCCGGGACGACATCGCCCACGACACAACGCCAGAGCCAGCAGAAGGGCCTGCACATGCTGTCGGGCTTGGACGAGCGGCTGCGGAAGGAGAAGGCGCGCAAGGAGATGGAGGAGCGGATCGCGGCCGAGTTCGACGATGCCTTCGTTACGCAGGTGTACAACTATCTCAGCCTGGGCTACCCGGCCATGGCGCGCGACTTCGACGACGAGCTCAGCAAGATCAGCGGCATCGACATCGTCGAGCTGCGCAAGGACGACACCCAGAAGATCGACAAGGGCTTCATGCTTCACATGGAGATCAGTATCCACAAGTCCGATCGCGCCCCGGGCCACGTCGTCGGCAGCACCGGCGGCACCATCATCAACGACAATAACAACAGCAGCAACAGTAATAGCAACAACAGCAGCAATACCAGTGGGGCCAGCAGCGGCGTCAGTAGTGGTGACGACGAGGAGATGCTGGCCCCCGAGGAGTCCGAGAGGCGCACCCGGCGGAAACCCAAGCCGCCCCGCTGGATCGCCCTCAAGCTGTATATCCGCGAGTGGGCGCGCCAGCACCCGAAGCTCAACGACGCGGAGAACGGGCCGATGGCGTGGGGCGTGCGGGCCCGTCGGGGCAGCTGGGCCATATAGTCGTTAAGAGGAGCCATTATAAATCGATTGGTTCGGGGGTATGTTGCGTATAATACGTGCGTTGCATCTTGCTTTTCTTGGAAAGCGTGTGGGCATAGCGGCGGATAGCGTTGTTGTTGCTGTTGTTATTACTGCTGTTGTTGGTTGATTAGTCGGTCGGTTGGTTGACTGGTTGGTTTGTTGGTTGGTTGGTTGCATTCACGGTCTAGCTACACATTACACACATACACACTTAGAGAACAAAGCGAAACGAAACGAGACACAACAGCACTTGGATACAGATATCGATCGTCCAGGATTACTAGAGAGCGGGGAACCTGCGAAGAAGAGAAAAGAAAGATTTGTTTGTATATAGAAAGAAAGAGAGAGAACCGGGGAGAAATGGAGAGAAAGGGGCAGAGAGACGAGACGAGAACACACATACGGCACAGGTAGAAGTCGGCCGCCGGGATGATGGACGAGCCGCATATTTACAATACAGGCGAACACACGCACTTTTGGGGCCAGCTAACTAGTTAGCTAGTTAGCTCCCCGTAGATATATATCTATATATCTGTCTATCTATCTATCTACCATTGGGTTGGTTGGATTGGGTCAGGGCGTTCGGGTTGATTTGACTGGTTCGCTTTCCCTTTCGCGAGGGGGGCTGTTGTTGCTCTGCTGAGAAAACGTGTATTACATGCAGAGGCGGGATGAAGCGAGTGGCTGTGTGGATGTTGGGATTATTTGAGTGAGTGAGTGTGTGAAGGGGAGGGGGGGGGGGGGGGGGGGGGGGTTTTTTTGGGGGAGCCAGTATTGCACCCCAACCGTCCAAATATTTATTTCTTTAATAAAATTCGGTAAAAAACAAAATAAGTTTGAATT